>OY744523.1:21624690-22159690 GCA_963556195.1 Sepiola atlantica | reverse complement strand
GCATTGCGTTTTCATTAAATCAAAGATCTATGGGAAAGAAATCTGGTAATTGATTTTCCAATTCACAGCTCAGTTTGCACGCAAAAACCTGGTCGCCCCTAACCATTAATCATCGGGATCGAAAGACACATGCTTCCAGTATATTTCAATTTGTTAAAAACCGCCTTTGTCATTGGAAATAGGTCGAAATACCACGTAACAGACCCTGTTATTATATCATGGAATATCAGGTGTATTTTCTTTATAGTTCAGGAACGTAGGTTTAAATATCCAACAGGCAAAAGAAGAAATCAAATTCTTACTTGATTGTGGTTAGGATGGATTTTCGTATTTTCTTTTTTTTTTACCTTTGAATGTGTTAAGCATTTCAGTGGGTGTTTGTCTTCTTGTTTGTAAAAAAAATTGTTGGTGATTTTTCTCGGTGAAGTCAAATAAGTGCAGACTTTTGAGACAAGCACTGAAAACGTTTTACATTAGGTGTTTAAATATTTCTTCCAAATCAAGCATTTATCCGTTTTGAATCGACTTTTCAAAATTTCATCATTTCTTCTGCATTATTATAATAATAATAATAATAATAATAATAATAATTATTATTATTATTATTATTATTATTATTATTATTATTATTATTATTATTATTATTATTAATAATAATAATATAATTATTACTCGCTGGGAGTTATTACACAGCTCATTGTGAGTGACACAACCGGTGGTGTTCCCGAGAGTCTGGGTGACGACTAGCCTCCCCAGATTTCCAGTATTCTCTACCTCTGTTCGATAACCACCGCAAATGCACTTGCAACAGTCTCTTACCATTGATTTCTCGCTGGTAAAGACAATTGGTCTTCTCTGGGATTTGGGTGGCAACAAGCCTCCCCAAGGTCTCAGCACTCTCAGCACTCTTCCAGTGGAGGTCTGGTTTGTGCTGTCCCTCCTCGGTCTTCTCGTCCTCCTTGACGCTCTACATACATTTTGTGTGGTGTCAGCCTAGGCCGGCAAATCTTTGTTGGAGTAGGAGACGGTGAAACGAGTGAGGGAAAGGAACGGGTTGAGAGTGTGGGAGGAGAGCGTATGGTGTTCCTTGCAATTTCTGTCCATTGGTTCATGTTTGTGTGGTGTCAGCTGAGGCCAGTGTAATATATTATGGGAAGGTGCTTATGGAGTGATGTTTCTTGCATGTTTTGTTCCTTCGTCTGTGATGTGTTATTCGTGTCGTTTTGTTTTCTTCCTGTTGTAAATTCCTTGTGACTGGTTACTCTTCGTAGCTTATGCGGGTTAGTTTCCGTATTCGAGGATTTTCCTTAAGATTGCAGCTGTTTTGATCATTGCTGTCCTTTGTGTGGCTTCAATAATCCCTTTGATTCTTATTTTTTCCAGTCTTTTTTCCAGTTATTTGGTGGATTGTTCTTAGTGCTCCTATGAGTATTGGTATTATACTGACTTTCGTCATGCTTCATATTATTTTTAGTTCTCTGTCTTATTTTGTGCATTTGTTTCGTTTTTCCATCTCTTTGATCTTCACTTTGCCGTCTGCTGGAAATGCGAAGTCTATTATTTCAAGATTTTTCCTTCTTATCGATCATTATAACATCCGGTCCCATTGCTTGTATGAATGTGTCTATATATATCCATATCGCAGATAATTTTTTGTTTTTCGTTTTCCACTACTGTCTCTGGTTTACGTCTGTACTATTTGTCTGCGTATTCGAAATGCAATTGTTTGCACACTTCCCAGTAGACTTTTTCCCCACACAGTTATTCGGTTGTTATTCTTTTGGGGCTAGTTTAGTACATTCACTTATATGATTTACTGTTTCGTCTTTTTGTCCACATAGTCTGCATTTACTGTTTTCCTGGGGTGTATCTATTTTAGCTTTAATGTAGTTTGTCCTAATCGCATTGTTCTGTGCTGCCATCAGTAAAGATTCCGTTTCTATGTTCAATTGGCCTTTTCTTAGCCATGCCCAGCTATTTTCGTTGGTTTCTTCTCTTGTCAGTCGTCTGAAGCGTCCATGTAGATGTGTTTTCTTCACACTTTCCTTTTCTTGTCTTGTCATTTTTTCTGGGTTCGGTGCTTCCCAAGTTGCTCGTTGGAAAGGTGGCTCTTGCTGCGGTGATTAGCCTTTCCGTGTTCTCAGTTATGTATTTCTCCAGCTCTTTGTTTGAGTCTTCTACACAATATCCTATACCTGTCCTCTTCCCCCATCTTGACATTTCATATAGTGTGTATCCGTATCGTCTTTTGGGTATAATGCATTGTGCATTGTAATTAATTTTCTAGTCCTCTGGTCAAGGTGTCTGAGTTCTTTTTTAGTCCAGTCTATGAATGCTCCAGAGTATCTTATTAGTGATACTGCTAAGATGTTTATTCCTTTTACTAAATTCCTTATATGATATTTCGTTTTTAGGAGTGTTCTTTTTCTTCGTAAATATTAATTTCCAATCCTTTTTTTTCTGTTGATTTGATGGTGTCTTCTTCCAGAACTCCCAAATATTTTGAGCTATCCTGTTCGCCAATAGCACTCATCTCATCATAGTTGAGGAGTTCCATGTCCTTTGTCTTCACCAGTTTTCCTCTTTTTATTTATAGAAGTGCACACTTTTCTATTCCAAATTCTATTTGGATGTCCTGACTGAAGATTATGGTCGTATATATCAGCTCTTTCATTTCATTGGTGCTTTTTGCAAATAGTTTCAGGTCGTCCATGCACATCAGGTGGTTTACTATTGGTTCCGTGTATGTAAACTTGTATCCAGCATCATATTTTCTGAGTATGTAGTTGAGCGGAATCATAGCTATTGTAAACAGTAGTGGTGATAGGCATTATCCTTGGAAAAAGCCTTACTGTATTTTTATATTTGTCATGTGGTGTCCTCCAGTTGTCAGTTCAAGTATTCATGTTTCCATTGCTTTGTTAATAGGATTAATAATCCTGTCGGGTATTTTGTATATTTTGAACAATTCAATTATGCATGCTTGAGGGATTATGTCGTAAACTTTTCTGTAGTAAATTCATTTCTTTGAGTTGTTCTTTTTTCTGTGTTTTACCTCAGTAAGAATCTGTTGATCGATGTATAGCAGATCATGCGTCCCTCTTTTCCTTTTTCTGGAATCCTTTTTATTCTATGGGATGATGTCCACGTTAGTTTAGGGATTGGTAAGTGTGTTCTCTCAGTTGTACTGTCAGGATTTTCCACATTGTTGGTAAACATGTTATTGGTCTGTAGTTGCTTGGGATCGTTCACTTTTGGGCATATGTTTGTATAAGCGTTGTCCTTCCTTTGGTTCCCCACTCTAGTACGCCTGTTTTGTGGAAACATCCTCTCAATTTCTGCGGTAGCCTTTCATGTAGGATCGAGAATATTTCAAAGCAGAATGCATTATTCCATCGTGACCTGGTATTTTCCACTTTGGCATGTCCTTAAGGTTACCTTAATGGTTTCGTCATTAATTTCTGTTTCTGTCCCGACTTCAAGTTCATGTGGTTCATCTTTCATGTTTTTCAACCACTTGGCATTTTCTAGGGTTTTCCTATATTTTGCTCCCAAAGTGTTCTGTTGTTATTCAGTCTTTGTTTACGTTTTTGTCAAACTGGATTTCATCGTTTTCAAAGGTCTAGTTCGGTTTTTACTGTTCAGACTTGTATCTATATTGTCTCAGTCTTTCTTCTATTGCTGATATTTATATTTCTTATTCAGTATTGCCTTGAGAACCTAATGTATGTTGTTCCTTCGTTTCCTATTCTGTTTCATTCTTTTTACGGTAGTCTAATTTCATATTCGGACTTTGTCGGGTCACTTTACCAGTCTTTTTTTCTTGTTTTAGTTTCATACTTACTGACTTTGCCCCGGCATATATAAAGTTGTGTAAGTATGTGATAGTGTATGTTTGGAGTTACGCGAGCCTTTTGTTATTATTATTAGTAGTAGTAGTAATAGTAGTAGTAGTAGTTGTAGTAGTAACTACTACTAGTAGTAGTAGTAGTAGTAGTAGTAGTAGTCGTTTCCCTCTAGAAATTATCAGACCAGTCATTATGAGTGATCGCGACCTGGTGGTATGTCATGGAGTCTGAGTGACAAAATGTTTCCACAGATTCCCAGCTTACTATTCTTCTTTCGACCACTTTTGCAAAACACTCCGCTGTCTTGCAACAGCGGTTTCCATTGAATTATCTTTGATAATGGCTTTGTTGACTTTCTTTGGAATTTGAGTTAAATAAGCCCCCTCTAGATTTCAGCACTTTCCATGCCCTTACAGCAGAGGTCTGGATGGCGTTATCCCTCCACGGTCTTTCAATCCTTCTAGCCACCCGGGGACCATTTTGTGTTATACAAACTGACGTTGATGCAAACGCATGTGTGTGTGCATATATGTGTGCGGGGTGGCAGCTTATATGACTGTTCTTAAATATCTATATTCTGTTCCCTTAGTTTTATTAGTATTGTATGTTCGTTATGTGTCTTTGTACATACACAGTTTAACTGTCCACTCAGTTAAACTTGTAATAATTTCGAAATAAAATGTACACAATTAATACACACATACAAATCAGTTTCATCCGAGGGTTTTCCCGCAAATACTCTGATAATTCATATTGATGTCTTTGTAGATCTTATTCAATTTGGTTTGTCATCTGATCTGACAACTTGTTTCTAAATAAATATTATATTCGTAAAAATATACAATTTATTAATGATGTAGTTTTGAAAATCAATCTTTACAATAACTTTCAAGAAAAAGGAGTTATTTTATTAGAGACTATCGGGGATATATGTTCCACCTCATTTTGTAAACTCATACGAATTTTTGGCAGTAATTGTTATTTGATAGTTTCATATATATATATATATATATATATATATATATATATATATATATATATATATATATATATATATATATATAGGTATGTGTATATATGTATATATTTATATGTAGATAATAAGTTCCTAAACAAACGAACAAATCATTACGAATATTGGAATATATATTATTGGCAACATCGTAGTAAAATTGCCAGATTACTTTTTTTGCAAACCTTAACATTTACAGAGCGCATGTATATAGGTGTAAGCATCTATGTATATATATATATATATGCATATATATATATATATATATATATATATATATATATATATATATACATATATTATTGTATAAGATAAAGGTTAAATCTAATGAACCGATCATTATGAATTTTGGAATATATATTCCCTGCAATATGGTGAGTAAGATGGAACATTATCTTTAGGTTTGCAAATTCTCTGTACAATGAGGTTTATTTACATGTGTATATACTTCAATGTATATGATTCACTGTTATACTAATTAACCTATCATTCTGAATTGTCGAACACAAATAGTGTCAACTATATCTAGTATAATTGAGTTTTATGGAAAACAAGAGGAGAAGGGGTGGATGCCCTTCGTGAAACTTCAGATATCCCCGATTGGTGTTAAATTGTCAGAATTGGCAGTAGACATCAATTAAAAATAGTTCTTTAATTTTCGCTTCATAGGAGTGGGTGTAAAGGGTTTTAGGGGGCATAATAAGAATATGATCCCCCGTTTCAAAGTTTAAATATTTCAGATTTGCATTGAGTTTGATCGATAGTCAGTAGACCCTAATTACGCAAGATTTCCTAAATTTCAATTTCTTTTTAAGACCCTTAAGTTTCAAGAATAAAAATAATGCAATGGATTTTAATCTAAATTTTAAAAAAGATTCTAGACAGAAGTTTAGTATATTAATATCTTCATTTTAAAAGAATAGAAAACTGGTGCAATGCTTTTCTATTCGGTGAATGAATGGCACCTTACTGGGACGGGTATACATCAAGTAGTAAAATACAAAATGTTCCTAAAAGTATATTTAAGTTAAATGAAATTGAAATATATCAAACACGTGTCAACTATGTTAAGAAGCAAACCCCCCCCCACACACACACACACACATATATATATATATATATATATATATATATATATATATATATATATATATATATATATATATATATATATATATATATATGTTATTGTTTATTATCTATGGTATACGTTTCGTCCTTAAACCGGGACTGATCAGCATAGAGATATGACGATTCACTACCGGTCATGCGATTTGAAACCCTGGATTGCAAGTATTTTTCAACACAAATCCAACATCGCTAACCGCTCGGCCAATTATAAATAACTGATAAACAATAATTTAGATACATTTTACATACCTAAATAAAATATATAAGTGTCTTTCCACTTGAATGAAAATATCACGAAAAAATAACTTGTATTTCAGTCTAATTGTTACATTCTTTATTTTGATAAACATCCATCCCAAACTATCGAGAATGTTGTAGTGTTTGTAACATGCTTACAAAATGTAATAAACTGATGCTTAAATGTGCTAATCATCCGTCAAAGGAGTATGTATCGCATACTTATAATTTATTCATTATTATCGTAGAAATAGACATTTTGTCAAGATGAGATTAATGACAAATTCTATGCTTATATAATGTATTATCTTTATTTGACGTTTTATTCAATAAGCAATAGAAATGTGTTAAGAAATTATTACATGTCTAAGTGGCATGTGAGGAGAATGTGTTGCGTTAAATTTCCAAAAGTCAAGATAAGGAAAGTTTAATTATTAGCATATATATATGCATGATGTAGCAGAATGTTCGTAAAACTGAGAGGATTAGTATTATAAATAAGTAAGTTCATGTGTCGAGGTGTCGCCATCTTTGTAAGTCAAGTCGCCATGCTGATACTGCCAGTAGCCAGAGGCTGCGTCGGTTTTCGTTTGCGCCTCAAAAGGATGCGTGGCTGTTTTCAGAATGACATAAATGTGTTACACAACTTTACCCACTCGCTGGCTACCCGCCTGGAAAGCGGGGATGCGGTTGTTTATTTTTGTTCTACGAACAGGTTGCGACTCATGGGGAGATTGTTTCTGATCAGCTAAAGTCCGACATAGGCAACTATTCGATTATTTTGATCTAATCAGTACCCAGCAGTTAAGTCAACCAAACATCGGATGCTTTAAAGAGTGTTTCCTTGTGATTCTATTTGTTGTAGTCGTTATTGCTTCTAATGTTTGGACAAGGGTTCCACTTCATAGAATTTACAGAAGTAACTAGAATTATGCAGTATTGTAACAATTAAAAAGACACACAATATAAACGCTGAGATAAACGTAAATTTTCTATAATAGGTGTTGTTTATTAAGTTGTTCAGACAATAATTACCAATTTCAGAAAGATATATTGATTTATTTGGATTATACGTGATTTAATTATCGAGTTATTCCATCTTACTCTTTTTTCTCATTGAAGTGATCCCTGGAATAAAGTAATCCTAATATAAGCAACTAAGAAAACCCAAAAGATGATTAACGACAATATAGAAGATGTCTATTGGCATTAGTCTTGAAAGGACTAAGGCTATAGGCCGGACGAAAACAGTCAGCAGGAAGAGTGTTCGACAAACCCGCATTTTGGGGAAAGAAGTAACTAGAACATGATTATGTATTACAACACGGTACCTGAACATCAAATTGATGAAGACCAACTAGCTGGAATAAAGGAAGCAGGGACTAAATCAGGCAATACTGAAGACCACATGTCATGATAATACTTATAAAAGAAACTAAAACTATCACCATCGCGTTTGTGTGTGTGTGAGAGAGAGAGAGAGAGAGAGAGAGAGAGTTCAGAGGGGAAGAAAGGGACCACCAAAATTACTACTACTTTTCTGAACATTGTCAAGTATCCTTAAATGGGGCATAGGTTTACCAGCCAAAATATAACAACAGCACTACATTCAAGGTCTGATCGTAGATGTATAGAGATAGAGAATAGCCTCATTTGTAAGTTTGAGAATCGATATCTCCTCAATAACAGAGAAACCCATGAACATCTTATTGTTAAAACGGTAAAAGTCCGTTAAAATTCTGAATCAATTTTCTTAAACATTTCTCTGACACGTATGTATTTCAAATAATTGTCATGAAAAGTACACGGCGGACTGATTCTGTATTCATATTCAATGCATTAATTACCATGACTGTATTCTTTAAACAACATTCGTACAGTCGATTACTCGTGTACCCTCCTTCTAATTCTTATGTTCTCTTGATACTGGGGAACATTATGACAGGGTTAAAACGGATGCAAGAAAAGGAATCAGCAGTTCTTTTTATATTCGTTACTAAGGAGCTCTACACTTCAAAGTTGTCTTCTGCACGAAATTAATAGCATTTTCTTAAAGTGTGGTTCACTATCGCTTCGGAAAGTTCGCTACTTTAATACGTAGAACATTAATTTAAAATAATTAACATTTCATTCATAACTATGTTGTAAACACGAAACAAAATCATGCCCATACATACAGATAGATAGATAGATTTGGGTAATCTCGATAGAAATTCATTCATCTTTAAAATGTGCGCGTGAAGATAGAGAAGAAGGAAGAAATAAATATAGATTACAATTTGTTGAAAATAAAGTCGGTCCATCTCAGGAAATGAACATTTGAATACTAGTGCTACAATTGCTAGCGAGAAAGCAATGGTAACCGGCAATTGCGATAACGTAATATGATTTGCACAGATTATCGAAAGAGGCAGACCGCACTGTAAATCTAGGGAGACTTGTTGTCACTCGGACTCCAGGGAACATCACCGGTTATTATCAGCAGATATCACTAATAATGACCTGTGTGATAACTCCGAGTATGTTGATAATAATTATATAACTGAAAGGAATATGGGTATGAAGAAAATCACTATAATATCAATAATTTGAGAAATTGGAATAAAAGGGAAGACTGAGAAAATACAGCCGACAGCAATAAATAAAACAGCCAAAATATTTAGGAGAATCGTTAAATGCGGAAACCAACCCACATAATTAAAGAACGCTTAACAGCCATATATAATTTTAAATAAAAAAGACATAGACATAATATCACACGCACGAACCCAAGAGTAATTCTATTATCAGAAATCATATAAATTCACACACACACACACTAAAAAAATCACACACACATGTGGTAGCAAAAACCTCGGTTGCTACACCACGAAATTGTTATGAAGGTTGAAGAAGGATAAACATAACGAGGAAGGAGATAATCAACCAGACCATACACGGGGAAGGTGCAGAGGTTACTGGAATATTTGTTATACTATTTCCATCTAAAAAATCAGAGAAAGCTATAGATACTTGCTAGCGATAAAGCAATGCTACACGGCTGTTATGATAAGGTTACATGATTTGCAACCGTTATAAAAAGAGGCTTAGCGTGCTATACATCTTGTGAGACTTATTGTCATTCAGACTCTATGGAATACCATTGTCTATTGGCAGGGGGTAATCATTTATAATTACTTGTGTAGAGACTGTTACTGAGTAAATAATAATAATAATAATAATAATAATAATAATAATAATAATAATAATAATAAAAACAAAGTAAATACACAGAACTAGCAAGAGAAATGAAAGGAATATGGAGCATGAAGAAAGTTAGTATAATACCAATAATCGTAGGAGCACTAGAAACAATCCCCAAAAACCTAGAGAAAAGACTGGGAGAAATTGGAATCAAAGGGACTATCGAAACCATACAAAGGACGGCAATGATAAAAACAGCTGCAATCTGAAGGAAAATCCTCGAATGCGGAAACTAACACACATAAGCTACAACGGCTAACCAGTCACAAGGAATTTACAACGGAGAAAACAAGACCACACGAAGAACACCACAACAAGAGCCAAGGAACAGAAACTGCAAGAAACAGCACTTCATAATTTCCCCTTCCCCCCAATAAATTACACCGGCCTCAGCTATCACTACACAAAAATGAACCAAGAAACAGAAATTACAAGAAACACTATAAGCTCCTCCCTCTCCCCCACCACCCCCCAAAAAAAATGTTTTTAAGAATGTAAAAAAAATTTTTTTTTTAAATAAGGGAAGAGAAAAAGAAAAAGAACAAAAAGAAAAAGAAAAAAAATTGAAAGGAACAAAATTAAAAATTAAAAGAAAAATTGATTTTTTTTAAAAACTGGTGCCGACCTAGGCTGACACCAGACAACATATTTGTAGAGGGTCGAGTAGGATGCGAACACCGAGGAGGGACAGCACAAGGCAGACCCCACTGGAAAAGTGCAGAGAGTGTTGAGACCTTGGGGAGGCTTGTTGCCACCCAAATCCCAGAGAAGACCAATTGTCCTTACCATCGAGAAATCAATGGTAAAAGACTGTTGCGATACCGCATCGTTATCGAAAAGAGGTGAAAAATACTGGAAGTCTGGGGAGACTTGTTGTCACTCAGACTCCAGGAAATACCACTGGTTGTTGTCGGTGAGCAATCACTGATGATGATCTGTGTGAGAACTCCTAGTGAGTACAAATAATAGTAATAATAATAATAATAATAATAATAATAATAATAATAATAATAATAATAATAATAATAATAATAATCAAGTATTATTTTATGTTGCTAATATTGATGTACCAATTTTTCAATCTGCCTCATCTTTACATTCAAATACTAAAATAAAATTATGCATTTTAATTTAGATGTGCCATCATTTTTATGCATAGCGGTGATTTGTTGAAAAGATGATAGTCTAAAGATAAGTGCAAGAATGAAGGGGATACGATGGAAAACCTTTCCGATAAAAACACATGTGTGCATTTTAACATACATAAGTAGTCTCATGTAAATGCACAAATATAAAACTAGTAACATTTGTTTGTTTCTATTTTTGTTAAATATCGATTTTATTTCTTTACTTATCAATGACTTATCTTTTTCATTAGCAATTTCGAAACTAAAAAACTATATAATGACGCTTCCTTCCGGTTGTGAATTTGATCATGTTGTGTTCTGCTATTTTTTATTCACCTGCTGGGAAAATCTTTAACTGGTTCCTGTATGAGATCAATCAATCAGATGGAAAGTCGCGGCAAATTAAAAAGACAGAAATCGATAAATTGTGAAATGTTCAATGCTGGCTCTTCTTGTAGAAAGCTGAACGAACCAAGAAATGCAGTATTACAAACAGTTATTTATTTTTATTGCGTTTTTAAAGACTATATTCGTTTTGCCCGGGCTAAAACTGAATCGAGCGAGCAGAGCTGATGAACATGCTCCATTTGGGGATTCGGAAAGAAAAATGGCAATTCTAATGGTGCCAGTTTATATTTCCTACGTTTGTCTATCGATAACGTCACTTGACCTCACAAGTCTGTCGGTCCTCGGCGCTCCCGTCAATACATGCATTATATATAAAAACATTCGAATATAATAAAAAACAGGTACTGTACAATAATTTAAATATATATTCATAGTCAGAAAATTATTTTGTGCAATTATATATAGAGAGAGAAAGAAAGAGAAAAAACTGTATAGCATCCGACAAAATGTAGAAATAAAAGTAAAAATAGGATAGACCAAACAATACAATCGAATCACTTTATATGGAGAGTGTGTATAAAAACGTGTGCGACCGTTGACGAAAGCTGCCTTAAGGTCCCCTTTTCATTGGGTACTACTTCGAGATGTTAAGCGAAGGACCACTTGGTTTCCAGTATATCTCCACTCAGACTTGATCACCGCCTTTTAATGTCGAGTGTTTAGCAAAAGGGAATCGTACCATTTTTAGTGTCTGGTATTACACCCGTCTCATTGGCGAACACTGTAGCCATCATGACAAATAATACAACGCTTGAATGCTAATCTGTTTAAAAATAGTTCTTTAGAAATTAGATTTTCTAGAAATTATATAGGCGTAACAGCAACAATGGCGGAAGAGAAACGTGAAATAAGAAAATCCTGTGTTATTTCGGGTAACAGTGCATCAGGTTATTAAGATGATACTATGTTATGCATGACATTCTAAATGAATAAGAGCCATGTATAATTCAAATATAAAAAAGCGAAAATACAATTTACAAAAATAAATGAATTAAGATCAAGAAAAAATTGTGGAAAATCGGGTGAAAAGCGAACACAAACTTTTACGAGCAAAAAAAAATTAAAACAAAAGTAAAATTGAGAAGCAATTTTGGTTGCCTCAAATTCAACCCCGTTTTACAGTCTTCTGATCGTTGTTGAGATAAATAAGATAAGAATTGTTTATTTGGATAACTGATTCGGCACGAATGCCATTTACAATTATATGTATCGACTTTCACGAAGACGCTAGATTACAGTTTGTGCCGAAAATAAACTAAATAAAAAGCTGTCGTCTGCGTCCTGAAGTTCGGATGATGTACATGACCGCTTACCCCATGACTGGTGATAAGAAAGACATTATTGTATTGTCGAATAATGAACTGACCGAAATTTGAAAGTAACACTTTTTGTTACTATGGATAGCATTGTGACAATATAGTCCGAGGTTCAGCTGTATAATACGGGGCTACGCGTGTCTCATCCGTTCTGGCCAGGTCTTTTGTCAATAGCTCTGCGTCCATGTTGTGAATTTAGACCCGAAAAAACTGTAATATTGCACAACTGATCTGCACGCAGTGTATTTTGCCATTACATATTTACTCTCTTAGAGAAAATGTCTTGATTTCATGGACGAAATATGGATAAGTTTGCTAACTTACAGAATGACTGAAGCAGAACTGGACGATACATTTATGTCTTATAAAAATATAATTCATTTGTAAAATTCCATTTTATAAGAAAAGCGATGCTACCTAATATTCTATCGACAAAGACGGACTGCTTTTGTTGTGTCTGTCCCATAAACATGCGTCTAAATTGAAAGTTCTCTGGCAAAAAGGAAGAAAAGCTGTATATCCAAAAGCTCCTGTTCATTCCTCCACGTAGACACCGAATGTTTCACTCTCACAAAGTTAGTAGGACGTCGTAAACTGTCAAATATAGCTTACCTGCGTTAACCTCGATATGCGCAATAATCTTATCTGTTATTTCCTTTTCACTCATGTTTACGATGATAGGGGAATGGCTAGTTGCAGCCTACTACTGTCACAAGCTGACTCGTTTATCTATTCAGACCTTGGAGCTGGTCCTTTTTATTAAGCCGGTATCGCCTTTATTTGTTTAATAATATATATTTTATTAATATCTTTTTAGCTAGACGAAAAGTCGTGCGTGAAACTATTTGTGCATAAACAAATATCTACCAGGGGTTGTTTTATCTGGAAAGTGCTACTTTCCCCGTGGTTTTCGTACTATATTTTTCTCTTTGTATTTACTGATCAGTTGAATAGTAACTATTCTAACGAGCTATAGTTTTATGTGTATTGTAAACCTTAATGTTTGTTGAAAGAGATCAGAGAATATATATAATCAAAGAATGTCAAACGAAAAAAAGAAGATAGAGATTATTGTACCGGCACTTGATTTCACATCATTGTCATGCCAAACATATCAAGGCAAATGGTGAAAGGTTGACTCACCGGGAATACATTTTGACCAGCGATGACCCTGCGGAATATAAAGTCCCTTGAGACTTAATTATTTCCTATCTCCATTATATATGTTCACGGTCTGTGTATACAATCTATTTGTTAATACTTAATTTTTCCACATTGCGGTTTTCTAAATACCACATGATTATACTGCTGCTGCTACCGCTGTTAAGCATTCATCTGAAAACATTGACCTTTCTATCTATCTTTCTTATTTTGTTCTTCTCTCTCCCTCTCTCTCTCTCTCTCTATCTTGGTATCGTCATCCACCTCTCTCTCTTTCTCTCTTTCTCAAATAATATAACATAACAAGACGCTTCCTCCTAGGACGAGTAAATTACTTCCTCGAAGAGTAGTGTTTTACCACTTTCACGTACCCTTACGAAGATTACAATCAAGATATAATGCTACTAAATCTTATATACACAATTCTAAATCTTATTTAGACTAGAATCCATGATATTCTTATAAGAAAATAGAATAAATGTAAGGATTAAGTTCAAGGGGTCTAAAAAAATAACAGAAGACATGGAATTTTGCTGATCATTTCGTGTTATTTATCTACCTCCCACAAGGTAAGATGTGACACAAGGTCGGAAAAGTAGGATTAGATAATCCAGCGCTCGAGAAGTGAGCACGCAGGCCATTTAAAAATTGCCTGGGCAGCCCCGTCGGCATTCCCCGGTAGGAGCGCCTCAGACAGTAAGCAATAAACTTACTCGTCCCCAAAGAGGGGAGGCAGAGCCTGGGAGGGTGCACCTCCTAGAACTGCACAGGACCGACAACCCTCAATAGACCGGCGTAAATCCAGACCCAAAGGGCCGAATTGTTGGAATTGGTTTACCCGATATGTTTATAGTTCGAATACTTCATAGAAAATAACCCGTAACTTATAGGAAGGACCACATTAAGGTTACTAACATCCTAAGTGAAAGTGTTTCTGTAGCACTAACTGGATTAGAACTTGGTACACTCAGGTTTCCAGACCGTGTCGTTAACCACTTATCCACTGTTACCTTCCATGAAATATTGCTTTGTTCATCTCTAATGAATATCAATCAAAGTTAATGCAATCTTAAATAGAATACATTTCAGACAGGAGATTCTGCCCATACAATGATCCCCCCTCAAAAAAACAATTAAATACTAAAAATAAATGGGCACTTGTGGAAGATCTATTAATTGATATCTAAAACGTATTGTTAAATGTTCACAAAAGTCAGAGGTACATGTATTTCCACGGAGGGTTACACCCCCTCTTTTTCCTCTTTGCGTGAAACTAAATAAAACTTAGTGAAGCTCACTTACCAACTTTTTTACTTTCAGCTGTGTTCTAAAATTCATAATGATCGGTTGATTAGTTTAGAAATGAATCTTATACTTACAAATATATAAAACATATACACTACCTAACATTATATAAATAGAGATATTTGACAAGTTGATATGTTCTATACTGAATAATATCGATAAAATTATACATATTTAATATGTATATATATATATAAATATATATATATATACATATATAATGATGATTGAGGTAAAATAAAATACCTTCAAAGCATGTTAAAGATTCAATATTAATTTTATTATAAAGAGAAAAGAAAAATTGAAACCTACTTTTTTTTCTTTTTTTTATAAACTTTCATTTTTAGTTCATAGTTATACAAATATTTCGCCAAAAATTGGCCTTTTCAATGTGTTTGTAGATCCGATCTTATTGAATTGCCGGCCCCCGCTGGTGCAAACCAGTGTATGAGATATTGTTTTTTCCACTTTCGATATGAAATCCCGCATGCACGCGAGTTAGGTATAGATTTAAAAAGTTCATTTTTCTTTTGAAGCATCCAAGTGAAATTTAATAATGAATGCATTTACATAAATACAAGACATCTCAGAATCCATTATGTTAATTACGAAACTTGTCACATAATTATTAAATGACTAGCAGATTATTTAACATCAACAAATTCGGAGTCTAGAAAAAAGTAATCTTTTAGAATTTTTCCCGAGATTTGCACGTGATAAGGTTTGACATCTTTTTAAAATCGTAAATTACTGGCCGTTGCAGGACATACTTTTGAACAAACTTTTGACTGATTTTTTGATGAAGCAAACTTAAAGTACTTGCGTGTAAAGATGAAAAATTAAACAGAAATACACGGAACTTACATACACCAATTTGACCGCAATATTAAAGGGGGAATTTGAAAAACTGCAAAAATTAAAAAAGAACGATCTAGCAAAATCACTCCGTGTTATTTAATAACGTTTACCCAAATTAAAACTTGCTGCATAAATACATACTCACAATATTTTATATATATATATATATATATATATATATATATATATATATATATATATATATATAATTATTATTTACTGAAGTAATATTCTTTTAATTATTATTTAAGTAAATATTTTATGCGTGTGTAGCATCACAATCTTCCTAGTTAATACTAATAGTAAAATTTACATTTCTTACCAGCGAGCTCTGCCCAGAACAGACGTACACATTGAGAGATATTTTTCTCTTTGCTTCTTGTATTTCTCGCTCATAATTGACTAAAACTCAGAATCATTCTAAATAACGAGTTGTTGGTGAATGTTGACCCTCTGTTCTTTTTCTAACCTTAACTCGAACGCTGACCCTTACACTAAAGACGGTGTAAAAGTTACTTAGGATCCTAATCTGGTGAAGCACACTTGTTCGGTTTAAATGGAACGGTTAAACGGCCAACTGAAAAAGAAACATACATAGTAAATTAAAGGCGAACAATTATTCGGCTCTTGTTTATGGAAGTTGCTCTAGACAAGACATGAAGCCACTTAATGTAAGGAGCTAAAAAAGAACGATAGATGATCAAGTTGCATAATAACAAACACGGGGATGTACACACCAAAACAAAGAAGCTTTGTAATTAACGGTGACAAATTCAGAGGTAAAAGAATCAAAACGTAATCTGAAACATAAGAGTGGCTGTGACGGACCGATGCATCCATACTGGAAATGCCTTAAGGTACACACACCCATGCGCAACATATCACTAGAGCATACCCCGATATTTAGAGAGTGCGAATAGAGAAACCTTTAAATAAGCTAACACGGAGTTGTATCTTCAGTACTATCACCAAGGAGAGTGTCGATCAGAAAATCACTATGACCTCGCACTGTACCAACCTACTTGCATTATCTGACACTTATCAGACAAACCAAGCCCGAAAGAAACCTCTCCACCACCATTCAATTACCTGAACACCAAACAGGCTAGCCAAATGGAAATACATTCAAACGCCTAATAGAGAAAGAAAGGCTTACAAGATTGTCTTAATGAAATTACAATGCTTAATATTGAACAGCTAAACTTTTTGCAATACTCTCATAAAAATATCTGGTGGATATCAAAACTTTTGTTCCGCCTCTAGTAAACGACAAGTAATGTTGTGGTAACAATCCGAACATTGATCAGCCAGTTAATCAACACGGCACTCCAATGGCTTGTGAAAGCTAACATATGCAATTGTTAACCAACCATCTAATTCAGCTGATCGCGATTGTTATATTTATCGCCATGTAAACCTCCGGGGTATGCTCGATAGACTGGCATTATCACCTTTTCACGTATGTGTAAAATTAATTATTTGTATTTCAAGATTTGCCTTCACCGCTCTGTTTTGAAAACTAATCAAATTTAGGAACAAACACGCAGTCTAATGCTTAATTAGAACCATGTCGATATGTTTGACCTTCTCGACAGATGGGGTCTGCATTAGTTGGACGAGCAATTTAACAGACGGAAAATCTAATTATTAACTCATACGACCTGCTACAATCTAGTTCACCCTCAAACTATTGGATCAAACATTATTATACGTCACCCTGTCGTATATATATATATATATATATATATATATATATATATATATATATATATATATATATATATATATATATATAATAATGGTAATAATTCAGGTAAAAATTATCCACAGGGTGGTAATCCAGAGAATTTTAAGCGGGTTTATAAAAAGTGCTCAATATCAAAATAGAGCTTTATATATGATAAGTTTATTTACACAGACATGTACAAAATCTGCGACACTGGCATGTCGATGTTATCGATCAACAGTTACTATAAACTGAGATCTCATCAGGCAGAGTTAGAATCCGATCTTTACCTCAGATCATATTTGGAGAGAAATCTGATTTGTTCTCCAAGGGATGAATATTCGTCAATATGAACAAAAATTCCATTTTTTTGCAAGTTGGTATTAATAGTTATTTACCAAAATCAAGCAGTGGTGAAGGCAGCAGAATACCTGGTAATTACTCAAATCGGATAGTAATACCATTTTTCGCAAACATCTGGAAATTCATTCGTTCGTTTTCATTTAAAATCAACCAAAAGTTTGTTTCTGTTCGGTTGAGTAAAAAGTGCTTAAATAATACGTTTTTGCAGGAATTTACTTAAAATAACCATTCTTCAAAATAAAAACCATCATTATCTACGACCTTCTCCAAACGACCTGTAATCTTTCAAATTTGATTTAAGTACCAGCCTTTCGGCGTTGAATTAAAAGGCTGAATGTATCGGAACAAAACGTAGTCAGATAGAGTAAGGTTTGAATCGAATAGGGTGGGTGCAGCATAGCTTGTTCCTCAACATAGTATTATTCTATTAGTCTTGATTACAATAAGACCACGCATATTTAATTGTCTTTACAACAATGTTTTACTTTCTATGTTTTCATACAAATATCAGTTGTCTTTTCTTATTCTTATATAAACACGTATGTAAATTAGATGGCAAAGTGCAATATCGTTTTACCACTATGTAAGAATAAAGAAATAATACTTCTATGAGAAATAGAAAGAAAATATATACGGACACAAAAAAAATAAGAATGTATTTCAATAAAAAAAATATAAATCTAATGGCGGTAAAGCTTTAACATTAGTATTATTATGCCAGCTCGTTTTTAACGCCATTTAACTCAACTCATAACATTGCACAGAATATTTACACAATAAATAACATCTATTATAATATTTAATGTTTGTTCTCTTATTTTTTTTGTATATTCTTTAATGACACAAAATACGTGATGAAATATAATTGCGTTCGGAGATTTAGTTATGTTTGAAAAAAAGTATGTTTTAATTGTTCTAATTAGCCATAATGTATAATTAACAAAACAATTCAGCAATCTCACTTTTGGCTATCTGTGTGTTTCTCTCAATGTTCTCACTCCATGTTCTCACTCCATGGTGATCCAATCAGCCTCTAATTGTTTAATGCATCTGTGATCATTTAGAGAAAGTGTGACATACCTTCTTTCGGCGTCGTCATCTAGTCTGCATACCTCTGTGTGTATACACCGAAAACACGTATGTAAATTAGATGGCAAAATACACAGTTGCTTTACTACTATATAAGAATGAGAAAGAAAGACAATAGTTTTATATAATGATAAGTATAATATGGAAGTAAAGTATCTTTATTTCTATATAAGAATAAGCAAGAATAATAATAGTTCTATGTAATACTAATAAGTATAATATAAAAGTTAAGAGACTTATTCTTTTAGTGATGCAAGATATGTCGCAGTTCATGAATTTTGTAATGAAATCTAAGAAGAATAAATAATGGTAACGTCTGTTACTCAACGAGTCACGGGTACGTCTAATAAGAATATATATATCAGATTATGTTCGGTATTTTTATCTTATATTTCTCAAAAATATCCTTTGAAGTATGTTTACCATTATTTCTGAATTGATCTAATTCCATCTTAAATGTTCTACGTTATTACTGTTTTTTTTTAAATATAATCTATCTAATAGTGTTTTTAATAGGAAGGAAATATTTTTTGTGAAGGGAACATTGATGAGAGAGAAGCGAAAAATGTTTATTTGTTTAGAGTGATTCGAATAAATTTATTTTCTTAATCTCATTGACATGTCGCAAATTGTTAAAAATTATAGGTCACCATATTTTACTCATCACGCTGTACTTTGAAGGAAATTAGTAAAAATATGCGCAGTGTGTGTGACGAATACTCGTTCATAGCTATTAAAGACTGTCATTAGTGTTATCTTCACTGACCTTTAACACGCATTTTGATGAGATTTGCTTTTTTACTTGTTTCTTTAAAAAGCATAATCACATTGAATAGTTGTTTATTCAAACATGACGCCATATTCTCGATTGTTGTATCGGAAACTTTTTTTAATATTAAAGAAGGTGATTCAGAATGTTAAATCTCATCACGTAATTTTACAATGTTTATCATTTTTATTTTTTTAATCGTTTTGTCTTTGTATTTTGTGTTCGCTTTGTAATTTAAATTGTTTATATTCATTACCTCCCATTGAGGATGTTATGTTTTCGGCCGAGTGAGTTTGGTGGTTTGTCTATATGTGTGTGCACACGTGAACGTCCACACACCTTTACGAATCGTCACTAATATTGGTCAAAATATTGTTAATGGTAAAATCTTTTATTATAAGGTCATGGGACAGGTGAACGTAAAACTTATGGCGATCACTTCGGTTTTCCTTGGCGTAGCAAATTGCTACTTAGCTAATATTGTAGCAAATTAACTCCTGCATCTCATATGAATTGAAACTTCTGATTATTCTAAAGGTTATGTATTGATCTGATATTCTTTAGTAATAATGACGTTTATGAAAATTTAAAGTTTGATCAGGTAGTTTTCTAGTTTATTAATTCGGGAATAGTTAATAAAATATGCATAAGTAAGGCCCATATAATATGTTGGCTCATTTTTACGTTATGAAATCTAAGGACTGACACATGTTATTGCTCTTTAATTTTATGTATATTCTTGATTTTATCTTTTTTGTTGGAATTACAAGTGGTTACGGATGTGAAAGGAGGGAAATGCAAGGAAGGATGGTATCATGACACTAGAACATATACTACACTACCTCTACACTTCAACAAATAATTGCCTGACGCGTCAAGATCTGGCTGTATCTCGATCAGACGCCCTGATTAAAATATTGATTATATTAAACTTAATTTCTTAAAGGAGCGTTTATTTTATCGTTAGGCAGAGGTTTAGAGGTTTGGCTTAGTACCTAAGTAAATAGTGGGTCATTTTTTTTTTAGTCAAATAATAATTATATATCTCTTGAATTTATAATATATAGATTTCAAATTAATAACTTTTAATTTGTATTTAGCTATCGCATTCTAACAATCAAGCACTTTATTGATTTCTTTTGAATATACCCCGAAACTACACACACACACCCACAAACACACAAAAACACACACACACACACATATATATATATATATATATATATATATATATATAGCGTGTGTGTATATATATGCAAAACCTTTCCAATGTCTTCACACACACACACACACACACACACATATGTATATATATATATATATATATATATATATATATATATATATATATATATATATAAATGAAATGAATCGATGGCAAAGTTTTTTTTATTATTTGCCGAACTATATTTATATCAAAACACATAAGGTTTACTCAATTCTAATGGCATAACAAAATATTTTCAAATACACTACATATACTAACAGAAACAGTTACAAAATACAGTAAAGGCTAAAATCTATTTGCATATCTTTAAACAGTGTCG
This sequence comes from Sepiola atlantica, assembly GCA_963556195.1. NCBI lineage: Eukaryota > Metazoa > Mollusca > Cephalopoda > Sepiida > Sepiolidae > Sepiola > Sepiola atlantica. The sequence goes on along the minus strand of OY744523.1, from coordinate 22,138,550 downwards.
AATAAAATCATATTCCGTATGAATTATTTATAATTTGATTTTTTTCATTTACGCGTACATTTACCCATAACTAAAACTATGATTTTTTTAAATAAGTTCTTTTAAAATATAAACTCTACATAAAACACAATGACTTTACAAAGATTTTCTGTTAATAATAAAATACATATTTTTTATAATTTTAAAATTAAATGTGTTACATTGTGTGTTGTTGTTATTGATCATGATGACGATGACGATGATGACGATTATTATAATGATGATGATATTACATTTGCTATTACATTTGCTATAAAAAAGAAAAAGATATTTAAAATTACTCAGTAATATAAAATTGTTTCATTTGACAAATCAACGTTTCACCTTTTCGTATATTTCTTTAATTTTTATGGGGAATTTATTTTTATTTTTGTGCTTATTCATATTCAAATTCGTAAGTTTAGAATATCAGATAAACTATATCAAATACGTTTTTTTTTTCTTTTCACAATTAATAAAATTTGACTATGTTCAGACACGAGAGTTTTCCTTAACAATCGAATAGATCAGATAACACCATGTGAAACAAAATACTCCGAGATGCTTCCAAACCGACAATATGGTCATCTTCAAGTCTAATATAGCAAATACTAGTTGTTCTGTCAACTAGGACGATCAATCGTCTTATAATGCCCATTCCACACATTTCACTAATTCCTAACATTTCGTGGTGAGGTTCATCGTCTAAATTAACATCTATTTAACACTTATTTTTACGTGTATCCGTGTCCTGATAAGTTGTGGCCCATTGGTAAACAAATCTTCCCTATCTATAAAACTAGCAATATGTTTAATGCAGTTATGATCGTTATTTAACGCTACTATTTTTATTTACATTTTTTAATTTTTAACCAGTAGTGATGACGTAATTTAGAGTAAGATTGTCATCTTAAGTTTAATATGGAGAATATCTCCGAAATATATAAGATTGAAGTAAAAAATAAATAAATTTGTCTTGCATTGTAAGGGCTTTTATTGTCATTTTAATATATATATATATATATATATATATATATATATATATATATATATATGTGTGTGTGTGTGTGTGTGTGTGCGAAAAGATGACAGACGGAAAACAAGTCCAAGTGAAGGAGATAAACAAAACAAGAGATTTTTTGACCGGTTTAGTTCGTGGGGAACGTCTTCAGAAAATGAAGAATACAGAAATAATTTTATTTTATATTGAAGGCACACACATGGGATGAGGGAAACATGATCTTATTGGATCATTTTTTCTCCTAACCTTTAATTTGTTATTTCTCTTTTGTTTTCTTTTTTCACACATTTTCCACCTCAGTTTTTCATTGTCATAAATAGCTCTTTTAAAACCTATTGTTGACAAATTAACTGACCCATCCCTATTTATTTCTTTTCAATCTTTAGGTGCTAACTTCCAGTGTATCAATTTCGCACCGTTTTTGTTCACCATAGTTTGATTCTCTGCCGCCTTTCCCCCCATCGCCTTAGAAGAATATATCACTTACTTATCATGTCCCAACATCACTTAATGTTTTCTCACATGATCCAATAAGATCATTTTTCCTCATCCCATGTGTGTGCCTTTAATATAAAATAAAATTATTTCTGTATTCTTCATTTTCTGAAGACGTTCCCCACGAACGAATCCGGTAAACAAATCTTTTGTTTTTGTTTTTCTCCTGCACTTTGACTTGTTTTCCGTCTGTCATCTTTTCGCACATTTTGTCCATCACGACACTTCATTTTCATAAAGTATCGTGTACCTTACCCCATATATATATATATATATATATATATATATATATATATATATATATATATATATATATATATATATATATAGGGCAAATATGTATGTATGCGTAAATTAAACGGTTAATCTAAGTTTCAAATTAACGTTAACTCTAAATTCAACACGTTCAATCCGATATCCTTATCCATGTCAGAAGTACTTGAAACTTTTCTATATCTCATAATGTATAAATTAAAAATACGCAAAAATACATTTGAAACAACTTTTGCAACATTTTTTAGCAACCCCCGACCGAAAAAAAAACTAACTTATAACAATCTGTTTTACTTTTCAAGTAAAATCATCGCGTGTATTTTACGTATCGTTCACTTTGAAGGAAAAGCATATATCTTTTTTTATGAAAAAAATATGTGATAAATATTTAGTAACATATTTTTAATTCAATTAAATGTTTATGTAATTTTATTTATGTTTCTTTGTGCTTATTTATTGTAGAAAATCGAATTAGTTTAGATCCATGCGGAGAGGTAACAGACTCCTAATCCGGTCTGATTTAAGAAGGTTAAAAATAAAATTATTTTCGTTGAATCGGTGGCCAAGTGGATGAGCGCTCGTCTTCATTTGCACTATTTTATGCAATCTCACATTACATAAATGTGTTTTTTGTTTCAGCTTTCCAGTTTGTTCCGAGCCGATATTGATTATCATCGCCATAAACGTGATTTTATTAAAATAAGAATGGCTGAAAAATAGTTAATAGATTTTCCAAATTTCAAATCCTGGCTTTAAAATTCAAGAAAAGTTGATAAACCCGTTGTAGACGGATACTTCAGCTAATCTATATATGTAGATATGTTGTAGGTGTGTAGATCAGCTGGTTAGTAACTTTTACCATCGTAAACACGACCTCAACATTTCCATTTGGCAACGCTTCCAGTCTTGGAGTCATCATAACCGACTCGTTTGTCTTGTTCAACTGTGTAATTAAGTTCATATGCAAAAATATTTTAAAGATGGACGATGCGATCAACACAACTGACAACACACATTTATCTTATTTAATATCTTTCACCAGAAACTCGGCAGGAGATCGTCAGTGAAAAGTTAAAGTGTAAATTGACTTTATGGATGCAGACATCTATTATAATAAAGTCGGTGTTATACTGACATGTGACACTTTACCCAACGGAGTTAACATTTATAAATATATTTCGATTCTGAAAAGTTGTCTGCGCGGAGGATGATATTCGGAATGATTAGAATCAACAAAAATAAGTAGCTTAGAAATGTTGGTGCTTTTTAGGAATAAGTATCCAAAGATTTGCAGTCGTGATGTAAGCAGTTCCAACTACAAACGAAGAAATACTAATAAAGCTTCAAAGTCTTCTACACAATACACACCGAACTAAACTGGCTTTTAAAGGTCAGTTTAGTGTTTGAGTAGGGTTAGGGTGAGACAAAACCAGTCCTATTCGTATAGTGTAGAATAATGAAACATCATTATAGAATGCATTTAAATAAAATATAAAATCAACAGTTTTTTTTTCGTTAAACAACTTCTTCGACAAAATTTAAAAAAAACGTTAATAATACTTTCACTTTGTTCGGTGAAGTTTGTTAACGTGCGCCAGTTTCGGAAGTCTTCGGTGAAACTCGCAATTGATAAGGTAAGTACTAAAATTATGTTGTCTAACTATTCCTAAAAAGTACCGACATATTTTATTTTTGTGAACTCGTGTAAGTGTTTCTTTGCAAAAGTAATTGATCATTCTCTAAAACAACGTAATCGTACGAAAAGATCACATCGATTTAATTGGTAGATGTTTAAAGCTAAAACTGCGCAAGAAAGAATACAATCGTGATAGCCATGAGTTAATTCCCCAAAAAACTAATTTGTGTGTAAACATGAATTTATTGACATAATATTATATTTTAGCAAGCAATATACAGTGGTTTATTGATAGAGCAATTATTGGAAATGCTAGTACGTACGCAGCTAAAGTCAAAGTATTTATTTTCAGTGCATGCAGAAATCATCACCCTAATCACTATAATCTATATCCTCACCCTAATCCTCACCCTAATCTACTACAATCGTCATATATAGTACTTTATTTTAGTAAAATTTCTACCAACCACGTTTCTAGTTTGTCTAATTTATTTTTAATTCTTCCATGTTATCATGTTTTACTAACAATGCATTGCTTTAGATATAACCATAACATTATTTAGTAACATGTTTAGATGTTATATCCTTAGATAATGATGTTTCAGTGTCTATTCATAAAATTACCGGATGCAAATAACTTATACACGAGGAATGTCTAACAAGTTTAAAGCCAGAAAAACATATTTTCAATTTTACAGTTTTAAGGTTTCCATTTTTTTTAAATTTGAGGGGCCACGAAATAATTTAATAAAATGGCTGACCTATTTACAAAGACAGCTAAACATAATAGACTTAATTTGATTTCTTGATCAAATCATTTTTGTAGTAAAATCATGTTTTCTAAATAGGATGGTTAAAAATGCTTTTTTTATCGTAAGTGTTAAGTTCAACTTCAGAAGGGTTGGGGTGTTTATTAAAAGAAAACAAGGAATAGTAGAGTATTCAAACCACCAACATCCCGAATAACAACAGTAACATATCTTACCCCTGCTCTACAGACGCGTCGTTTAAACTGATAAGACAACTTTGGATGAATGAAGAAAAAATAGAGAAAGTCGGCGGTTTAGGACTTTGTCAAAAAATGCTACCGTTTAATATGACGAGTAATGGAATTGTATCCATTAATGCTGAATTTATTTTCATTTTATTTATCAGCAAAATCTATTGTAAATACAATACGATACTTGAGCAAAATTACTCTAAACATCACTTGATTTATACGATAGTAAAATCATTCAATTATAATATTTATCAGAATTGGGGGTTGCTTATAAGGTCTACTTACCAAAATAAGTTCAATTGAATCATAGATAAAAATGATTATATCCTTCCACTCTAGATATTCACAACAGTATAAGTGTGTCCAATGAACACCGGACAGTAGGTGTAATATTTAAAAAAAAACTCCAATTGTTATGACTAGCTATAGATATTTCTGAAAGAATATAGATGTTACTGACATATGGTTACTTATGCTTCTGCTTTTAAACATGGACCATTGGCGCTAATGGATTCAATTGAACTACGAAGAAAAAAATATATATACAATCTCTCATTTTCTCAATGGAAATTTGTTTTCCTCAATGTCCATGAAACTTAATTTCATATTGGTTTACTTATAAGTGTAACATATATAATTAATCATTCAATAAATATATTAATACATGTTTCAAGCATAGTTAGCGGGATTAAATGAAAGCGACGGCCCACTCATTAAGATTTTTCTTTTAAAACACTTAAGCATTACATTGTCGAATCTTTGTTTTCTTTAATCACTTCCAGTAAAAAAAATAACCAACATGAATTATATTTGCATCTTACACCGAATCCGCATCAAAATCTATAACCTTTATCATAGAAGGTTCTTGCCTCTTCATTTCTCATGGATAACAATCCTTCATGCCGCTCTTACCAAACTTGCTCGTTGAGCTGTTTATCATCATCCACAAGAGTTTGCTATGGAACGATTCAGTTTATGAAAATGTTTTATTAAAAATAAATACTTTTTTATTACTATTTTATTCAAACTTTCTTTATGTAATAAAACAAGAAAACTTTGCTTTGGAATGATGTCGTAGAAGTTATTCAACCATTTTAATTCGTACCCTTTTTCCCACGTAATAAGACGACAAAAATAAAGTAAAGAAAAGCATCTCTTAACATTTTTAATAAAATCCATCGATTATAATAAGAGAAGAAGAGTTTGTCGTTTTTTATTACAATTATGAATTTTTAAAAAATAAGTCGATTATTAGAGAGAAAATAATTGTTTTTGCTAATTTCTCATTTCACTAATAGAAACGTAATAAATCTTAGCGTTTGCCCACTTTTGAGGTAAGCAGCTTGTTTTTTGTCCACTGATTTTTTGTCAGCTGTGTTAATGTGTATGTCCTTTTACCATGAATACTATATTGTTTTCTTCTTTTCTTTTCAATATAAGTACTAATAGAAGTTGTACCAATAGGATTAGTCTTATATTTCCCATTTCGCAATTCTCCAGTTCACATCTTACGGCATTCAACTTATTCTAGGAGCACTTAGTTTCAGCTTAGGTTTCCGAATTGTTCACATACTCATAATACAGGTTACTTTATTCTAATATTCCGATGCTTTCTAGTAGGCCATTAAATTGTTCTGAAATGAAAGAATATAAAAAGGTATCAAGGGCAACTTGAGGATAAGTGTTAATTAGTTCGTCAGGTAGAAGGTAAGACAACGTCTTAAGGATTTGTAACGACGGTTCAAACTAGTCAGAATTTGATTATTTAAGAGGACTGCTCAACAAAAATGTGTTAATATTAGACATGAGAACGATCATGTTGTAGTCAGCTGGAAAGCAGCCACGTGATATTGTGTTACACATACGGATAGTACTTGGAAATAAACTTTGCTCATAGAAGTTCTGTACAGTTTAGATACACACACGAAAACAATAAACGCTTTGACAGTGGTTGTAGCTAGACGAGGTTTTATGTGAATGTTTTAAGGAGTGAACCATAGATTGGAACTCAGTCCTACACCTACTATGAAATAACGATAGAGTAGAGAAAGATGATAAACCTCTCTTCTGTGGGAAAGAAGTTGTAAAGAAAATGTTATTTTGACTAGATGTCTAAGTCGGTTTTCTGATCTTTGAAGTCAGAAAAGTGGGCTCTGATCGGCACTACTCCAGACACGGCGACAGTATTCAATATTACGACGTATTTGACTCTTATACAAGTAGAGGATTGCGCCAGGTGTAAGATAGTTTCTGAAACGGTAGAATAATCCAACAATTTTTCTAGCGAATTTTGTTATATATTTGAGGTCTGGAGTTAAGGTCAGTTTTAGAAGTTTATCACAGAAAAGGTCTTCTTCAAGGAAAGAGAAATTCATTTCAATTTGCGCAAAGTTAAGATTCGAGAGTTAGTTGCGAAAGGAGAGAAAATTGTTTTTTTGTGTTTCCGTAGATGATTTTTCTATCTGCATAACTGTCAACGAATGATCTTAGAATCTGATTTAGGGGATCAATGAATGATTTTAGATTGTGATTGTTGGGAGAATTGATGAAGATCAGGAAAAGGGTTGGGGCTAGAATGGATACTTGAGGTATGCCGGCATTGGTACTATGTGCTTCAGACGTTTGCTCATCAACGACTACTTTTATGAACTTATCAGAGAGAAACGAGGAAATCGTTGGGAACATATCTCCAGATATTCCATAGCAAGCAAGCTTGTGAATCAAACCTTTGTCTAAATCACTATCAAAAGCCATTGTATCTGTCAGGTACTACTGCTCTAGCAACACATCATCATGTTAATAGATTCACTGATGCTGTGTGATATTACAGTCGGCACACCGTTTTAGCTTTGAGAAGTCCTTATAATGACGAAATAAAATTACTCTGTGGAATATTTTCAGTGTTATTTTGTATTTTTAAATAAGTTCGCACAAGGTTAAAGTATGAATGTTTATTTGGTCCAAGTGAATAAAGTAAACGAAAAAAGGGAATATATAACTTAAATAAATGCGGTTGCATTTTGATTTTTTACGGCGTGATTGTGGCGATTCTAAACTGATGAAGGGAGTACTTTTGGTATTTTTGTATATCATTAAAATATATATATTTTGGAATGAGAAGAAGGAATTGTCTGAAAATAAAATGTAATTCGATAAAATCTAGAATCATACAGGGACATGTGTTTTGACGTCTACGTCACATCAGCGTAGCTAGATCTAGCGACATTAGAAATCGGGCGGAACCAAGTGATTCAAGCCCAGCACTCTCACCAACGGGCTATGATAACATGCAAGCAGTGGAAGACGTATATCGCATATTTATGTATTTTATTGTTTTTGCTTTATATATATATATATATATATATATATATATATATATATATATATATATATGTATATAATTAACAAGATTATCCTATTAAAACAAATTAAATGCTCTAAGGTAAACGATATCGTAAAAATAGTAATTAAAAAAAAGATAAATACCAAAAAATTGTCAAAAGTGATATGTATCTCCTACATTTTAGCAGCAGGTTATTTGGCTGATACAGTAAGAGGTTGTACGTTTACGGGCAGGGGTGACTAAGGTCCCTGCATCTAACTCTAGTGATTATTCTTCCTAAGATGAAACACGTTAATAATAATATAAATGATAATAATATATATATATATATATATATATATATATATATATATATTTATATATATATATATATAGAGAGAGAGAGAGATGTGTGTATGTGTGTGTGCATCCCTTGATTTTGATGGAAAAGTTTCGATCCTTAAATTGCGACGTAGCTGTATAGATAATCGAACATGATTGACTTTTCACGTTTGTTCCTGACATTTTCACCTCAATTTTGCGCAACAACTATGCGAACTGCCACAAACATAAATACTTTCCTGTGTTTCCTTTGTTTTTACTCTTCAATCTGACGGATAACTAATTGAAAAACGTGGGATGCTTGTTCCAGTTTAGGAAATCTCATTTCTCCTTCCGAAAACTTGCTTTTGACGAGGAGAGAGAGTATATTTGTCTGACCTCAATCTTTTGGAAAATGTCGGAACCATTAAAAAGCAGCGTTGGAAAATATTGTATCAGATTTTCACAAAGAACGGAAATAGTTTGGACATGTTTGCAAGTGAACGGTCGGGAAAATGTTTGACGAATTAAAAGATGAGCTGTAAAAGTGATAACCCATTCTTAGATTATTTTATACGAGATTCGATAACATATTAGAAAACACATTTTAAAATGTTGGTTTACACGCTTATTTACAAATGTATCACCCCTTATAAAGGGTAAATGTCACTCAAGGATAAACGTTAATTAGATAGATCGATTGTTAATTGGGAGATGGTGAACCTTATGAGAAGATTGAGAATAGTTCGTTCAAAAGATAAAGTTTTAATATTCTTAAGATGGTTAATGCCCTGAATCTGATGCTATTTGATTTGAATACGAGCATGTTGTAAGTTACAAGGAACCAATCCTGTAGTAATGTGCTCCACAGACGGAAACCCTTGCGAAGACGCTAGCTATGTGAACATCCAGCATTGCACTGAGCACACGGAGGAAGAAAGTAAAAATATTTTCTCATTGTAGTAGAGAAAAGAGATCTGACTGTAATGTATTAGAGGGTACTAAAGATTGGATCTCAGTCCAGCACCTTCCATGGAAATAACAGTAGAGATAGACTGGCAACCTTTTTCTGTGAGAAAAGAGCTACACATAACAAAGTAGATTTTGGAGCCGATTACAAACTCAGTCGAGGCATGGAAGAGTGTTCTGAGTAGCGCTTCATCAGATGTAACAGAACTTCTTCACCTTAAGATCAATCTGACTTTCTTTTCTTTTCTTTTCTTTGCATTAGTTGCGAGCTAAATTGTTTTTACAAAAAATGATGTTTTGTCTCCATTTGGCACGATCATCGGTTTGGCCCGGGAGACGGTTGATATTGGCGAAGATCATTGTGCAGGGGGTCTGTCCATCTCATCATCAGCATTCCTCTCGGTCGCTCCCCGATGACTTACGAATTCAAAAGCGAGTCTCGCGACAGTGTCGTCGTCGGTACTCAGCCCATGTCTGAACAATCTAAGCCGTCATTACTTCATTTTACCCTAGATCGGCGTGATGCCGTTGATCCTTTAAATGTTGTCATTATAAACGTGGTCGAACAGTGTAACTCTTGAGATCCAGCGACGCATTTTGTATTCATGACGTTTAATAGAAAAAATTGTGAATTTTATAGCAATTCATACTGTATGTCACCTGTTGTGTTTGTTGATTAGCTCGAGTACCGTCAGTGTTTGCGACTTATGCATTGTGTGATGAGGGATGATTGTGGTAATATAAACGTGTTTAATAGTCATTATACCGTTTTGCAGAGCTTACAGTAGAGTAATAGTGTTGCAATCAGATGTTTGTCTATAGTATGCAAAGTATTAATACAAGAAGACAAAACAAAAGTAAATTAAGAAATTCCTCAATGAATTCAAAAAAAGGATTGATTAATTTTGTGTCCGAACGTTTGTATTAAAAGAGTGTCTCGATAATTTCTCAAGAAGAATACAAAGTTTAATTACAAATTATGATATCAAAAGAGAAAGACAAGAATTGATTCAAAACAATGTTTCTTTCACCTATGGTTTGAGTTCCATTATTCCACGGACATGTCGATACAATACTCTGCGCAATCACATTTCAATATAAAAAATAGTGTTTTTTTATATGTGTATCTCTTTACTTTTTGCAGGTAAAATCTATTTTGCCGGGACTCATATTAAAGCAGTCAACATAATAAGAGCTATATAATTATTTAAACAAAGGAGAAAATGAATTCATGAATTTCTTGGAACTAGTAAAGAGAATATATAATCTTTATAAAGATGAAGATGACAGAGGAAAAAAGATGTTGCTGTTCAAATATTAAATGATTTGTATAACATTTCAATTTAAAAAATCGGAAAGTTATTAATTCTTATTAAAATTGAATTTTCTAGTTCTAATTTAGGGGTGTATCATGAATATCGAAAACTTTCATTTCGTACGAAAAAGTGATTGAACCTTTATATTGTGTACTGATAATGAAACACTTATATTAAATGGTTTGTATAACATTTCAATAAAACAATCGGAAAGTTTTAAATTTTTATTAAAATTTAATTTTCTAATTTTAATGTAGGGGTCTATCATGAATATCGAAAACTTTTATTTCGTACGAAAAAGTGATTGAACCTTTATATAGCGTACTAATAACGAAACACTTATATTAAATGGTTAGTATTACATTTCAATTTAAAAAATCGGAAAGTTTTAAATTTTTATTAAAATTTCATTTTCTAATTTTAATGTAGGGGTCTATCATGAATATCGAAAACTTTTATTTCGTACGAAAAAGTGATTGAACCTTTATATTGTGTACTGATAATGAAACACTTATATTAAATGGTTTGTATAACATTTCAATTAAAACATCGGAGAGTTTTAAATTTTTATTAAAATTTAATTTTCTAATTTTAATGTAGGGGTCTATCATGAATATCAAAAACTTTTATTTCGTACGAAAAAGTGATTGAACCTTTATATAGCGTACTAATAACGAAACACTTATATTAAATGGTTAGTATTACATTTCAATTTAAAAAATCAGAAAGTTATTAATTCTTATTAAAATTGAATTTTCTAATTCTAATGTAGAGGTCTATCATGAATATCGAAAACTTTCATTTCGTACGAAAAAGTGATTGAACCTTTTATATTGTGTACTGATAACGAAAAACTTATATTAAATGGTTTATATAACATTTCAATAAAAAAAATCGGAAAGTTTTACAGTTTTATTAAAATGTAATTTTCTAATTTTAATGAAGAAGTCTATCAGGAATATCGAAAACTTTCATTTCGTACGAAAAAGTAATTGAACCTTTATATTGTGTACTGATAATAAAACACTTATATTAAATGGTTTGTATAACATTTCAATTAAAACATCGGAAAGTTTTACATTTTTATTAAAATGTAATTTTCTAATTTTAATGTCGAGGTCTATCATAAATATCGAAAACTTTTTTTTCGTACGAAAAAATTATTGAACCTTTATATAGTGTACTGATAACTAAACACTTATATTACTTTCAGATCTATATAATACGCTTACGCATTTTAAAAAATGAGATGGTCCGTTCAGAAAAAGAAAATTACCGCTGATTAATCTGATGTCGTTAAAGTAATCAATTCTGATTTAGTCATGTTTACATTCATTCTTTCAAAACAAATCTTGCGATTACAAGTAAATTATGAAGAGCGATGTAGAAAGAACCGTGGAATTTCCACGGTGTCCAGCAGTGAATATAAGTTAATACAAGTGACTACAACATTCCAATAATTTCAGATTGTTTTGCAAGTCTTATCTGAGAGCTCCCAATACTCTGCGTACAATCCTTTCTTTATAGCATAATGACAAACGTAATATGATAAAAAACTACGTTATATATTTACATAAACTTGCAGATTTCTATTTCAGTAATTTATAATTTTATCGGTAAATAAATTCCGATTTTATTCCGGTGACTAATCAAATATATTGTGTTTTGATATTTTTAAAATGTTAATATCTATAGCTATATACAGTAAGGTGTGTTTATAAGTTTGATATATTTGTTTGTACAGGATTTACGCTTAAATTAATAGACTAATCATTACGATTTTTTTATGATAGCTGTTGGATGTAATTGATAGTAATGTGGGATAAATTAAGTTTAATTTAGTTTTATGAACATGTGGTATATAGCGGAGGATATCTCTACGTGAAAAATTAGATATATCAGAATTTTATAGAATTTCAACAATAGCTATAATACATCACTTAATAAATATTTCCCAACTTTCAGTTTTTTTCATGTATTTGGAAGTTTCTTTTGAGTATTTTTACGCTGTGTAGGGAAAATAATAATAACACAACTTTCAATTTTAAAACTTCAATATTTCAGAATTGCATTGAATTTGATCATTACGTATTAAATACCAATTAAGCAAGATTCCTTGAATTTAAATTTTCTCTTAAGACCTTTAAGCTTAAGCTTTAAATTCTAGAGATTTTATAGAATAAAACTCCTATAATGTAATTTGCTAATAAATTCAATAAGAATTCTAGACATAACGTTTAGTATTATTATATCTTAATTTTGATCTTCGTAAGGGGGCAGAACAATAGGGCATAACTAGCCGGTTTTAGTAATTAATTTTATCAGCGTGGGACTGTGATTATTCTATTCTAATGTATGAAGTAAAGATGCCCCCTAATTATGGCTCCACAAACAAAAGTTACTTGTAGAATTCCGCTTCGTATGCGTTCTCGTTCAATTATTGGATCGTGCTTACAAAACATTTCGTTTCGATAGTATTAGCCATTTTTTCATATTTTATACGCCTAGTCGTTTACTCTTTGTTGAGTATTGATTTACTCCTCTCCAGGAGTTAGGCACAAGGCCAGTTTTTATCTTACTCCCACAAGTAAGATGTGACCCAAGGTCGGGTCGGGAAAGTGGGGGGTTAAAAATTGCCTGGGCAGCCCTGTCGGCATTCCCCGGTAGGGGCGCCTCAGGCAGTAAGCAATAAACTTACTCCTCCCCAAAGAGGGTAGGCGAAGCCTGGGAGGGTGGACCTCCTAGAAATGCACAGGACAGACCCATAGACCGGTGTAAATCAAGCCCCGAAGGCCAAGACAATACCAGTCTATGGGGTGCAGTATCCATCGGAACTTACGCCTTGCCCCAAGTAATACGTCCGCATACTTCGACCTAAGATAGCATATAGAAAATACGGTATAAATCTAATAAGGTCACACTTCCCGTCCACTCATCATGCTTAGCAGCAGTTAGGCAACTAATAAAAAATACTTTCCAAAGTTACGTTTTCATATCACAAATAATACACAAACACACAATAATTTGTCCATGATATTCGTATAATATATACAACAAACCGACCCCTAAAATATTTCACTTTAAACTCATTATTAACAAACATCATATACTATTATTTTCATTCTGTATAAGGCATGAGTATTTCGGTTATTGGTTTACTTACTGAGAAATAATGAAGATTGCATATCTACCCTAACAGTAGTTACTCGCTTTGCACTTGAGCCTCTCGCTCAACTTGGAGTTTGCAACGACCAGTCCTTACCAGTCGGTTACTATAGAAACTACTGTAGTTGTGGCGCCACGAGAGAAAGTAAATCAGTCTCTATAGAAAGGTACGTTTATTAGAGAATTACGTGTTTATATAAAACATGATACGAACGTTTCCATGTATAATTTTTATACATTTAATTTATTTTTATTTTTTATTATTATTTAATTTATATCGTAATTATCTTTTAATCGAGAACGGGCTTTTACACAAAATATTCGGTTACTCTTCTAATTGAACGCTGACCTGCTTAAAAATAATATTTAATTTATTCACCAATACTTGTATTCATATAAAATAGTACGTTTCTTCCTGTGTTTGTGTATAGACACTATTAGGTATAATTCCTCATCGATCAACACTTAACACCATAAAGACATCCTCACCTCTTGCTGTGAAGGTGGCCTTTCTTACTTATGAAATGATACGGACGTTAAAATGTTCACCGTTATTTAATAATTAAGGAATATGAAATAAATAATTGTAATATAATATCCATAGATGACTACACTTATTTTTCATAGATAATTTTTTTAAACTCGAATAAAAATACTTATATAAACTTCAGAGATGGGAGCACGAGTTTCTTAGGTTCTTCATACTTCTCGGGCAACGTCCATGAACGGGTCCAGCGAGGTGTGTACAGAGTATTCAATTAGAGAGTTCATTATATTAACGTATTGTGATACGATATTGTCCAAGCTTTCTTCATAACTAAAAGTCACATTTTCTGTCATAATAGCTGTGAGATTTCTCTGCGCATTTTCTGTACGAAAAACAACCATACAGTTTCCATGGCGAGACTTTTGTGTAGCCATTTGAAAATATTATTGAAGGCGGTGTCTTATTTGTGCCGTATCCAGGCATCCGACCGTCCATGATGTTCCACAGCGGCTATCCCATAGCTGACTTGCTATCGCTTTCGTATACGTGAATATTCATGAGAAAGCGTAGGGATAGATCTTTGTCAGTCATTATGTCTGCCTCGAATAATGTAACGTCATAAAGATAAGGTATCAAAAGAAGTGATAAAATATCTTTATTAAAAGCATCTTGCCGGGCACATAAAAACTATGGAAACCCATCAAGATGACGATATGTCTCTCGTCAAAACTTATTCGCTTCGTTTCACCAATCAATAAATGACAGTGTTGTTTAGGTTTTATTACCCAACAAGAATCATTAGCCCGTATTAACATCTTAAAGGTTTATGGATGTATTATATATGTACAGAATGGTTTCATCTGCTTCAATGACACTTCTTCGCAAAACGAGCTACGAGTCCCTATATGTTGATATATTGCCTTTTAACTGCAAAACTCCACCTGCAAGTTAATACATTCGTGTTTTGTTTATTCGTATCACGTTACAAGTGAATGTGTTATATACATTATTGATAGTGTATATCAAATAATATATGATGAGGTGATATATAATAATATTCGGTGTGAACCCGAAGACTCTGGTGTGGATGAAGAAGGGAAGGTTGGATTCCATATGCAGACAATGGACAAATGAATTAAAATGGCCACGTTGGGATGGAAATACGGAACCATTTTTCTTGATTAACCTTCTGAAAGTTGATATTACTGCCAGATGCTAATAGGGAATAAACATTTGCTTCTAACTATGTTTCTTCTATTACCATTGCAAGATCGAGATTAATATATTAAGAGACTAGCAACATTGAACCTGTTAAATACTTGTAAGTCAGATTTTGCTGCAAATGTAATAATATGTAGATGTGTGTATGTGTGTAAAAATAAGGTTATTATGGTAAATTCCACGTAAGGTTAAAAAATAAGTCGAGTGGAATTTTCCAAGTAGACGTCGTAAGACCTACGTGTCCGGGAAGTGAGGTAACCGTGACAATAGTGTAACTTGCCGAATGAACAGAGAAAATCATTATATTTTCACTGAGTTACCAGAGAGAGCGGTTGCGTTTAGGATAGTTGATCCTCCCTTTTATGGAAGAGGAGGGAAGGCACTGTGATATGTGTATACGTATATTCTAAAAAAAAATAACCCCCGAAAGAGACGTTTAAAGGCTTAATGCAGTTGTGTTTTTTTCTTAATGGTGTTTCTGACAGCTTTTGAGAATAAAAAGACATCTACAACGACAGAGAGTATAAAGAGGGAATTTCTGCTGCTACATCATCACCGCAACTACAGATGATTTATCTGAGTAAGTGAACGTGCTGTGGTAATTAAAGAACATCGCAGATACATTACGTAAATTTTAATTTCTCTTATACGCTTCGGAACTATACGAATATAACTTTACTCCTTCTATTTATAGGTTAAATAGTGAGTTTGACCTCGTCACCAAAGTTTTCTGTTTATCCCAACATTGCTTCCGGTCAGGTTGGATTTCTCCCTGCAACTGCACCCAGACAATGCTTGGTTAGAACAAATGCTGTTGGTGGTTGTGCAATGCGTGCTGTACTCGAAACAACTCTTCATCGCACAGGCACTTTTTCAGGGAACATCCATTATCTTTTTAAAGGTATGGATAGAAGTCAGTCAAGTTGATAACGATTCATACCTACTGATGACTGATAAGTATTTTTTGTGCTCACTAATATACTTATTTTATCAATCATAAATACACCATCGTATTTATTATTCATTAAGATAAGAAAGAAACTATAGATAAAATGAGTAAGCATGACTCCCAATATCTCTAATCTATATATAAGTACAAGTATATGTACACCCGACGTTAGTTGAACATGAATGTGAAACTCTGTTCCCAAATCTTAATCTCATTGTAGCATTTTAATTTTTAGTTTTAGTTTTTAAATATATGTATACAGTTGTCTTCAATTTTTGTGGATATCCGGTTCGAACTAAAACAACCCAGTATAATTGTCTGAAAAAGCTAATATTCATATATATATATATATATATATATATATATATATATATATATATATATATATTGAAACGACAAACGGTAAAACAAATTTTAATGCAGGAAAACACATAAAAGACCGAGAGAGTTTATCGGTTTAGTTCAGATTAACAAACGTCTTCACTTTTTTTAAGACGTGCGTAAATCCGGACGAAACCGATAAAAATTCTCGCTTTTTACTGATAATTTTTCTTTGATTTAAATTTTTTTTTTTTTTACGTTTGTGTTTCACATTTAATTTAATTATATATAGTGCATTTTCTTATCATGTATATATATATATATATATATATATATATATATATATATATATATATATATATATATATATATATATAATTCACGAAGTGAAAGATGAGAATAAAAAATTGCAAAGATACAATATTTATTAAAACATTAGAAGTTCAAAGCAAGGAGTATCATATCCTTAATTCATATATTTTCAAACACAAACTCTTTTCATTGTAATTGTACATTTTATCGGCAACATTAAACTTTGAAAGATTTATACACAAAAAAGATAAATGATCTTTTGTTCAGAAGAAAACGTCAAGAGCTTAACAGCTGTTATATTGGAATTAAATGTTTTAAAAAGAATACTCAAAGTGTTTAGGAGTCCAAATGCAGTTGTTAAGAAGCTGATTATTCGACGTTGGTCAGTAGAATTAAATTCATTCTCTGTGCGTATTAGTCCGAAAGTAGAATTTTCCATTTCACAGGATCCATAATGAAGTGTATCAGTCAGAGTTCGATGTATAGCAAAGTGTTCATTACGAAAACCTCTAGCTCCCTGGTTGATCTGAGTTTCGATAGGTTACCTAAATGGATTTAAAACCGATATTTTCAAGCCGGTGTCGAGTGATGGTATTGCTTGTAGGCGATGGTAAAATGGCTATTTTTGTCTGCCGGGAGAGGAAGATAAGGTGGTGGTAGTGGTGGGGTGTCTGGGCAAAAGAAGGTGACGGGAGTGTATGGAATCAAAGAGAGGTGGGCTGGTATTCACACACATACATATATAAACACACATACATATATACACACACATATACATACACATACATACATATATATACGCACAAAAAATACACGCATATACACCAGTGTATAAACATATCTTCTTACATGTTATTTTACGTAACTAAAGGAAGGCGGGTTAGGGGATGGGTGATGAAGGCTTAGGTGGCTAGCGTTAAGCTGTAAGGTATTAATGGGTGGGGAAGGAGTTGTTTATATTTTGCGAGGTGAATAAGTCTAAAAAGGAGGTGGGAGTAGATGTGGATGATATGAAGGGAATTTGATGAAAATGAGGGTTGCTCTGCGGTCAGCGTTGTTGAGATTATGTGCTGTTATTATTATTTCAAAAAGTATTTTTTTAAATAGTTAGTATTTTGGGTCTGTTAATTCTTGTTTCATAATTTAGGTAGGATTTTTTTTCTTTTAACATAGTTCACCCCAAACAAAATAGGCCGCCACTGTAGACGTAAGGGGCTAACTGGGAAAAAGGGAGAAGGTTTGAAGGGTCAACTTAAATTGGGAGCTACGTAGCGAGATGTATGTGTACATTAGTTTTAAATTTCTGCATGTAAGTACCGTATGGGAAACAGAGTGCTAGGAGGAAGTTGCAGATGCCAGCAACATGAGGAAAACAACTTTTGGAGTATAAAGCTTTCCGGCAACTGAGGACATCCACAGTGAATGGAGGGGATTTAGCTGATTGTCGAGTTGGTCAAGTGAATTTCCGTCGAGGGGGTACAAGAGTAGCCAGTTAATCGGAGCATAATCCATTGACGTATTTGTAAAACAAGCACAAGGATGCTAGATTGCGGCGATGGAACAGGGTCTAGAGCTTGGTTGACAGTGAGGGGCCTATTAGGTTGGCGACTCTTTTTTAGACCTTGCCAGGGGGGGAGAGACTAGTAGAGTATGCACCAGCCTAGATGTGGCAACAATACTCCATGCATGGGCGGATGGTGGCTTTGTAGAGATACAGGATAATGTCAGGTGTGAGGAGTTTACTAGCACGGTAGAGGGAGCCCACCATCTTTGCTGCAGCCTTGGCAATGTTTTCAATGTATTTTTTCCAATTAATGTTACCTGTGAAGCTTAGGCCGAAGTGTTTGAATGTTGAACTCTCAGGTAAAGTGTTATTTGCCATGACACTCGGTGGTTGGAGAGGTTTCTCGTAGTTATTGAAGGAAAAAAGCGTTGTCTTTGCGGCATTAAAAGTTACCAACCATTCATGACCCAAATCCACTACAGCCTGGAGGTTATTTTCTAAAGATTCCGCCATTGCCTCGGATATGATCACGTCTGCTTTGACAGCATGACGAGAGTAAAGCGTAGTGTTGTCAGCAAATAAACAAATCTCACACTCTATGTTATCAGGGAGATCGTCTATGAAGATCAAGAACAATAAAGGTTCAAGGATAGATCCTTGGGGTACACCAGCATTTATGTCATGTTGGTTTGATGAACAGCCATCGAAGACAACCTGCAACTTTTGTTTTGGTTAGGAAGAATCTAATTATATTAAGTAATTTCCCAATAATACTGTATGAGCGTATTTTCAGGAGAAGCTCTTTATGCCATACCTTGTCAAAGGCCTTAGAAATATCAAGCGCTACTGCCCTAGCTTCACCTGCCTTGTCGAGTGTATGATACATACGTTCAGTGATGGCCGTTAGGATGCCTGCAGTAGACTGTGCTTGTCTAAATCCATACTGGCGGTCAGAAAGAAGTTTAGCATTTACTAAGTGTCGGACTATCGCTAAATTGATTAAGGATTCAAATATTTTAGCAAACTTCGGGAGTAGACTGATTGGGTTGTAGTTCTAAGGATCGGTTCTATTCCCAGAATTCTTGTAGACTGGTACCACAGAGGCAATTTTCCAGCTATCGTGCAAGCAACATTCAGCTAGGCATTTATTAAAGAGTTTGGAGAGGACAGAGGCCAGTGCAGCAGAGCATTTCTTTATTACTATTACAGGTATAAAATCAAGCTTTGGATGGGTCAAGTTTTTTTATGTCTCTGACCTGGGATGTCTTTCATGATTATGTTTTTTCAAATTGTATGATCTTGATGGATTGTATAGATTTAACAAAAAAGTATGTTTTTGGGTTGAGATACTTGATGTTATATATTTTTATGTATTTTTGTATATATTTTTATATATTTTCAAAGTTTAATTTTATTACCTGTAGTGGTATAACTGCGGTAATGGTCCTCTGAGGAGAAGACTTATCTTTTAAAACTCATGGGATAAGGACTTTAAGATACTTTGCTTGAACCTTGAATTCTAATAAAATTTGATTGATACCTTATTTTATTACTTCATTCTATATTATAATTATAATATATATATATATATATATATATATATATATATATATATGTGTGTAGGTATAAGTTCACTGTATATTGCAGAGGAAACAGAAAGTTGAAGATAGGTTTCCCTTTCGAAAGTAAGTACAAATAAGAGAAATAAATAAGAGACAGCCAAAACGTCAGGCAAGCGTGGAATTTAAAGAATTTCATCAGTGGGAAATCAATAGACAGGCAATAATACAGTGTATATCAATAATTAAACACATTTAAATAAAAAATAGAGTATAGTACATTCATATAGTGCACATTAGAATTTGTAGAAAAAAGTATGTGAGTAACCAAAGAGTATGGGAATAAAAAAAATAAATATATTTTTTTAAAAGTGCTTATGTTTTCGTCGGATTACATTGGGAAATATCGGGTCAGGTCTGGCGCACCTGGTCTCGAATGACTTTTGTGGGAGGAGAGCGAGTCACCTGTTTTGAGGGAGGAATTTGACGGGAGGGGGGTATCTTTTTTAAGCAGTTCGAAGACATGTGTATTTCCTTGCAATAGTTAGAACGACTTCTTTATGTTATTGTTTGCATATCGTTGGCCGAGTGCTAGAGTGGTTAGAATATACTGTTTTTAAATGGTTAAAGAAATTATTTGTCTGCCTCGTCAATTAGTATTGATACGTTAGACACAACTAGATTTATTAAATAATACGTCAACCAGCGTGAGATTTCAAGACTTTCATCAGTGGGAAATCAATAGACAGGTAATAAGACAGTGCATATCAATAATTAACCATATTTAAGTCAAAGACAGAATTAAGTATATTCACATAGTACACATGAACATTTCGAGAAAATAGTATGGCAAGTGACCAAAGAGTAAGGAATTCAAAATAAATACATAAATAAATAAAAAAAGTCGGATTACATTGGAAAATATCGGGTCAGGTTTGACGCGCCTGGTTTACGAATTGTATTTTCTGCGGAGTAATAAAGTCAGATTATAGTCGCATTAATAGTGGGTTTATGTATCAAAGATATTAAAGAAAGTTCAATGATATATATATATATATATATATATATATATATATATATATATATATATATATATATATATATATATATATATATATATATATATATATATTCCAATGATAAAAATAATTATATCAAATTATTTACAAATTCATGAAAGTAGTAAGTGCTGAAACGAAGAGTATGACTAACTTAACGGTTTCATCCATGGATTTTCAAAAAATAACTATTTTCCTCAGAAAAGAAAAAAACAATAGAATTATAAATTATTGGTAAGCATTACATTCAAAATATGCAACAACAAAATTATTTCATATGCATTCATCAGAAAAAAGTTCAAAGAAGTTTTTTGTAAATTGTTAGAGTAATTGTAACAATATGGATTTCGGAAAAACAATGTTAATGCGGTATTGTGTAGAGAAATAAATATTTAATCCCATATTATTAAGCGTTAGAAGTACGTGAAAAATCAGTAATTGAAATGAAAAATTAGGCATCTTAGACAGCCTCTATGTATGGAAGTAAAAAGTGAAATCGTAAACTTTACCCTTAGATTACTATATATATATATATATATATATATATATATATATATATATATATATATATATATATATATATGTATATGTATATGTATATTTACTGATTAAGTTTAAAAGTCTGAAACGATATCGTCTCTAGGTGAGAACACTTTAATGTATGATATAAAATAATTCATACTTAAAAGCGCTTTTTAAGAAGTCATAGTATTAAAAGCACAGCACCGTGAAATTAAGACAGTTGTTGTCATTTGCAACAAAACGAGTTCCGCACGAACGTTGACCACTGTAGAGAACAATAACGGGTAAGTGTATTTTAATTTAAATTACTGTCTGTGCTGATTGCCGGTAGCCATGTGGTTTTGAGCGTGTGTCTTTTTATTCTAGCCTTAGTTTACGCACTGAGTTCCATCGCATGCATGCAATTACTACTCCTGAACTTATGAGGTGAAAAAGCCTGTAGATGAAAAACACTTTAATTGATGATAAAATGTTTATATATATATATATATATATATATATATATATATATATATATATATATATATAGTGGTTGTCATCTATACACGAAGACAATAATTCAGTTTAAATCTTAGAAATGTAAACTAAAGTTGAATATAGTAAACTGGGAACTTGTATAAACCGACTTACTGCTGAGAAATTGACAAATAAAAAATTAAATCCAAAAATATCAGTAGTTGAACGGGTTCTTACCTTAAATCGGTTTGTAAAAAGAGTAGTGATACAAATCGTGACTCTCTCGCAGTAGTGATCAAAATACACCTTTCCCATAACCAATATAATGGATTGCATATAACGGCTCTTTTCCATAGAATTGCTGTTAACAATTTAGAAGAATGGGTTCAGTGGTTTCAGAGTTCACTTTAAATATATATATATATATATATATATATATATAGTAAGTTATGAACATATATTTACGGCAATTAAGCTACACAGAGGCTCCCGCGTTTCATCGCCAGGGGGGGGCACTTCAGGCTAAAATGCATGGAATTATTTTTGCCGGGTGTTTTCATATACACGGCTGGCTAGTTGACCAATCAGATTCTTTGTTGTTCTCTCAGCCAATCGTTGGGCTTCCCACGAACAAAGGTGTGGTTATTGTTACGTTCTCCCTATACCATGTTCAATTGTTCTTTTTTCTATAGATTGCTCTATATCCTGTTTGCTATCTTACTTATACAGTTAAATAGATTTCGAGCGTCTTCAAAATATAAGATTTCAAATTTTTAATTTAGTCATAATCTACACGGGCTGTCTAAATTTCTACATGTACTGGCCTGTCGTATTATTTTCCATTCAATTATTAATAAGCGTCCATAGTCTTTCAGCCCCCAATAGTGGTCTTCTAGTGCTGTTTTAATACGACGTTCTCTATGAAGATTACCCTATGTGTAGCTTAATTGCCATAAATATATTTTCATAGCTTACTACCTAGCTCTACTTACGTATGGAGCACTGTTGAAGTAAATACTAAAAATGGATACATAAAAAAATTATATCTCTTTATAAAATTGTATGTGGATACATCAAATACTAATATATATATATATATATATATATATATATATATATATATATATATATAAAATAGTAGTAAAATAGAAACATTTTACCATGTTGAAAAACTTATTGAAGTTGTTTTAGATTTTTTAAATCAGTATAAAGTGAGTTTGTAGAGTCAATTTTTTTTTTTAAAACAGTTAGCCAACATCCCAAATCCGTCTGTTAGGTCGCTTGATCTCCCTTTCCCAAAAAATCATTTAAACATCTGTTGCGATGCCACAAAATGATTCGTGAAGTTTATTGAAAGACGCTGTAACTGTTGGAAAGCTAATATTAATTGTCCCTCATACTCTAAGAAACACCACTTCTAGAACCGGTTCAAGTCACTGATTATGACTGGTGTGTAAAATTTGCGGCAGTAAAAATAGAACACGTATGGGTTTAAAATCTACCAATTCTGGCTTCAATAAATCTTTGGATGACAAATGTGTCGCAAAAGTACGAAATCAAACTACTGTTACTACGCCCACTGCAATCCATCTTTACTATTTATACTAAATCTATTACTACCACATCTACTATTGAAACAATTATTAATACTACTACTAATAATAATCATAATGATAATAATAATAAATTGGAAGAAGAAAATATAAACATTGTCGTGGACAGGGAGGTACAAACAGAGAAATGCATATAATACTAGTCATTAAGAGTGGAAAAACGCTCAAATGGTAAATATGGCTGTCCCAGCAAGCCTTAAAGTGAAGACTAAGAAAGCAGAAAAACAAAGAAAATACAGAGTACTGGATATGCAGCATCAAGAACATCACTATGATGCCTATACTTTAAGAAGAACTATGAACATCCCCGAAAAGCCAGAAAACAATTGAAAGCACTTTTCTTTTTTTTAATTTAGTTCGCCCAAAACAAGGCAAGTTGCTACTGTAGACGTAAGAGGCTACTAATAATTAGGGTGAAACTGTAGGAGGGCATCCTAAACAGAGAGCTGTGCAGCGAGATACTTGTTCACATTAGTTTTACGTTTCTGTATGTCGGTATAGTCGAGCAAAGAAGGGGCGTGGAAGGGTTCAAAAGGCCGGCAGCTCGAGGAAAGAGCGATTGGAGTAGAAAGTTCTTCGGCATCTGAGGACCTCCACAGTGAATGATTGAAATTTAGGTGATTGTCGATTTACTTGAGTTTATTTACGTCGATGGGGCACCAGAGTAGCAAGTTCATCGGAGCACATTCCATTGAATTACTTGTAAAACCAGAGCAAGAATGCAACATTGCGGCGATGGGACATGGCACTGGAGCTCGCTTGATAGTGAGAGACCTATTAGATGAGATACTCTTTGTTTTACCTTGTCTAAGAGGGAGAGACAAGTGGATGGTGCACTGGCCCAGATGTGATAAACATACTGCATGCATGGGCGGATAGTGGCTTTGTAGAGATATAGGATACTGTCAGGTGATAAAAGTGTTCTTACACGGTAAAGGGAACCCACTTTCTTTGCAGCAACCTTGGCAATGCCTACTACGTATTTGTTCCAATTCATGTTACCTGTGAATGGTTTCAAAGGGAAGATTGAAACCATAAAACAATCGGCAATGATCAAAACATTTGAAATATTAAGAAAAGTCATTGAATGCGGAAATCAACGCACATAACTAAAAAATGCTAACTTACCACCGATGAATAGAAAGGAAAAAAGACCCGAAAAACATATACATCTGGTAGCACCAGCCTCGGCTCATATCGCACTAAATGATCGTAAAATATAAAAGGACGGCAAGACAGAGATAAGAGATTACTAACCAGACCTCAACTTTTGTCACTCAAAATTCTAGAGAAGACCAACGGTTGTTGCTAACTAAGAAATAGCTGTAGTGATAACGCAAAATAATTTGCCAAATTTATCGAAAAATTTAGAAAGTTCTGGAAATTTGAGGGAGCGTGTTGTCACTTGACTCCAGGGAAACACCACTGATTATTGTCAGTTAGCAATAACTGATAATGACTTGTGAAAACACTCCTAGTTAGTAGAACCTCTAAAATTAGTTGTACCAATTCATGGCCACCGAGAGTTGACAAGGCCAAGCAATAACTTCTTGTCCCCTCTGACGTCATTGCATTGCGTGTCAAAACAATGGCCGTCGTAATAACAATAAGAAGGCATTTCGACTCTCCATTCACTAAATAATCCATCAAAATTCAGGAAATCAACCAATTTTAAAATCATTTCGCGCTTTTTAAAATTTCATTTCATAATTCACAAAGTTAAAATGCCTACTGCATATGTTTGGATTTCCAAAAGAGAAAGCATTACGGTAAATATGGATACACGTAATAAAGCGAGATATGTTTACACCGACTAAATTTAGTGTAGTAAGTTTAACTTTTTTAAAATTATATAAAAAAATCAAGTCTGAATTACTTATTCATTATTTGATAAAAAAAGTAGTGTTCCATTTTTTTATTACTGTTTTTCGATGTCTTAAGTGTAGTATAGTTTATCTTTTTTCTGTACTTTTGTAGATTAAATAAATTAAATAATAACGTCATATTTAATCAATATTTTCACAATAAATATTAATTAAACAATACTTTATTCAATGATAATATCGTTAATTCTTCGAGTTATGATTTTATTAACAAGAGTGTAGGGGCATTTTTCGTAATATATACGAAATAGTTTTTTTTTTAATATTTTAAACATTAAAAAATCATGGATTTTTTATATATATATAAAATATACGTTTAGTAAAGGTGTATTTTGTTTTTTAAAAAAATAATACATTTTCACTAAGATTTAAAAAAATGTTTCACTATATCTCCTGTGCTTGTTTATTAATAAATATTGAAATTTTCATTAAAATTGGTTGATTTCCTTAATTTTGGTGAATTTTTAAGTGAAGGGATGGTCAAAATGTTTTTACATTTTGGTGATCGGCCTTTGATTTTGCACGTACCTATCTCTTAATAGCAAGATAGGAGTTGGTGATTCCATTATTAAACAAACAGTTAACATTGAACTTTTTTTTTTGTATAATTTTAAAACAAATTTCAAAGTCTGAATTATTTACGGTTGATTGGGTTAGAAGTTTAAATAATGGTAATTCATAATTCAGTTTTTTGCAGTATTTGATCGTGAATTATTATTTTCTTTAAATTTATATTGAATAAAGATCAGTTTCAGGATAAATCGAATCGTGTTCCTTTCTTTTCTTTTTTACATGCAATTTTTAAAGTTTTCTAATGCTTTGTTTTAAATATTTACAATATCGTATGGTCAACATGTTTTGATATTTTGGATAACTTTAGTAAAGGTGTTTTTTGTTTACAAGAAATAATACATTTGCACCAGGCTTTATAATAAAGTAAAGGATTTATCATATTCCGTGATCATTAGTTAATAAATACTGAAAATTTCATTAAAATTGGTTGATTTCCTGAATTTTGATGGATTATTTAGTGAATGGAGAAGTCGAAATGCCTTCTTATTGTTATTACGACGGCCATTGTTTTGACACGCAATGCAGTGACGTCATTTTCTAGCCAACCGGCCTGTGGTAACTCTCGGTGGCCACGACCAATTGCACTTAATCTAAAATGAAGTTCTCCTTTCGTGTGAATCAGATAATGGCATTAGTTTTCCCGATGTTTTCTAGTTAGAAATCTTTCTGAAAAGACATCGGGTACTTACGAGTGAAAGTGGCACTGTGGAACCGACTAGATTCGAACTTGGAACACCCAGGTCTTCAGTCCGTATCGATATCCACTTAACCACGGTCACCTCCCTAGAATTAAGTGACCTTGGGATACTGAATATATACCAATAAAGAATACTTATCAACATCTCTTGTAAAACCAAGACTAAAAGCTGTTATGTCGGGGCTGTTTTGCTCGTAGAGGTGTAATACCCGACTTTATATTTAATACATAAGGACTTGTTAAAATGATTCCACTTTCCATGGTCATAGATATCATATATGCGTTAAACGAAACCTATCAGATATTAACTAACTTTTCGTTTTTTTTATAATTAAAATAGTTTATTAATGACTAGCGATATTCACTCGGCGTTGCCCGTGTGAAGCTACATTGCTAGTCGGACATAATTTCGAATATAGCCATGTTTACAATACTTTCCTTGGAAGAAAAGATAAAAAATAAGATTTGCAATATAAGATGAGGTAATAAAAAAACTCTTAGCGTAGTCGTGTTTTCTTTTAAAAATGTAAAATGGAAGGCGGCTTTAACGAATCCAAACGAATTCGTGTATTTCAAATCTTAAGATTACTAATAAAAATAATCATTTAAATGTTTAAACATTTCTTAAATACATTATCCACTGACTTATTATTTGTGTAATTTTATCTCTGTTGTATGAAACGAAGAAAGTCTACATTAAAAACATGAATTTCGTTTCATTTCGTTCTTATATATTTCAGTCATTATATGAACCAAAGCGATATTTTTTCCTTGTGAACCCGCATGGAATTTAAAAAAGTAGTCAATTGTGTCTTTCAATTTTGTGAAAAATGTAACCCTTATCGAAACTTTTTTGAATGTTTTTACTTATAACATATAGATTTATATCACACACAATAAAACATTGCAGTGTATATATATATATATATATATATATATATATATATATATATATATATATATAAAATGAATATTACGATTATGAGCAATTCTTTTCCAGCCGCAATGATAATTAACATATTACTGCACATAACGACGATTGAGACATGATGAAACACTGTAACACAACTCCATATTGCGAGGCTCATATTTCAAACGAGATACCATTCTACAAGTCTTAGAAAGAAACGAAATGCAACCAGGGTTCAGAACTTCAGAAGCGTCTACTGCCACTTAATACACTTTTTGAAACGAAGAGCTGTAATTTACACATTACAATGCATTTTCTTAAAAAGTTCCAAAAGAAAAATAAAAGATTTCTCATGACTTTTGGATCGGATCTCATAAATGTCATCTTGATTAACTCATTCGTTATTAATAGTCATCAGCACTTTGTGCGCAAGCGTAAAAATGTCAGTAAACGCAGTATGTTTGATATACGGATGCACACAACCGTTTTCTGAACAAAAAGGGCGTCATATTTACTAGAAATTGATCACGCTTTATGACCTAATGATAATAGTCGATTTTCCCTTCACTGATATCAACATACAGACCGATCAGAATACCAAAAAGACCTTGGGGGAAAATGTTGATTCTGTCCAGTACATTCGTACGTCAACGATTGTTGGAAGTCATGACTAACGCATATTTGACCGGGAATTTGTTTCTCCTCTGTTTTCAAAGGCGATATCGATCTTTTATTCTTTCATGGGGGTGTTCCATTTTCTCTTTTTTTCTTTCTTTCGTCTTTTCCTTTTCTGAGAAGCCAGCCGATTGTGAAAAAAAAAACGAAGCAGAGTTAGAATAGTGTCTGCTTCTGCTAGCGTTTCCAGTCAGTACTTGGTGGCATAGCATTCTATATAAAACCTTTTTTATAACACTAAGAAATGTTTAGAATGATCAAACAAAGGATAAAAAATTGTATATAATTCTTACCATAATAACACACACAAAAACTGTACTATAGTCATCATCATCATCATCAGCAGCAGCAGCAGCAGTAACAGCAGCAGTAGCAGTAGCAAAAGTAGCAGCAGAATGTGCAGTATATCATCGTCGTTGTCTTCATCATCATCATCATCATCATCATCACTATATTCGGTGTAACGTCTGTTTTACATACTGGCTAACTTATCTCTGTCGAAGTCTTTATATATCCCTATTTTTCTCAAATACATCAATATCACTTGCTTCCATGTTTTCATTAACCTTCCATCACTGAATTGAAACAACTTTCTTTTTTAACTTAGCCGTCTTCCCTCTCTATTTCTTCCACACTCTCTATCTCTTCCTGACTCTGTATCTATTTCTCCCTCCCTGTTACCTACTTCCTGTCTCTCACTCTGTGCTCCACTCTGTCTCTCTTTCTGTATTTTTCATTTATTTTACTTTGTGTAATACATCATTAATTTCGTTACGTTTAATACAACTCCCATTTCTACTGCCTCTCCTCTCATCATCGCAGACGAGATTTTGACGTCATTCAGTACATCCTAGGTGTTTTCAGAAGATTTACAAGTAAAGACTAAAAAACACATTGATCTTTACGCTATCCATTCACTATATTTTTATTTTGTAAACATAATAAAAGTAATGCAATAAATAAACAATTTTAAATTTAAAAGAAAAATGAATATTATATTTAGATTTTCATGAAAATCTTTAAAGAAAAGCCTATATTCGGAATATGAGAAAGTTTTATCAGATGCCCTGCTAGCTTAAAAAGCTGAGAGCAGGCTCAAGGCGTTCCATTAGATCATGCTATTAAAAGGCGCTCGTGGAGCTAAGACATTTCACTATGGTCCTCTGTCTTGCGCGTCATTTATAGCTTAAGGTAGTTGAGGAGGTATGTTCGTCTGTGCTGAATCAAAAGGGGAATAATAGTTTTGTATTTTTCTCAGGGGGCCACTGAATCAAAATATGCCAGGTTTGCAAGTGTATCTTTGGTAATGTGTTTTTTTTTAATTCAGCCAAGAACTTAAGACAAGTAGTCACCATGTACTGTCGTTGAACTTTTATCTACATAAGACATTTAAGTTACATTAACCGCATATGTATTTATCGAAGACTCGTTCTTAGTTGTCGCTACGATATTAGTTTGTTTTGAACAGGCAAGATGTTGAAGGCAAGCCCCATGAGACAGGGCGAAGTGTAACTACTAGAGGCAGTAGGGAAAATACACCGTATATGAACGGAGCCATTCATGTGTAATCGTTATAACCGTAACGACCATATGTTTGTTTTACCATCTTTTGTGTTCAATTTACAAGACACTCAATATTTGTTTTGGTATCAGAAAATCTTGAATCTTCTAGACAATTATTCGAAAACTTCGACTATAAAAAAGAAAAAAAGAAAAGAAAATATTGTTTGTATCATGAATAAGATTTTTACAACCGAATATTTTGATTAAAAACTAAAAATGATTTAATACATATTTTATTTGTTGAACAAAATCTCGCGTCATTTTTACTGTTTATAAAATTTCAAAGTTAAACAATTGTATAGTTTTTTCATTTTCTTATTCTTATAAAAGAAAGACTAACACTGCTTAACTAAATAAATTAATCAACAATTGCTTGTTCATCCTTTTTTTAAATGTGGTTTTCGATCAATATGCCATTTAAAGCACTCGCCACTTGTTTAACATACGTATCTATCGGGGTAAAATGTAGTTTCTATTCCGAAAACTGGTTGACAACGAATCGAACAAGGATCGTGCCAAATGTCATTCGCCGTGAAGAGACAAACTTACACTTATTGCTTATTAATAATTGTTTATATGGGGGACCTGTCTTTCAGTTTACTGGGCATTCATACAATGCTTCTGAAGTCCTTGATCAATGTTCGCCATCTACTTTTTACACTGGAATCATTTCTTCTTCATATAATATAAACTACTTATATATTCAGCAGAAAATGAATACTATACAACAAACAAGGGCCAGCAATATCAACTTTCAGACAGGTTGACATGTTTGGTGAAGGATAAACCTTCTAGATGACCCCTGAAAGGATCATTTGAGTTTCATTGGTTTACCCCTTCATTGCTTACTTGAAATGTTGTCTGGAATAAATATATAAAGTCACTTTTAAAAGTAACATTATCTCTCTCTCTCTCTCTCTCTCTCTCTCTCTCTATGTATATATATATATATATGTATATATATATGTATATATATATATATATATATATATATATACATGTATATATATATATATATATATATACATGTATATATATATATATATATATACATGTATATATATATGTATATACATATATATATATATGTATATATATATATATATATATATATATATATGTATATATATATATATATATATATATATATATATATATATATATATATATATATATATACGAAACAATTTTTCTATGGTAAACAACTGATGATCCCTTAAAATAGTGTTAGAAACAAACTAATATAATAACTGTAAAAAATAAATTGACTTACATGAGTGATTTTCCACTGAAAGACTTGGGACTATAAGTTTTTTTTTTTATATAGTTTTAATGGTTGAGAAACTTCCGAGACTATATATATATATATATATATATATATATATATATATATATATATATATATATATATATATATATATATGTATGTATGTATAATTTTATTTATAGATATAAAACTCAATGGCGGTGGTGTGCATATGCGTGTGACTTTAGTATGTTACTTATTGGAAGAAAGGTTAGAGAATCTACAATAAATCTAAAATTGTATTCTCATGTAAACTTTATTGGGAAAGACAGTGGAAATGTTCGCGTTTCATTAAGTGTATCCTTAAGGTGACTATGAGGACATAACCTCCTTAAACCATCAGATATATCCTGTTTTTTATGAAATTTAAGTAACCTGTATATAATCTTCTGGGGGAGACAATGAAAGTAGTCCCGAATCTCTAAGTGTCCTCCTAACCTCAGGAAGCGATGGGGGCTGAATTTCTTTAAAAACTTCAAATATATCTTATTTTTATGAAAGGTATGTAATATGTATATTATTCCTTGGAATAAAAATTGAAGTAGGTTCAAATCTCTACATTACCCTCTATGTGCCTAATATCTACGTGTTTCGCCTCTAAGTGACACATGAGGGCGGAACCCTCTTAAAACTTCAAATACGTTTATCCGATTTTAATCGAATCAAAAACATATGTATAACACCCTAATTTAGATAGTTTTTGAACATTTTAACTTATTCCGACGATATTTGGGGCGAAACGGAAGCAGAGGGACATTAAAAAAGAAATTAATATGATGCTATGATCATAGTGTAAAAGTACATAATAGTGATTATTATTACATCATGACTAACGTATTGTCTTCTTTCTAGCATTAAGATACAATAAAAATAGTGCACCTTTGCTAAAGCTTTTATTCTGTCAAACTTCAACTCTTTTTAAAATCGCTATATTTGATTTTATACTGTTTGTTCCTAATAAAATATATAATTATTTAAATGAATGTTGACAATTGCATGAACATCGAATAGTTCTTGAGATTTTGTGATTTAAAAAGTATTGCATTGATTTGATATACTGTAGCATTACCTCTCACTCGGCGATGCCCGGGAGTAATATAACAGAATTTATTAAACAGCCGACCGAACGCACATAAAGCACATCTGGAACAAAAAAAGAAATTGCCCCAGTTTCCTGAAGATGTCTACTATATTTGTGTGTTGGGGTTTTAATTTCAGCGTGTTTTATTACCCTAATCGTAAACTAAGCATAGCATATCGTTTAGTTCGATCAAAGTTGGTTATCTTACAGAACCGGTTCAAATTATCTATAAGCACTGTTTGTTTTGCATTGATCTGGGTTTTTTTTCGTTTCGAAAAATGTACAAGCACTCTTTTTCTTGTGTTTTCTTCGATAAGCACACATTTTCGGACACTTTATTTTGAAGAAAACGTGAATGAAAATATACCTCTCCTTAATCAGAAAGAAGCTTGTTTTAAGTTATTGTCATCTACGCTACATCTATTCTGTCTATTTAACCTATTTTATGATATGCTACGATCGATTAGGGGTCTAAAATAAAGTAATACTTATCTGTTGAATGGGGGATTAATCGTTTGTTTATCAAAGTATTGTTATAGTGTAAATCATGTATGTACGGTGTCAGCGTCCTAAATGTGAAATGTTTATTGAATGTTATTAATAAGACGATTTATTTATAGGAGAAAGTTTTAAAGGATATCTGTAAATGACTCACTTCGGGAAATGCACGAGAGGTCGGGAAGAAATGTGTCTCATGCCTATGTAATCTGATCGCTGATTGGCTGTTTTACAAATTCTGAAGCGGTGAAGGTGGTTCACATTTCCTCGTGAAATACTCGGGAAAGGGTGTTTGAGAAGTGTAAGAGTTACTAATTCATAGAGACAAATTAGCGTGATACCCTGTCTTTAGAGCATGCAGTTAGGAGAGTTAGTCGTATGGGATAGATAATAAGAATGAATGTTATATGTTAAATGTATGTGTATTTTCGCCAACAACATGCTGAATATAACATGAAGCAATAACTGACCCTCAGCTTCCTAATTCACGAGGACAAAGTTGTATCATAAGGTATCTTGTATTCCCCAAATAGTCACCCATATAGATACTAACATGGCTAACATTGCTTAACTGCGTCTATATCACAGAAAGGTGTATGGTAACATGATCATAGCCTATATAATTGTGTTATATATTAGGAAAAAGATTTTGGGTTTTAATATTAAAGCCGTTGCTGGGACAATAGTAATTTAACGATTCAGAGAACTGACTGATGCTGACAATTTGTGGTGTAGACAGGTCAATCCTTATTGGATACTTTACGACTACCAATGTGTATAATACGAATAAGCTAAATACGGTAGATATGAAAAAGACGCGTAATTAAATTTGTGACTTCGTCTGATAAGAGCGAAAACGTCCGACTAACGAGTTAGCTGTTTACAGTGTGATCAATCATAAGTGATGGATTTGGTGCTAAGTTTTAAATATCGAAGTAGTAAATTAATAGGCGAGTAGGATCACAAGTCAAACTATTTGTTAAATCATTTTTGTAAATAGCTCGTCGTTATAGATTAGGTTATTTGGTATTAATTAAGAGGCCGTCGTGCAGTTTCAAGAGACAATAGTTTGCCCTGTAATGTGTTTATTGCACAGCAAATATTGCGCAATCTCCAGCTATACTTCATTTGATAGACATTTGTTTTAGTTCAGCGGACGGTAACGGTGTTTAAGTGGTTAACGACACGGATTAATGACCTGGGTGTGCCGATTTCAAATCCAGTTCGTTCTAGAGGCCGACTCTCACTTAAAGAATGTTGACAACTTTCACGTGTTCGAACCTGTGAGTACCCGATTCTCATTAGAAATTAGCTAGGAAACTAATGCTAACTACAGAATCAGGCTAATTCATACGAATTTACTTATTCAATTGAAAAGAGGACACTAAGACAACTGAAAACAAGTAGAGCATTCTGATATACAGCACCTTATATTCCCAAATTGTTACCTATTTATTACTGACGAGGCTCGAAAGCACAGTGATCTAACGGGAACCGAGGTGACAACATAATTATGCCGTAGTAATTTAGAAGACAAAATAAAACGTAGGATTAAAGTCTAGCATCTGTTATATTCTCCGACAGAGGAAATACATTCTCTAGACGGAGGCAATTTTTATTTGTGAAGCGACCCAGAGTGCCTCTTTCTGGGAAATCTGGATTTTCCCGCATTACATATCGACAATGTGTCTAACGTTGCTCTTGTCAAAGAGAAGAGGCCGGTAAGAAGGCACAAACAAAAACGTTCCAAATTTAGAACGTTTATTTTCAGAACAGGAAAATAAAGAAATGTCACCCACATACATATATATCGTAAATATATATGTAATAATGCGATTATAATGTTTGCAGATGGTCGTGTGTGATATTTACTTAACATATCTTCGTTATGCATGTACAACTTTAATATATTCTCAACTATATGACAAGCCAAGCGACGTTCAATGTTCAAAGGCATGTTACATCAATCAGAGAAACAGGCATTATATTTAACTTTTGTCAAGAGCGAATCAACAGACCGAAACTATAATAACGTATTTGATGACACAAACAAAAATGGGTCCTATGATAATTCATAATTTCATTTTGATGAAGAGATTTTTCTCGAAATATTGGAAAATAGTAATGACCATTAATATTTGAACATTTCGTAAGACGTAGCAATGAGAGCAACACAAATGAAAGTAATTCAATGCGGAAATGACTCTTGATTAATTCCTAGTACTGAAATTAATTCTACTCTCTCCAAGTGTCAACTTCTGCTTTCAATATATCCTATTTATTTCAGTGTGTTAGGCTCCAAACATGCAAATTAGTTTGTCAAGTGTGAAAATCAGTCTCAACTATAAAAATATACCATTGTGAACAGAAGTATTTATTTTCCATTTTCTTTCTGGCTGATAGACACGCATGACATGAAAAGCATCTCATTAACTTCTCAGCTGGTAAGTCTTCGTTTCTATTTCTACAAAGGATTACATTAATATAGAAAGTTAAAGAGAAGCGAACAACGTCAAGAAACTACAGACCAATAACTTGCGTACGAATCATATGTATTTGCTCCAAAAAGCCTACGACAAAATCCGCAAAGTATGGATGATTGAATGATTAAAGGTGTACAAAATAGCCGAAAAAGTATCAATAATATTCAGAAAGTAATAGAACTAACAGCTGGAGGGCAATACCTGTCTGAGATGTTACTATAGAGAGGCAATTTCCAGGGACACTTTCTTTACCCACTACTTATTATCATAGAGCTATCATAACCATGAACACTGTACTACACTACACACGAAGGATGGTGATGTATCTATGTAAAAATTAAAAATGGTCGAAAAGGACTTGTAAGTATAGAAGATTGTGTGGATTACACAAAAAGAACAAGAAAACCATCACTGGAAGAGGCACTGTCAAAATGAACAACATACGGAACTGCGAAACTGGAAACAAGAAGGCGCGAATAAAAAGAACATTGAAGAAGCTACACGGACGATATATAAGACTGACAAGAAAAGAGACAAAAAGAAACACATTAACATGGCTACGAAAAAGATACTTAAATAGAAAAACGGACCGAACAACGCGATCAGACCGAAAAGCAAAAACAGACAAAATACAGGAAAACAGTAAATATAGACTTTTTAGAAAAAAAGGCAACTGTAAATTGCATAATAAGGGAATGGGGCAAAATAGTCTAAAAAAAAATACAAAAACAGACACGACTGTATGAAAAAGGAAGTCAACTGGAAACTATGCAAATGCCTACATTTTCAACATGCAGAAAAATGGTGCATACACAAATTGGGACAAGTAGGAGAAAACGAAAAATAATAACATTCTTGTGGGCATGGAAATACAAACGGATAAACTCATACAAGTAAATAAATCTGGAGGTGATAATAATCTATAAGAAGGAAAAATCTGCCAAATCGTAAAATTCGCCTCCCCAGCAGGCCATACTGTTAGGACAAAGGTGGAAGAAAATTGATGCAAATACACACAACTCGCAAATAAACTAAAAGGAATCTGGAATATAAAAAAAATCATTATAATACAAATAATAATAGGAACATAAGAGACAGTCCCGAAAAACTTGGAAAATAGACTTCGAGAAATTAGAATCAGAGGGATGACTTAGTCCATGCAACGCACTGCAATGATTTAAAGGAACAACATTCTAAGAAAATTGTCAGAATGCGGAAACCAACACACTAAACTGGCAAACGCTAATCAGCCAAATGAAAGTTTAAATAGGAATTATAGATGATTATAGACAGTACATAACACGCGTCTAAATGAACTGAAATCGCTAGAAATACTATACACCGAAGCCAATAACACGCACATTCGTTTGATAGTACCAGTATTGGCTTGTAACGCAGAAAGTGCTCTTGAAAAAAATGTTAAAAACAGACACGACTGCATGAGAAAATCAGTCTACTGCGAAACTATGCAAACGCTTAAGTGCAATAGAAAGACCGAGGAGGAAAAGAACCAACCCGACCTTGTCTGCGATATTGTGAAGAGTATTGATAGGTTGGGGAGGCTTATTGCTATTGAAACTCCAGATAAGACTAACGGTCAAAGCGATAAGGCAATGATTACGCAAAATGATTTGTAACAAGTATCGAAAGGGGCTAAGAATCTTGAACTCTGGGGAGAATTGTTATGCAAAGTATAGGGAACAACAATGACTATTTTCAGTGAGCAATTTACAGATAATGAATCGCGTGAGCAATTCTTGCAAGTTTAAAAAGAAATAATTGTAATATTTAGTTACACGGGTATGTTTGTACCCCACAAAAACTTGTCCCTCTGCTTTAGTTCGAGTTAATTGTTGGTCAAATAATATAATACTATATAAACCATGAGACCATAAATACTAGGTTGGCATTCGCCAAAACCTATCTCATAAGTACACACTCTCAAGTATTAGTTGGTTAATTTGCAAGTACAATTTGGTATCTTCATAAAATAAAACTATTATGTCTTCATGTGTATGTCTCGTTTTAATAAATGATCACATGTCAACGCTTAAAACATATCACATGATGAAAGTTGCATAGGTACCGTGCAGAGCACTCTTCCTTTCTTTGACAAAGTACAAAACTGACTTCGAAAATAAGTGAGGATAATGTATTCTCTTCCCTACTTTCTCATAATAGAGCCGGTGTAAGGCACTTTCTGCTCTGTCGTTATTCAGAAGGTTTTCGACTGAGCTCCAATATGTGGTTGCTCCTCTGAGACATTCACCGCAAACACTTGTTTCTCCACGAAAACGAAAAAAATACCTTTCTTGTCTCCCATCCATGTGCCTGTCGTCAGACGGAATTGCCCTAAACAGTGCTTCTTTGAAAGGCGTTCCCATCTGTTGAACACACTACCGCGGGACTGATCCCCTGCTGATTCCAATGTGAACAAAGTCTTACATGTATCACCCCAGAAGTAATTAAACAAGGTTCATACCATTGATCAATGTGACTACTTTCACAATGTTACACCTTTTTCGGCTTGCATTCATTCCCGTCTCATAAATTATTATCCTCAAGTGTCTCTTGGCCTTGACTAGCAGTAACCTTGAAAGGAAAAATCTAAAATTATTTAGATAAATCGTGTAAATATATTTGTTACTATTATTTCTGAATTTATCAAGTTTATTCTTAAAATGATTTATATTAAAGCTACTGGCGCTATTGTAGTGGAGAAATCAAACCCCTGACTGCCATAATTAACTTTACATAGTCTATAAATGCTATTCGAAAATAAGAACATCTTAATTTCCCACACTGAATTTTAAGTGTATGTATTTCTGTTTAACTGTTGCACTATTATACTATGAAAATAAAAATTCAACTGCGTGTGGATTTAATTTTTTAAATCTATTTTTGGAATAAATTACTAGCGAGAGATAAATTGTAATTCATTGCTTGAAATATTTGAGTTAGCAAGAGAATTTAGTCACTTTTATTTGTTTAAGTTGCATTTGATGAATTAGCGAATGTGTAGCTTTAAGATATGACTTTTCATGACGTGCCTCAGATTTCAACCAGGATGTTTGCCCTCTCACATATAATTGTTTTTACTAATATTTACCCAAAAAAGGACACGTTGCTACTGAGACCTAAGATGCTATGTAAATTAGAAGTCAGATTTATAATGGCATTCCAAGTGGAAAGTTGTGCAAGCGAGATGATTCTCCACATTACATTTAAATGTCTTCATGTTGGTACAGTCGGGTAAATAGGAAGCATGGGGGCTGTTAAAACAATCAGTTCGGGTAAAGAAGCTATAAGTGTTGAACGATTTACAGCATTTGTAGACCGTTACAATGAAGGGGTGGGTTTTTGCACATTGGCGCGTTGGTCAGTGCTGTTAGGGGGGGGGCGTGTGTCGGAGCACATTCTTTTGAAGTACTCGTAAAATCAAACCCAGGGAGGCAACATAGCACTTCAGAATATGGCATCAGAAAGTGCTTAATTTATTTTGAAACTTGAAATACAGGGCGTTACCCGATTTATACGTTGTCTACATATTTCCCCGAATGAAAGACCGGTCAGTCACGCTACAACATTTAAGTCAATTTGTAAACCCTAGGATCAGTCAAAATATGCAGTTTATCTAGAAGTTGAACTGGGTTCAGTTATGGATTGGGGTACAGAATGGCTTGTTTCGTTTAATCAGATTAAGACTCAGCTCGTGTCTCAATCGTAAGCGTGTCCCTTTTACTTCCTGAGATTATCATGGATGGCACTGCTTTTGATGATAAATCGACCTTGAAACTTATTGGGCTTTCTTTCTCATCAACTCTTTCTTGGAGTTCATACATTAGATCGATTGCTCTTTCTTCTTCTCGTAAAGTTATGACGCACTATCGCTCCAAATACATGCTCACACCTGAGGCTATTCTCTATCTCTAAAAATCTAGTATCAGACCATCAATAGAGTACTGTTGTCATATTTGGGCTGGTGAATCTATGCCCCATTTTAGGGTTCTTGATAAGGTGCAGAAACGTGTCTGTAATTTAGTTGGCCGTACACTTTCTTCTTCTTTGCACACTCTCTTTCACAGACGCGTTTGTGTTAGTCTCAGTCTCTTCTATAAATAGTATTACGGCATGTGTGATTTAGAGTTATGTGATACATTCCCCGCTTTTTTTGTTCCAGCTTGTTGGCTTCCCTCATTTCGCTGTTTTGATAACTCATTATAATGCAGCCTCCTATTCAAGTAGCGTCTTTCCAAGAACCGCAAGCTTGTGGAACTCTCTTCTTGCTGACTGTTTTCATCCCACATATAACCTTAGTCTCTTCCGGGCTAATGCCAATAGTCATCCCCTGTCTTTGCTATGATTTTATTTTTCTTGTTAGCGTCTTACATCAAGTGGCTTCATGCCTGGTCTGGAGCGAGTTCCATAAATAAAACATCGATGCCGGGCAATGTTGTTATTGGAACATTCCTGTAGATAAGAATAGCATACCAGTCAGACGATACAAGTGACGAATGAAAAGAGAATTTAACAATTTTTGAACCATATTAAATTATAGAATAGATAATGATAAAGTAGAAGTATTACATGTAGAAAAGGTGAGAGTAAGTAAGTGTGATTTCCACAAAGCTCAAGAATGTAAATAAAAACGAGAAACTACTAAAACCAATAATGTATTGAAGCACACTGAAAGAAACATCTAACATAAAAATAAACCGATCAACTTTGCAGATAGGAGTTAGGCGGAAAACATGGTGTTGACAATCAATGAGGATACAATGATATATGAAGATATCAAAAGTAATTTATACTTTGTCCCACAAGGGCAGATAGTTTGTAGAACAAAGTAAAAATTATTGACAGAGAAGAACGGTGGAGAGTAATATGTTTTAAAGAATCAGCGCATATGTTGGTCAACAATGGCCTCCTAAGTAGACATAATATGGAATTAAAAGCAATGTCAAGACCAGTAATTATAAATAGTAGATTAGAACACCAGTAAAATTATATATATATATATATATATATATATATATATATATATATATATATATATATATACATTAATCAACTTAAAAATATTTAACACAAATTCAATATTTGTAAAGTGCTCAATACAGAGTAGAGCTTTATAAAATAATATAAACATCGGTGACAGTCGACGCCAATTAATTCGCGTTTCAACTCATTAATGTATTTGCAACACTGTGGTAAAAAAGTGAAATTCGGCACTGAAATGTTCCCGAATAAAATAGGCACAGAAAAAAGAAAAGGAGAATAGAAAGAAAAAAAAGACAAACGAATCGCTAGATAAGTCGGTTAGTCCCGCTTACATCCGGCTGCAATAACTATAACGACCTATGTATACTGACAGAAACTAAAATGTATATGTATACCTATTACATCTAAAACAGCTTACACAATTTAACTATTATCAATTCGCTTGATACAAAAAGTAGGGGAAACACGGGCTGTTATTCTCATCTCTGCAGCTTCATTCTTTTGTTGTTATTATTATTTTGTAAGTTGTAATCCTTTCTTTTAATATATGCATATCATGACACTTAATTATTGTTTCAAACTTATTTGTACAACTATAGCTAAGGTTTATTGTGTTTTTCTTAATATTATATACAGTTGGTTATTTATTGAGAAGTGTCGATTTAATAGGTAAACGAATAAATGTCAAATGTTAGATTTTACTAGCAGATTTAATAGGGGTGTTATTAGATTATTTTTCGATGCTATTCAATGTTGGCATTTGTATACCCGCTATTTTTAATGCGTTGTCGTAGGTATTCTTATTATTTTTAATTATTTCTTCATCATATGAGTTGTTATTTTTCTGTGGCTGATCGATATTGGGATGTGTTTTATTGCGCTACGTGGGTGTTAAATCTGGGGGTTAACATATAATGGGTCGTGATAATCTTTTATATAAGGTTCATAATTTCCCTTGCCGAGGTGAAATGTTACATCTATGAAGTTGGTGATCTAAATCCCCGCCAATATGGCGGCCTTAAATTGTAAGTCTTTTATAACCTCATGTATAAATGTGTTCATTCTTTCAGCTTTGGTGCCATTCGTATTTCTTACTATTGCTAGTCCGTCGTCCCTATACAACCCTATATCGTTAATGTTAATCGTACTAGTTTGTGTTAGTTTATGTAAAGTAAACCAACCCACCAGGTCGGGCATTTCAGCGGAGTCTAGTGATGTCATTGCCACATCGAACGAGCTGTAGATTCATTGTTCATCCATTGTTCTTCATCATATATCAGTACAGATTCCGGCACTTTCGTCCACGGTAATATATGTGTGCATATTGGTGCAGTGTATTGCCTTGTTGAATAATCCTTTGTTATGGAAGGGTATTTATCTACACATATCAATTTCATAAACACTGTAAGTAACAAAGTATAGGTATAACACATTTTAATATTTAATTAAAATATTTATAGTATATATAAGTATATATATATATATATATATATATATATATGTGTGTGTGGGTGTGTGTGTTAGTGTCTGTGTGTGTGTGCGTGGGTTTTTTTAACAAAGTAGTGTTAATGCATGACAGAGAATAAAAAGGAACATTTTTTCACATTTGACAAATTAAACAAGTATAGTGTAGACACAAAATTGCTGACTGTTGTAATTGAAAAGCTTAATCACCACATGCTTATAAAAACTACCAAAGGATTTAACAACATCGGCATCACTGATTGGTCAGAATTGACCAAAAAATCTCAGCAAAAAATTAATGATTAATTAACATATCAGTGATTAGTTTTTTTTTGCTACTGAACGTCTATTCTTTCGAGATGAGATATGGGGTACGGGCGAATTACATAATAGTGAAGGAGAATTACTCAGCAGTTTGAAGCCAGCATTCTCGTCGCTAAAACGTAACAGTTCTTTTCACAGGGTTAATTATCAGAAAAGTGAAACGAACAGAATCTGGTGATATTCAATGAGATTTCGAATCATAGAAATTCAATGCATTTATTGATGGATCAGATAATATTGCATGGTTATTAGCTATAGAGTTAATGGTGTTATTTTTTAAAGATATCTTGAAGTGTTAAATCCTGACCAGATAATTGCATAAGTAACCTTAAGGAGTCCTTACTAAAGTAATGCACACACTATCTTGATGATAATAACATTTTGCCTATAGAACAAAACAAGTATAGAAGGAATATATAAGTAAACAAATCACAATAGATAAAATAGTTATGCAATATGATGAGAGAAGGAAATTATTTTTGGGGAAATGTTATGGATTCATTACCGCAAGGTGGGAGACATGATTTCACATTCATGGATCATTTAGAACTTAGATTTGTATTTAATTGCAAAGTGGGCAACATTGTTTTGCAGAGTGTAATGGTTCGGAAAACTGAGTTGACATCTTACGGACAGCATTTCGACATTGTTAATATCAGTAAAGGGATACTTCACGAGAAGGCTGATTTCTATAGCCTTTTCTACTTTGCATGATTCTTCATGATGTCCTACGAGGTAAAACATTATTAAAACAAATTTACAGAATGCTAACATTTGGTGACACGTATTTGTAAAGCAGACGCTTCAAATTTAGCAATTTGTACAAGCTTTGTACAATATAAAATGTACATTTGCGTTAGGAATCTACTATCGTATCGTAATATGGTAAATGCGTTGAGAATATAAAGGATTTAGAAAGAAACACAATAAACAGACCTCGGCTTGCTGAGCGAATGATTGTTTCTCCATTAAACGTTAATATCAGCATTTTGAAGGAAAGGTTAATAAATGGATTTTTCAGGCTATACAAACTTTACAAATCTATTGACACTATAACAAATTATGACAAACTCGCGAAGTATCATAAAGAATTTCTTGAATGCCTCCTCATCTTCTATGATTATTGGACTCCGGCAAAACAATAAATAGAACAAGATGGATGTTAACAAGATTGCATTAGAGCCTGATTGGAGTAATTATAGTAGGTGTGCCCTATACGCGAATTCCACTAATACCATTTGAAAGTGTGTTGTATTTTGCATTTAAAATACTGTAGTTTTCAGTAATGCGCTGTTTTCTCTTGTCCATCAATAAGAATCAAAGTAAAACCTATTAGTATGCGTTTGCCAAAACTATATTCCTCACATGTCTAGTTTATGTGGTTGTTTTCAAAAAACTGTAACTTCAGAAACATGATCTGTATTTTGACTAATCCAAAAAAGATAACCCACTAAGTTCTTAATTAAGACAAAGTATGACCGTATATTTCCATGTATATCAAACTTTTACAACAAAATAATTAACCCTTAATTTTCTAATTTAAAAAATGAGTCGCACAAAAATAAAATGATAGAATAGATATTTTAATTGATTTAAGACAAAATAAGAATAACATAATAATGCAATTTGGATTTGATACAAAAATAATGTTATCTAATTTTGAATCAGTTTGATTAAGCACTGATTAACATTGAAATATATCACTTTCCTTCAAACGTATATCAATCATTATCCTTTCCTAAAGTATTGTGAAACGCAGTTATGTACGGATAGCAGGTAATTCGGTTATATAATATTTATATATATATATATATATATATATATATATATATATATATATATATAAAAGGAGATTGTAGTTGGCTTGAAGCATTGCTGGTAAATGTAAGTGTAAATTAGTCGTCCAAGGCTATAGCAATGCGATGTGGTTGCCGTGAGATGGAAAAGTGAAAAGAAATAAACGCAGGAAGAAAGTGAAACTCAAAACGATTTATTAATAATTTCACGAAAACTGATTAAATACCAAATAGTATTTTTTTTTTTTTTTACCTTTTGTATAAAAAAACCATCAAACACCTCCATTGCAAGCTACACCAACATATCAACGCTATGTCTGATAGCAAATTTCCCCCCCCTCACACCTTCCACCCCGCATCTCCACATCTGTCAACAAAGCTTTCCACCACTGTTTCCACACGGAAAAAAACAGACTCATACTTAAATTCAACTGGCTCCACCAAAAACAGATCTTACAGCCACTTACCAATTATGGAGCTGTACACGGACCCCCTCTCCATCCTCAAACTACTACCCAACCACTTATCACTGACCTCACGTGTTCTCTCTCCGCAACAGAAACTGATCTCCTCAGCCTCGGACCCAAATTCTTCGTTACACAAAAACTTAATGACCAAACCCTCCTCGATATTGAAACACAGTTCTGCAGGACAGGGTACCATTTGAAATGGTTATCAGCCTTTGAACCACCCTCCCTGGACCCACTTAACGACTCCACCCCCACCGATCCCCCTAATTTTTCATCCAACCCCTTCCCCGTTTATCAACCTGACCGCCCCCTACACCCTCCTCCTGAAAACCACCCTTTAGACCTAAAGTTGGTAAATCTCAAACATAAGATTTTCTCCATAATACAACGGGAAAAACACCGTATCACACAAAATATCTCCCATTCCCAGCGTCTCACCCTCAAAGGCCTTAAGAAAAAAAAACCTGATCTACCTACCCTCTGACAAAGGCAAGGAATTCTGCATTATCTCCCAAGAATCCTACAATACTCTCGCCCTAGAACACCTCAGCAATACATCCCTTTACACACCCGATAATGACATCTCTGCTACCCGCATACAAACCTCTA
The DNA here is from genome assembly GCA_963556195.1 of Sepiola atlantica. Classification (NCBI taxonomy): domain Eukaryota; kingdom Metazoa; phylum Mollusca; class Cephalopoda; order Sepiida; family Sepiolidae; genus Sepiola; species Sepiola atlantica. The sequence goes on along the minus strand of OY744523.1, from coordinate 22,093,679 downwards.
TTAACAACGCTTGGTTCCAAATTTGCTCCAGACGTAATCTTCCCAAGGCTTATAGGCTCAATCTCACCACTAGAAACAGTAGACTCCCCACCTTTTACCATCTTATTAAAACCCACAAAACCAGCAACCACCTACAAATCAGACCTATAGTCTCCAGTACTGAGGGACCTCTTTACAAGATCTCCTGGCTCCTCTCCCACTTACTTAAACCGCTACTCCCCACCTTCCCGGCACACGTCAGCAGCTCTGACCAGGTAATAGATAGACTCAACTTGCTCCAACCCCAACAGCTCCGCGTCAACAACTACATCTTCAGCCTTGACGTAGTCTCCCTTTATACTTCCATTCCCGCACACCCCGCCATTGACCTCATAACTGACCACATCTCCTCTAACAATCTTGACTGTTTTGGGCTTACCCCTACAGACATTCATCAGCTCCTACGTATCATTGTGGATAACACCTACTTTAAGTTCCAACAAGACACATACAAACAAGTCTCTGGCCTACCCATGGGTTCCAGTCTCTCCGGCCTCCTCGCCATTTCATACATGAACAGACTGGAACAGCAAGCACTTAGCACCTGCCATTCCCATATTTTGTTCTCGAGATACGTCGACGACATTTTGATCCTCACTTCATCCCGAGAGGAAGCTATCTCTATCTTTAATACATTTAATAATTCTGACCCCCACATTAAATTCACCATCGAACATCCCAACACCTCAGGCTCTCTCTCACTTCTAGACTTCAAACTCAGCATTAATGACGACGGATCTCTCCACACCACTTTCTATAGAAAACCCGCCTGCAGGAACCTCTTTATCCACTACAAATCCGCACTACCCCTCAAATCCAAAATTAGTTACGCACAAACCGAAATCACCCGCATACAAGACAAATGCTCTTCTTCTTCCGATAAAACAACACACACCGAAGCCTTCCACCAAACTCTATTGACCAACGGCTTCCCGCTAACTACCATATCTAGCCTTAACAACACCAGAAGACGTAGACACCACACTCTCACCAACACTTGCTTCCTTAAACTCCCCTTCTTTAGCGACCGTATCACTTCTGCTATCCGCAATGCCATACGTAGTGAGAACCTTAACATACAACTTTCTCACACAGGCACCTCTCTCCGACAACATTTATCCAAAAAAAGCCACAACACCCTAGACCCCTGCTCTCTAGCTAGTTGCCCCATCCCCAACTCTGGCCTCTGCCTCCGCACATATAAAGTATACAACCTACAATGCTCTAAGTGTCAAAAGTTCTACATCGGTAGTACCGTTAGGCCTCTACACCAACGTATTAAAGAGCATCTAAACACCCACATTTCTTCCTTCTATAAACACTTAATATCATGTGGCAACACACATCGCTCCATTAGTGTCCGCATCCTCAACTCTGTCCGCAATATAGGTCAGCTTCGAATTTCGGAAGCTATCCTAATCTTAAAATTTCGCCCTGCCTTGAATAACAGATTCGAGTTGTCATCTCCCTTCATCCTCTGATTCTTACATCCTCACACTCCCACCTCCTCACACTCCCACCCCCAACTTACTTACCTTTTTTTTTTTTCTTTTTTTTTTCATAATCCTCCTTCTTCCCATAATCTCTTCTTATTCCCCCCCCTTCCCCTGCTAAAAGATAATAAAAAAGGTCCCATCCTTGGCTTTTATCCACTTCACAACTCAAATTCCTTCTCAAGTTTCCAATCTCATTTCTAAAGTCTGAATATATTATTTAGAATAAGTTATCTCCCTTTGACAGTAAATTTAAATTTAGATTTGAAGAGAGTAAATGAAAAAAAAAATAAATAAATAAATAAATAAATAAAGACTAATTGATGAGTCATATAAAATGAAACATAATAAAATTTAAAAAATTGGTATATTACTAAACTAATGTTTATAATGTTTTAACCTTAGTTATATGATTGCTTAATGGAATTTTGACATTTTCTGCGTTCCTACTGCCAATTGTTTTCCCCTGTATTACGATGATCTGACACCGGTTTTTTCCCCGTTTTTTCGACCCTCTCGGTCTTCTATTGTTGTCTTCTGATAATGAAAGTTTTTCTTTCGAAAATTTAAGATTACCCTTTGCCGATCTGTTACTTACCAAAAAAAAAAAATACTATTTGGTATTTAATCAGTTTTCGTGAAATTATTAATAAATCGTTTTGAGTTTCACTTTCTTCCTGCGTTTATTTCTTTTCACTTTTCCATCTCACGGCAACCACATCGCATTGCTATAGCCTTGGACGACTAATTTACACTTATATATATATATATATATGTAAGTAAATTACGTGTACAACAGAATGGTAGGATTAATTTTAGAGGTAGCATTATTAAAATCAATAAACAGACGAGTGGGAAAAAAAAAAAAAAGGAAAATTGTTAAAATTACCTTAAGGCCTTGTCGTCTGACCCTCTGAGAGGAAACGTCAGAATGGTAAATTAAAAACTAAAAGTCGAATGAGAAATGAAGGGGGGAGAAAAAAAAATAATAAAACTTATTTCAGTTGGAGGAAAGTTCATTTTATAAAGCATCTTTTGTAAGTTAATATAAATATAGAGGCAAAAAAGCCTTCAAAAACCATGTATTAGATGCGAGTAATTAAATCAAAAGAAAAATAAAAATATTTCGAAACATTTAATAAAATATTTCAAAATACCTTCCGTTTTTTTTTTCTTCATCTTGATTTTTTTTTTTAGCTAATATTTCGCTTGACAAAAACAAGCTTCATCAGAGCCAAGACAAATAAAGGTATAACCTTTTTTTTTTCCATAATTTACTTCCTGGTGTTGGTGAAGTGTCACGTCCGGTGTTGTGGACTATTGTTGAAAATGTCTGTTTTAAATAGAATAGAACTTGAATGCGCATGGTCGACAAGATGGTAGACAAGATGGTTAATACTATAAAATCGATTTCGATTATGGAATTAAGTCTGGTCGCCTTCCACAAAATGAGAAAAAGAACGTTATTAGCTCCTAGTGTGTTTAAGTAAATACATATATTAGGCTTTTTTAATTAATGGACCTTTTTTTTCTTGTTTTCGGTGTAGGAAACTCATTTTATTAAGATATATATATATATATATATATATATATATATATATATATATATACTTTATATTTACTTTTATTAACACCCCTAATACACCTTTCTATTGAGACACATTGTGCTTAGGGGCAACACACACACACACACAAAAACACATATATATATATATATATATACATATATATTTATATATATATATATATGTACATATATATTTATATATATATATATGCAAAGGTGTAAAAAAATTGATTTCCATCAATGTTTTAAGTATTTCAGTGCAATTTTCTGAGATGTGTTATAATATTGACTCTACTTCGAGCAAGAAAAAATATTTGAAAACTTTCGAACCTAAAAGAAAATATCTTTTTTTCAAGTAATCATGAAATTTATTAACCATAGTTTATAGTAAGCATTCCATAAATAATACGAATAAGGTTCAAATAAAAACTTAACTATCTATTTCAAATTCCTAGGAACCTCGTAACCAAAAGATTCTCTTCTTTTGTGAATGACTTAGTCAACAATCTTGCTGAATGTATCACGCGCTTTCCTAATAAGTGTATCATCAGCATATTTAGTTCCCCGTTATATTGACGGAGTGTTTTACTTCTTGCGGTTTACTGTGATGATTCGGAACAGTAAAGTTCCGATACTGAAGTATAAAGATTCTAAAAGATTGCCGGAGGATATTCAATAAAAAAAAATCGTCAGCTCTTGATTAATCACATCGCTGTAACAGTCATTATAAGCCCTATTACAATTTGTGCTTAATTATATTCGCCCTTTTTAACTTTCTAACCTTCAGTCTAAGAGTATTCCAAGCGAGAACTCTTCTACTACAACCACATAAAATAGTATTACTCTCTCTCTCTCTCTCTCTCTCTCTCTCTGTCTCTCTATCTATCTATCTATCTATCTATCTCTCTCTTCCTCACTCTCTCCCTCTCTCTATCGATCTCTGAATAAATTAATTTCCTAGAACATACCATAGATGTCTCTAGACTCTCTCTACTATATCATAATGTTCATGGTAGGTGTAAGACAGAGCTCTACCTGCCCCTCCTAGTAAAACATTAACAGCAAGAACTCGCCTAGCTACAACCAGAGCAATGAACTTTCTTTTCTCCTTTTCTGTACCAAGAACAAACAGAATTTCCATGAACAAAGTTTCTTTCCTAGAAAATTCCATCTGTGGAACAAGAAACCGCAACTCTGCTTCCCAACTGACTACAGTATGGTCGTCTTAAAGTAAACTTGTTGAGTTTACCTCTTCGGTAATCCTTTCCTCTTAGGAAAACTTCTGCCCATTCCACCCACTGTTTCCAATCTTCTCGTTGTGGCTATCATCATCTAACTGACGCTCTCTTTTACCTTTTTCATCGAGTGACGATGGCATTGATAGTTGGTGACCAATCAGTTAAAACACAACTATAAAACGATGTTTCTGATTTACCACATACGATCGACCTTTCTTTACGCAGTTTTTGGATGTGTAATAGCTGAAGCGTCTCTAACAAGTGCCAAGGTTATCATGGACTGAATTGAATCTTTTCTAATTGATCTCTTCATGCCCTGATTAAAATGATTTCCTTTTTTCCTATGACCTCCGCATCTTGCGTCATTCAATATTGTTCATGCTTTTAAAAATTAATTCAAAATTTTACTAACTGTTCACGGCGTTCGAGATGGAAAAAAAGTGAATGAATGGTAGTACCATTACTGAAGACTACTCAGTTAGGAATACATGGTAGGGCTGACACAAAACTATTTGAACGTGTTCCATTTCTATCTAAAAAAATAACAGTTTTATTTTTTTGTAGTTCATTAATTCGTCCGAAAATCTGTATCATTGTGCACAAATGTCGTATCTGTACAACATGAATTAGTTTAGCGTTCATTGTTGATATTTATCAAGTTATGAAATACGACATATTGTTGTTATAGATGTTTCCTTAATTTGTTTGTTAGATAGCTTTCGACGTGAGATTTTGTTTTCGAAACAAACGTTGATGAAATTGTTTTAGTTTCATTTTGAATTTTTGAATTTTTATTTAAAATGAGCTGTTATGTTTCACAAATATTGACTTTCTTTTTTATAACGAAATTTGCTTTTCTTTGGGGCAAGATGATAAGACCGATTAAAAATATATTTTTGATAAACAAAGACATAAGTGAAGTTTAATCAAAATAAAACATCTGTTTGGGAAAAAAAATAATACAATTTTTTAAAACTAAACTTGTATTATGTATATATATATATATATATATATATATATATATATATATATATATGTATAACCATCTAACCCCTCAATCATCGTCGACTCCGCAAAACATATTCATCTCATCTTGGCGGTGTCGAGTGCCAGGCGATCGCTGAGGGCGCAAATATAGGACAATTTGTATTTAACGTAAGTCACAACATAATACAAAAACTGGTCGTGTATTTCTTTTGTTGAACGTTATTTGTGTATGTCATCCAGTCACCGCTGCTTGCGTCCACATCTGCGCTTAATCCCCATATTACAATTTCAGAATCTTAACGAAGACTAACCCGTAGTACGATCCCTTCCTAACACGTCTGCTGGTCCGCTAAATCTGCTCGTCCGCTCGTCGCTCTCCCCGAATCGGTCTAACACATCCTCGCTTTCACTGTCTCCTACACACCCATACACACACATACACACACCACATATATGTATATATATATATATATATATATATATATATATATATATATATATAACCAATAATTTTTGTATAAATAAAAATATTATGCTTAAGAAAAGCTCTGCTTGCTTTTGAGCACTTTTTATAAACACTGTAGTTTAAAAGGATTCACATCTACAGAAACTAATACGATACGTGTACTATATGTATATATATATATATATATATATATATATATATATATATATATATATATATATATGCCCGATAATAATAAGTGCCCCCTCTTTAACTCAGTTACTTTCAACTGATAGCAGAACTGGCTAGCCTGCTTGTTTCCTCACGTCACTTTTTTCGTTATCTTGCCACCCAGAAGATCAAAAACAGTTTGATGGCGTCATTCTGTCTGGGGTGTTAAATGGATTCAACGGTACTGTTATTGTCGTTCGTTTATCTACTTTCTAACAATATTTGTATTGTCAGCTATATTCTAACTTAATATTTTCCTTCGTGCTCAGTTGTGTTGAGGGACAGTCTATGATATGTACATAGAGAGAGAGATATAGTTATGCACAATAATTGGTAGGACACTTGTTGTTCTGTTAACAAATAATGTTTTTCTATTTTCTAATTAATTACATTTATTAATAAAAGATTTTTCATAAATCTTATTATTTCTTCTTTAGAAAATGTTAAATTAAATGTAAACACATGTTTGGAAAATTAAACATTAATGCGTATCTGTTTTGTTTAAAGTCTTTTAATGTGTTTTATATACTATAGCCTGTGACAAACGTGTACCTGCTAAAATCGAAGAATTGATTACTCCACAGTACCCAATTCTTTTGAAACTCTATTCCCTAACAGTTTTTACATAGTATATCAAATCTGATGAATTGGCACACAGAAAAGAAAAATGATAATATATTGAGAGTAATATATGTGAAAGTCTATTCTGTTTCAATAATTTACGAATTACTTTTTAACATAGTTCACTCAAACAAAGCAAGTTGCCACTGTAGACATAACGGACTAGTGATGTAAGTTTTAGGGTTCATCATGAATTGGGAAGTGTGCAGAGAGAAGCTTGTTTACATTAGTTTTAAATTTCTGCATGTCGGTATAGTCGAGGTAACAGAGAGCAGGGAAGGAAGTTCCAAAGGAAATAAGCTATTGGAGTCCTCTACAATGAATGGATAGGGTGTAGGTTCTTGTCGGGTTGGTTGAGTGTATTTACGTCAAGGGGCACCAAGGCAGTAAGTTGATCAGATCAGATTTCATTAAAGTACTTGTATAAAAAGAACAAAGATGCAACATTGCGGCGATGGGACGGGGGATGAGACATTGTGGATCATTAGGGACCTATTAGATTAGCGACACTTTTAGGATATTGTCTCAGATGGAAGGACTTGTTGATGCTGCACAAGCCTAGATGTGACAACAATACTCCATCCATGCGCTTATGATGGCGTTGTAGATATATAGGATACTGTCAGGTGTGATAATTTTCTAGCACGGTAGAGGAAGCCCACTTTCTTTGCAGAAGCCTTAGCAATGTCTTCCATGTATCTTTTTCCAATTCATGTTATTTGTGAATGGTAGACCGATGAGTTTGAACGTTGAGCCCTCAAGTAGAATGGTATTTCACATGACAATCGGTGGTTTAAGAAGAGCGACAGCCACAAAAGTCAGAGTAGGAGTAAGCCAATTATTCACAATGTTGCATGTCGCATCCACATATCCTCTGATTTGACAGTGATAAAACTCTTTGACATTCATAACTGAAAAATAATTGACACGTCGGGCGCAGACTAAAATCCATTTGTACCAAAAATGGTTGAATTACAAAAATGACCGTGACTCTCATTAATGATTCCATGGGGGTGTATTTGGGCGGGAGGCACCCTGTAAATAACCATTAATCTTGAGTTTTGATGGATGTTCTTTTAATGTAGGAAATTGTACATATTTGTAAAACAGTTTTCCTGGAAGAATGTCGTTCTGTCTTGTGGTTATGATCTTATAACTTCATACATTTTATTTTAGCCAAGAAAGGATTAACCAGAAACGAAGCGCTGTTTTCTAAAGGCCACTTTAAAATATTTATGCAGCTCATGTCTTTTACATGACATCTTTATTACCTCTTTGTTTTCTTAGATACGTATCATCAGTTCCCACAACAAATATATACATTATCATTTATTTAGCTTTCAACATATCTTCTCATCCTCAGGTGTGAGTCCCTATGTTATTCTATTTATTTTCTAATATAGTTGACGTAATTTTCTTCAGAAATCTCTGAAAATGAAACATTTGTTAATCAGCTTCCAATTATGTGATACTATGTTTTTCACTGGCCTATAGTATAGAACGCTATGGGACGAATACAAGTGGAGAAGGCAGAAAAGAAAGTTGATGTAAAAATATATGCTCACTTATTCCTGGGTGCAAATTGAGAACACCGTTCCAATATTATACATACGGAAATGCACTGGATCGGAAGCTAAGGAATCCAGATATTCTCATAGTATTATGAAGAGTTGGTTCAGAACTAGACTTTTAAACAGATTTGTTAAAGACACGGCAGAAATAGACGTTAAATAGTTTATATATATATATATATATATATATATATTATATATATATATAATATTTATAAATAAATATTAATTATTTATTACCTACAGACATCGATGTTTCATGCTAACGCAATCTTCAGTGCAGGAAGCTAATTCCCAACGGTCGGCGGGCGCGAACGCCGAACACAAATCGCCACTGGTTTGTAATCAAGACTCTTAATCCCACGGCCATAGTGAACTAGTTATTAATTAGGGAGGAATTTAACTTGGTAAATAGCGAATCGGCGGCTAAATTTACCCAAGCAGTTTAGAGTGATCAACGAATGTATTCGGATCGTGCATTTCGCTATTGGTACTGCTTGTTATTAAAGTCACTCAGAGTGCCCGGCCTTTGGTGGAGGGGGCTTATAATAATATTTATAAATAAATATTAATTATTTATTACATCTCAACAATCTCAACTATTTAAAAGCGATAAAAAAGCTATTTTAGCCCAGACGTGAGACGATAGACTACAGACAATGTGGTCGCGAGTTCGAATCTTGCCAAAAGTAACGCTGAAGATGGGTAGACCGTGAAACACATGTATACGTGAATTTCTTTTTCAGATAAATAAATAACATATATATATATATATATATATATATATATATATATATATATATATATATATATTCTTCTCCCTCACCCTCTCTGCACACTCTCTCTCTCTCCTCAAAGAAAATAACCTAAAATGAATAAAACCATATATTATAATGACGTTGTGTTTGTGCATTTTCTAATAGCGACAATCTGGTTGTCATCATGAATGTTCACCCACAGCTTTGTCATAAAATCAAACCGACCGACCAAAAAGATATCTGCAATTATTCACGTTAACTTCGACGAGATTCACAGAACTATCTAACAAAAGATATCTCATGAAATTTCGCTTGTAATGCTGATGATGTTGAAACATATCAGCCTTTATCATTTTCTCAGAAACTCTTTGAATACAAAGTTTTACCAAACGTTTGAATCTTTTAAGCCTTGATCACTGCATTGCTGAAATAAATATTATTTGATGTTTCTATTGGAGAGGATTTTACGTTAGAATGAAAACGTTTGAAGAAAATTCATAATGATTTCAAAACGTGTATCTCTCTTTCAGTCTCTCTCTCTCTCTCTCTCTTTCTCTCTCTCTCTCTCTCTCTCTCTCTCATTTACGTTTTGGTAAGAACGCAATTGAAATTTTAATGCTTCAGCTTAAATAGTTTTGATCTTTGATTAAAAAAAATTAACCAGGTAATCTCGTCTATCTGGTTTTTATTTTGATATTGGTGCTCATTTGTTTCTACCTGATTATTCATACTTAGTTTCTAAATTGCTTCAGTTTCATGTTGTAGAAGAGAAAATGAAATCGCTAATTTATATTCTACTAGCATGGTTATCCGGCGTTGATCGGGACATGAGCAAAAAAAAATTTTTGTTGAGATAAATACGTAGAGTTAGGGTAGTCACCGTCAAAAAATAAAACGTCAAAAACAAAACAGCTGTTATATTGGAAATAAATGTTTGAAAAAAAAAACACTCAAAGCGTTTAGGAGTCCACATTTTGATGTTAAGAAGATGATTATTCGACGATTGTTAGTAGAGTTAAATGCATGCTGTGTACGCAGTAGTCCGAGAGTGGAAATATCCGTTACACAGGATCCAGAATGTAGTTTATCAGTCAGAGTTCGATGTATACATACCAGTCAACCTCTCTTTGATTCCTAACACCCCTGTCACATCGTGTGTCCAGACCCCCCCCCCCCATCACTACCAACAGCTAATCTTCCTCTCCCAGCAGACAAAAATAGCCATTTTCAACAAGAATTAACATATTCTAAATACTAGTTTTAAATAGATTTCTCTAAAGAAAGATTTATTTTCATCAAATGTTTTTAAATATAACCCCAATAGATACCCCACCACAAAGCCCATAATTCGTTTCATTCTGATAGTATAGGCCTCCCGTGGTGTATAGTCCAAAACGTATCTCTTGCCCCAATGTAATCATCAAAATACGAGATTTGTAGAATAATTTATTCCAAATTATTTAACCTAATAACTTTACCCTTACCCTATCTTAAACTATTACATTATCCCATAATCCCTCCCCTGATTGATATTAATTCGGATCGTCCATCTGCCTATGCGTACTTATCACCTCCAAACTTTTACTTGGATATACGCCTGATAGGGTGAGCATATTTGTACACACATATACATGCGTCGATATTGTCCGGTATCTATGGGTGTGTGTGTGTGAGTTGGGGGATATATATATATATATATATATATATATATATATATATATATATATATATATGTGTATGTGTATATGTATGTATGTGTATATAGGTGTATAGGGTTTTTATGTGTGTATCTGTGTATGTATGAATGTGTGTATTTACGTATCTACCTGTGTCAGAGAATGTCCGAAATGACACTCCATATCTATGTGTCCGCTTGCATGCGTGTGTGATGTATATATCAATGTCAACTTATCAATCACTTCAAAAACATTTAACTATCTTCTACATATTTGATACATAAATCCACTATTAATGCAACCATATTACCCCGCAGAAAATAAAATTAGTAAACCTACCAAAATTATGAAGAAGACCCCAGATGCTAACAATGTGTAAATAGATTTCTTTAAAATCAAAGATTGTTTTAAATAATATATTTTTGAATATTTTTTTTTAATAAATTGTTTAAAATAATTTTAAAAATAATAATTTTAGCCAGTGCCCTGTACAACGCTGACCGCAACACAAACATTCATATTCATCAAATTCCCTTGATATTATTCTAATCTATCCTATCCCTATCTAAATTATTCACCACGGCAAAATATACACAAATCCTTTCCCCACCAATTTATATCTTAAAGTTTGACGCTGACCACCTAAGCATTCATCACTAATACCCTAACCCCCTTTCCTTATTAATAAAAATGTAAGAAGATATGTTCATACAGATGTGTATACGCGTATATATATATATATATATATATATATATATATATATATATACATATACTTATCCTCACATCCTGATGAAGCCACTCAAATATTCAACATCTTTAACAACAGCGACCCCCACCTACAATTCACCATAGAACACTCAAACGATTTCGGCTACTCTCTCTCTCCTTGACTTCAACCTTAACATCACCGAAGACGGCTCTTTACATACTAACTTCTATAGGAAACCTGCCTGCAAAAACCTCTTTATACATTTTAAGTCTGCCATGCCCATAAAAGCCAAAATAGGTTTTTCCCATAATGAAATCGCCCGCATACAAAACAAATGCTTTTCTACTGCTGACAAAATGACACAAACTAAAAACTTCCATCAAACCCTCTAAACTAATGGCTATCCCGCTCCTACTATAGCCCACCTAAACAAGTCCAAAACACGCAGACACCGCACCCTCTCGAACACCTGTTTCTTAAAACTCCTTTTCTTTATTGATAACATCACCACCTCCATCCGTAAGGTTATACACAAAGAAAACCTTGACATCCAACTAACCCACACTGGCACTTCCTTACGCCAAAATCTATCTAAGAAACATACTAAGCACACCCCCGAACCCTGCTCTATTACCAATTGCCCTATCCCCAACACTAATCTATACCATCGCACCAACTGTGTATATAAACTACAGTGCACCAAATGCAACAAGTTCTACATAGGAAAAACAAGACCACTTCACCTGCGCATCAAAGAGCATATGAACGCCCGTGTATCCTCTTTCCACAATCACACAGCAAAATGCCTCAATACTCAACGTGATATTTATATCTATATCCTTGCGTCTTTCAGAAAGAGCGGGGACCTAAGAATCACGAAATCGATCCTCATCTCTAGATAAAACCCCTAACTCAATCAACGTCACGAGCTCCACTAACCGTTCATTCTATAATAATCTACCCTCTCACCAACTGACCAACCCTCATATGTAACACTCCTTATATTCCATTTCAACCATTTCACTCCCCCTCTCAATTTAATAATTACTTACCTCTTATATTAAGCAATCACACACCCTAACAAGCAAGTAGGCCCCTCCACATATGAACATCCATCTCAACACACATTCAGCTACATGAGGATAAAACCCCTAACAACCAAAAACCATAATCGACCTACTCATACTACCTCACCAAAATAAGTTACCACATAACCTGGCATTATTAATTAATTAATCTAAATATATATAAAATGTATACAAAAATATAATAATATAGAAAAAAATATGATAAATAAATTAAATAAACAAATAACAACAAACAATATAGTAAAATAGTAAAAAAATATGATAAATAAAATAAATAAACAAAAACAAACAAACAAACAAAAAACATTAACTAAATAAAAACAAGAAGAAAAATAAAGAATAATAAATAAATAAACAATAATATATATATATATATAATATCTTAATGCACAGACTTCTACCGACTGAATCTATAAATAATTTCGCATTAAAGAGCCGATTAAATACAAGCAGAGTTATTCCCCTTACACTGTCTTAAATACCCGAATTTAACTAGACTCATTTAAGGGTAAACTAAATGTATAATCCTATAGTAAGTAACATGTTACATTAATTCGATGAACTAATTCAATGAAACTCACAATTAATAATACTTCTTGAATATATGATAATCAATAAATTTAATAAAATTTAGTATAATTAAAAATGTGATATTCATTTCTTTATATTAAAAAGTTGTTTGTTTTATACGAAAAAATACGAAAATAAAACAACAACACACAGAATAAAATAAAAATGGGAAAAAATAAAATAAAAAATATAAATTATCAAACTAACAGTTAATTAATTACTATACAATACCTATCATTAATCCAATATTACACATATATTTTTGAACACTACATTTATATACATAAAATAACTTTAATCCTTATTAATTTATATTCTCTGCGGGACTGGTTTGCCCATACGCTATTCTCTGGAATCCATTTTGGTAGATTCTTTGCACAAACATAGTTTTCCTTTGGTGTTTATTATTTTTGACAAAAGGAAGTTTATTTTTTTCCCGAAATATTAAATAAATGATTTTTAATAATAATGCGGACAACACACAAACAGCTGACACACCATTTGCTGTTATGTAAAATTTTGAAAGAAAATAAATAGTAAGTCCCATTTCGATTTGGATTCATTATTTGTGTTCTTTCTAGTTACATCCTACTCTGAGCGTTGCATTTCTCTCATCCTTTTAAAAAACATATTACATATATATATGTATATATAATCTAAATAGTGCATATACATGTATGCATATGTGTATGTATATGTATGTGTATATATATATATATATATATAGATAACTTTAAAAAAAATACGCGGAAATCTCTCTAAGGCCCTTTCGACTATCATCTCATCAGGAGAAAATCGATAGTTTTAATTAATAATAACTTCGAAAGAAAGAGCAAATGGGGAAATTTGAGTGTGCCAAAATTAACGTTGAAGCGATTAAAATTCAATTTAATTATTTCGTTAAAAGTCGATTAAAAGGCACTACGTTAGGGGGAAAAAAAAAAAAAAAAAAAAAAATTGGGAAGGAGTTCAAAGTTCCCCAAAGAGATTCAGCGATCTTACAAATTCCTTCTGCCGGCACAAGGAAGGTTTTCGCATAGCAATAGAGACAGATTCCAATATTTTCAAATGGTTCTTGGAATCTGCTCGATGCAAGACCTCAAAACGGTCTATTTTATAGCCACTGGCACAGCTAGAGTTTTCAACCAAATGCTGGCCAATAGCAGAGTCCAAAGAATTAGAAGAGGGGTAACACAAGGACCCTACCCTTCCCTGACGTATTTTCGATGGAATGTGCTGGTTTATGCGAGTCTGCAAATGCAAGGAAGTGCGCCCTATATAGCCAGCATCACATTGGCATTTAAATTGATATACAATATTACTATAATTTGTATAGGGCACACTATCCTTGCGAAAGGAAGGAAAAGCAGGTCTTGTAGCATAAACTAATCGTAAGGAAACATAGTAGAAGCAATTGCTAATGCTATCAACAATCTGTTTACCTAGTTTAATACTATTTCCCCCTATCCAAGGTAATTTTAAATAAATGGGGCATTTTACAGGCCCAAATATTTTAGGGGATTTAAAATCAGCAACCTTTTTATTAATACAATCATTGATAAGGTCCTCGGGATAACCATTATCAATGAATATATCCCTGATCCTATTAAGTTCACATTCTAATTTATTTGCTCTTTCTTTCGAAGTTATTATTAATTAAAACTATCGATTTTCTCCTGATGAGATGATAGTCGAAAGGGCCTTAGAGAGATTTCCGCGTATTTTTTTTAAAGTTATCTATAAATTTTGTACCTCAAAACATTTATTTAAATATCTACGGAAGAGGTATAGTCACCACCAAATAATTCAATTAAATAATATCATACGATTAAAGAGCAGAATTAGATCTATTAACCTTTCTGTCGCCTTTTTACATTCTTGTCTTAAACAGGATGTGGCTCCTCTTTATATTTCAAAACGTATTGCTGCGTCTAAAGTTAGACCCAGTTTTTCTATGGAACGTGCTTTTATGCGTGATGACATTAATAAGTTGTCTGAAAAGCGTGAATATCTTATTAGTATTCGTCATCGTCTCTGGTTTGCAGTTAAAGGCTTCTTGTCTTTTTTTTGATTTCTTCCGTTTCTGCAAGTATCTGTCTATTGGTGATGAATTTGCCAAGCAACATGCTTCTATAAAATATAATAAACAACTTGCCGTTCTTGTTCGAAGACGTTATGGTTGTGAAATAAATAATGGTAGCAAACATATATTTAATTTTTCGAACACTGTATTAACAGATATCGAAATTAAAGTTTTGTCTAAGGGGTTAGATTTTTGTATTCCCCCTACCCACATTAACAAAGAGAAAACCCTCGCTTCTTTCGAGGTTTTGTTTTCTCAAATTAGACATCACTCTCCTAGTTCTTTAGATAATGTTTCTAGAATGAAATCTAGGTTGGTTGACTTGGCACACCAATACAGTAACGCGTCCATTGACCACAGTGACTTTATTTGGAATAAAACGCAATTTCAAACCATAAAAGCGTTAAAATCTAATGAGGACATTTACATTTGTAAACCAGACAAAGGTGCTGGTGTTGTGGTATTGGATCGTAGTGACTACGTTAACAAAATGTTATCTATTCTTAACGACACTACTAAATTCTGTAGACTTGGTCCTGTCGAGTCAGCAGATAATACTTGTAAGAACGAGATCAAGATGCAGAAGCGTCTTCTTTCTTTATTTAAAAAGAAGGTTTTTTCGAAAGAGGTCTATGATAGGATCAGACCCTCTGGGTCATTGCGACCTAGATTATATGGTCTTCCAAAAATACACAAGGAGGGGGTGCCACTTAGACCTATATTATCTATGATAGGGTCCGCCCAACATTCTTTGGCTCAGTGGCTCCTAGTAATCCTGCAACCTGTGCGTGATCTATACACGACGCACTGCATCCCTGATTCCTATCGGTTTACTGAAGTTCTACGTGGGTTAGATCCGGATTCTGAGACATCATTTATGTGCTCTTTTGATGTCTCTAGTCTCTTTACTAATGTACCTTTAGATGAGACTATAACTATTTGTACCGACGCTCTCTATGAAGGTTGCCTGACTGCCCCTTGTTTCCCTAGGGAGATCTTCATAGAATTGATACTTCTTTGTACCAAATCAGTCGAGTTCAGCTTCGATAATATTATGTATAGTCAGGTTGATGGGGTCTCAATGGGTAGTCCATTGGCCCCCACTTTAGCTGATATCTTCGTCGGATATTACGAATCCGTTTTATTTAGGTCTGTAAAGATGCCCACTACTTATGTTAGATATGTGGATGACACTTTTGCGATGTTTTCTTCACAGAGTGGAGCATTGGCATTCTTTCATAAGTTAAACTCTATTCATGAGGCTCTAAAGTTTACGATGGAAAGTGAAAAGGATAATTGTCTTCCCTTCTTGGATGTTCTTGTTGAACGTTCAAGGGGTGGCTTTCTCACTTCCATCTACAGGAAACCTACTTTTACGGGCCTATATGTAAACTGGTCTTCTTTTGTGCCTAACTCTAGAAAGATAGGCTTAATTTATACTTTGGTACATAGAGCTCTCGTTATTTGTTCTCCAAATAAATTAGAATGTGAACTTAATAGGATCAGGGATATATTCATTGATAATGGTTATCCCGAGGACCTTATCAATGATTGTATTAATAAAAAGGTTGCTGATTTTAAATCCCCTAAAATATTTGGGCCTGTAAAATGCCCCATTTATTTAAAATTACCTTGGATAGGGGGAAATAGTATTAAACTAGGTAAACAGATTGTTGATAGCATTAGCAATTGCTTCTACTATGTTTCCTTACGATTAGTTTATGCTACAAGACCTGCTTTTCCTTCCTTTCGCAAGGATAGTGTGCCCTATACAAATTATAGTAATATTGTATATCAATTTAAATGCCAATGTGATGCTGGCTATATAGGGCGCACTTCCTTGCATTTGCAGACTCGCATAAACCAGCACATTCCATCGAAAATACGTCAGGGAAGGGTAGGGTCCTTGTGTTACCCCTCCTCTAATTCTTTGGACTCTGCTATTGGCCAGCATTTGGTTGAAAACCCTAGCTGTGCCAGTGGCTATAAAATAGACCGTTTTGAGGTCTTGCATCGAGCAGATTCCAAGAACCATTTGAAAATATTGGAATCTGTCTCTATTGCTATGCGAAAACCTTCCTTGTGCCGGCAGAAGGAATTTGTAAGATCGCTGAATCTCTTTGGGGAACTTTGAACTCCTTCCCAATTTTTTTTTTTTTTTTTTTTTTTTTTCCCCTAACGTAGTGCCTTTTAATCGACTTTTAACGAAATAATTAAATTGAATTTTAATCGCTTCAACGTTAATTTTGGCACACTCAAATTTCCCCATTTGCTCTTTCTTTCGAAGTTATTATTAATTAAAACTATCGATTTTCTCCTGATGAGATGATAGTCGAAAGGGCCTTAGAGAGATTTCCGCGTATTTTTTTTAAAGTTATCTATAAATTTTGTACCTCAAAACATTTATTTAAATATCTACGGAAGAGGTATAGTCACCACCAAATAATTCAATTAAATAATATCATACGATTAAAGAGCAGAATTAGATCTATTAACCTTTCTGTCGCCTTTTTACATTCTTGTCTTAAACAGGATGTGGCTCCTCTTTATATTTCAAAACGTATTGCTGCGTCTAAAGTTAGACCCAGTTTTTCTATGGAACGTGCTTTTATGCGTGATGACATTAATAAGTTGTCTGAAAAGCGTGAATATCTTATTAGTATTCGTCATCGTCTCTGGTTTGCAGTTAAAGGCTTCTTGTCTTTTTTTGATTTCTTCCGTTTCTGCAAGTATCTGTCTATTGGTGATGAATTTGCCAAGCAACATGCTTCTATAAAATATAATAAACAACTTGCCGTTCTTGTTCGAAGACGTTATGGTTGTGAAATAAATAATGGTAGCAAACATATATTTAATTTTTCGAACACTGTATTAACAGATATCGAAATTAAAGTTTTGTCTAAGGGGTTAGATTTTTGTATTCCCCCTACCCACATTAACAAAGAGAAAACCCTCGCTTCTTTCGAGGTTTTGTTTTCTCAAATTAGACATCACTCTCCTAGTTCTTTAGATAATGTTTCTAGAATGAAATCTAGGTTGGTTGACTTGGCACACCAATACAGTAACGCGTCCATTGACCACAGTGACTTTATTTGGAATAAAACGCAATTTCAAACCATAAAAGCGTTAAAATCTAATGAGGACATTTACATTTGTAAACCAGACAAAGGTGCTGGTGTTGTGGTATTGGATCGTAGTGACTACGTTAACAAAATGTTATCTATTCTTAACGACACTACTAAATTCTGTAGACTTGGTCCTGTCGAGTCAGCAGATAATACTTGTAAGAACGAGATCAAGATGCAGAAGCGTCTTCTTTCTTTATTTAAAAAGAAGGTTTTTTCGAAAGAGGTCTATGATAGGATCAGACCCTCTGGGTCATTGCGACCTAGATTATATGGTCTTCCAAAAATACACAAGGAGGGGGTGCCACTTAGACCTATATTATCTATGATAGGGTCCGCCCAACATTCTTTGGCTCAGTGGCTCCTAGTAATCCTGCAACCTGTGCGTGATCTATACACGACGCACTGCATCCCTGATTCCTATCGGTTTACTGAAGTTCTACGTGGGTTAGATCCGGATTCTGAGACATCATTTATGTGCTCTTTTGATGTCTCTAGTCTCTTTACTAATGTACCTTTAGATGAGACTATAACTATTTGTACCGACGCTCTCTATGAAGGTTGCCTGACTGCCCCTTGTTTCCCTAGGGAGATCTTCATAGAATTGATACTTCTTTGTACCAAATCAGTCGAGTTCAGCTTCGATAATATTATGTATAGTCAGGTTGATGGGGTCTCAATGGGTAGTCCATTGGCCCCCACTTTAGCTGATATCTTCGTCGGATATTACGAATCCGTTTTATTTAGGTCTGTAAAGATGCCCACTACTTATGTTAGATATGTGGATGACACTTTTGCGATGTTTTCTTCACAGAGTGGAGCATTGGCATTCTTTCATAAGTTAAACTCTATTCATGAGGCTCTAAAGTTTACGATGGAAAGTGAAAAGGATAATTGTCTTCCCTTCTTGGATGTTCTTGTTGAACGTTCAAGGGGTGGCTTTCTCACTTCCATCTACAGGAAACCTACTTTTACGGGCCTATATGTAAACTGGTCTTCTTTTGTGCCTAACTCTAGAAAGATAGGCTTAATTTATACTTTGGTACATAGAGCTCTCGTTATTTGTTCTCCAAATAAATTAGAATGTGAACTTAATAGGATCAGGGATATATTCATTGATAATGGTTATCCCGAGGACCTTATCAATGATTGTATTAATAAAAAGGTTGCTGATTTTAAATCCCCTAAAATATTTGGGCCTGTAAAATGCCCCATTTATTTAAAATTACCTTGGATAGGGGGAAATAGTATTAAACTAGGTAAACAGATTGTTGATAGCATTAGCAATTGCTTCTACTATGTTTCCTTACGATTAGTTTATGCTACAAGACCTGCTTTTCCTTCCTTTCGCAAGGATAGTGTGCCCTATACAAATTATAGTAATATTGTATATCAATTTAAATGCCAATGTGATGCTGGCTATATAGGGCGCACTTCCTTGCATTTGCAGACTCGCATAAACCAGCACATTCCATCGAAAATACGTCAGGGAAGGGTAGGGTCCTTGTGTTACCCCTCCTCTAATTCTTTGGACTCTGCTATTGGCCAGCATTTGGTTGAAAACCCTAGCTGTGCCAGTGGCTATAAAATAGACCGTTTTGAGGTCTTGCATCGAGCAGATTCCAAGAACCATTTGAAAATATTGGAATCTGTCTCTATTGCTATGCGAAAACCTTCCTTGTGCCGGCAGAAGGAATTTGTAAGATCGCTGAATCTCTTTGGGGAACTTTGAACTCCTTCCCAATTTTTTTTTTTTTTTTTTTTTTTTCCCCCTAACGTAGTGCCTTTTAATCGACTTTTAACGAAATAATTAAATTGAATTTTAATCGCTTCAACGTTAATTTTGGCACACTCAAATTTCCCCATTTGCTCTTTCTTTCGAAGTTATTATTAATTAAAACTATCGATTTTCTCCTGATGAGATGATAGTCGAAAGGGCCTTAGAGAGATTTCCGCGTATTTTTTTTAAAGTTATCTATAAATTTTGTACCTCAAAACATTTATTTAAATATCTACGGAAGAGGTATAGTCACCACCAAATAATTCAATTAAATAATATCATACGATTAAAGAGCAGAATTAGATCTATTAACCTTTCTGTCGCCTTTTTACATTCTTGTCTTAAACAGGATGTGGCTCCTCTTTATATTTCAAAACGTATTGCTGCGTCTAAAGTTAGACCCAGTTTTTCTATGGAACGTGCTTTTATGCGTGATGACATTAATAAGTTGTCTGAAAAGCGTGAATATCTTATTAGTATTCGTCATCGTCTCTGGTTTGCAGTTAAAGGCTTCTTGTCTTTTTTTGATTTCTTCCGTTTCTGCAAGTATCTGTCTATTGGTGATGAATTTGCCAAGCAACATGCTTCTATAAAATATAATAAACAACTTGCCGTTCTTGTTCGAAGACGTTATGGTTGTGAAATAAATAATGGTAGCAAACATATATTTAATTTTTCGAACACTGTATTAACAGATATCGAAATTAAAGTTTTGTCTAAGGGGTTAGATTTTTGTATTCCCCCTACCCACATTAACAAAGAGAAAACCCTCGCTTCTTTCGAGGTTTTGTTTTCTCAAATTAGACATCACTCTCCTAGTTCTTTAGATAATGTTTCTAGAATGAAATCTAGGTTGGTTGACTTGGCACACCAATACAGTAACGCGTCCATTGACCACAGTGACTTTATTTGGAATAAAACGCAATTTCAAACCATAAAAGCGTTAAAATCTAATGAGGACATTTACATTTGTAAACCAGACAAAGGTGCTGGTGTTGTGGTATTGGATCGTAGTGACTACGTTAACAAAATGTTATCTATTCTTAACGACACTACTAAATTCTGTAGACTTGGTCCTGTCGAGTCAGCAGATAATACTTGTAAGAACGAGATCAAGATGCAGAAGCGTCTTCTTTCTTTATTTAAAAAGAAGGTTTTTTCGAAAGAGGTCTATGATAGGATCAGACCCTCTGGGTCATTGCGACCTAGATTATATGGTCTTCCAAAAATACACAAGGAGGGGGTGCCACTTAGACCTATATTATCTATGATAGGGTCCGCCCAACATTCTTTGGCTCAGTGGCTCCTAGTAATCCTGCAACCTGTGCGTGATCTATACACGACGCACTGCATCCCTGATTCCTATCGGTTTACTGAAGTTCTACGTGGGTTAGATCCGGATTCTGAGACATCATTTATGTGCTCTTTTGATGTCTCTAGTCTCTTTACTAATGTACCTTTAGATGAGACTATAACTATTTGTA
This sequence comes from Sepiola atlantica, assembly GCA_963556195.1. Classification (NCBI taxonomy): domain Eukaryota; kingdom Metazoa; phylum Mollusca; class Cephalopoda; order Sepiida; family Sepiolidae; genus Sepiola; species Sepiola atlantica. The sequence goes on along the minus strand of OY744523.1, from coordinate 22,072,211 downwards.
CCGACGCTCTCTATGAAGGTTGCCTGACTGCCCCTTGTTTCCCTAGGGAGATCTTCATAGAATTGATACTTCTTTGTACCAAATCAGTCGAGTTCAGCTTCGATAATATTATGTATAGTCAGGTTGATGGGGTCTCAATGGGTAGTCCATTGGCCCCCACTTTAGCTGATATCTTCGTCGGATATTACGAATCCGTTTTATTTAGGTCTGTAAAGATGCCCACTACTTATGTTAGATATGTGGATGACACTTTTGCGATGTTTTCTTCACAGAGTGGAGCATTGGCATTCTTTCATAAGTTAAACTCTATTCATGAGGCTCTAAAGTTTACGATGGAAAGTGAAAAGGATAATTGTCTTCCCTTCTTGGATGTTCTTGTTGAACGTTCAAGGGGTGGCTTTCTCACTTCCATCTACAGGAAACCTACTTTTACGGGCCTATATGTAAACTGGTCTTCTTTTGTGCCTAACTCTAGAAAGATAGGCTTAATTTATACTTTGGTACATAGAGCTCTCGTTATTTGTTCTCCAAATAAATTAGAATGTGAACTTAATAGGATCAGGGATATATTCATTGATAATGGTTATCCCGAGGACCTTATCAATGATTGTATTAATAAAAAGGTTGCTGATTTTAAATCCCCTAAAATATTTGGGCCTGTAAAATGCCCCATTTATTTAAAATTACCTTGGATAGGGGGAAATAGTATTAAACTAGGTAAACAGATTGTTGATAGCATTAGCAATTGCTTCTACTATGTTTCCTTACGATTAGTTTATGCTACAAGACCTGCTTTTCCTTCCTTTCGCAAGGATAGTGTGCCCTATACAAATTATAGTAATATTGTATATCAATTTAAATGCCAATGTGATGCTGGCTATATAGGGCGCACTTCCTTGCATTTGCAGACTCGCATAAACCAGCACATTCCATCGAAAATACGTCAGGGAAGGGTAGGGTCCTTGTGTTACCCCTCCTCTAATTCTTTGGACTCTGCTATTGGCCAGCATTTGGTTGAAAACCCTAGCTGTGCCAGTGGCTATAAAATAGACCGTTTTGAGGTCTTGCATCGAGCAGATTCCAAGAACCATTTGAAAATATTGGAATCTGTCTCTATTGCTATGCGAAAACCTTCCTTGTGCCGGCAGAAGGAATTTGTAAGATCGCTGAATCTCTTTGGGGAACTTTGAACTCCTTCCCAATTTTTTTTTTTTTTTTTTTTTTTTTCCCCTAACGTAGTGCCTTTTAATCGACTTTTAACGAAATAATTAAATTGAATTTTAATCGCTTCAACGTTAATTTTGGCACACTCAAATTTCCCCATTTGCTCTTTCTTTCGAAGTTATTATTAATTAAAACTATCGATTTTCTCCTGATGAGATGATAGTCGAAAGGGCCTTAGAGAGATTTCCGCGTATTTTTTTTAAAGTTATCTATAAATTTTGTACCTCAAAACATTTATATATATATATATATATATATATATATATATATATGTATACATACAAGTCTACTTCTCTTTGATTCTCTACACCCCTGTCACACCTTTTGCCTTAGCCCCAAACCACTACAAACAGCTAATCTTCCTTTCCCGGCAGACAAAAATAGATATTTACACCATCGCCTACAAGCAACACCTTCGCTCGACACCGGCTTGAAAATCTCGGTTTCAATTCCATTTTTGAAATCTATAGAAACACTGATCAACCACTTTGATATACATCGAACTCTGACTGATAAACTTCAATCCGAAATCGTGTGAAACGGATAATTCCCCTCTCGGACTACTGCGTACACAAGATCAATTCAACTCTACCAACAACCGTCGGATAAGCATATTCTTTACATCAACATGTGGAGTCCTACACACTTTTAGTATTCTTTTTCGAACATACATCTCCAATACAACAGCTTATTTGTGTTTGACCTGTGTTTGACGGTGTCTACCCTAACGCTACGTATTTATCACAACAAACATTTATTTATTATTTGTTTTTTTAACTTTTATATTGTGTATGAATTTTTTCAAAGTGAAATGTTTCCGATAATATTTACAATTACATTGTCGGTTTTTATCGTATGAGTGGTTATTCTTTATAGCTATATCATGGTTACTATTCAGCCTAATTAATTATTATCAAATTATGTTTTGCTGTTCAGACTAAATTATTATTATTAATAATTTTTTAATTGTTGATTTTTTTATTACCAACGTATATTTTATAAATGTTGTGAAGTAGTCCAACAGTAAAAAGAAGAAGTCAAGTCGACGTTGGGTAAGATAACAAGTGTATTAACATAAAAAGTACAAGGTAAGGAAACTGACTGGCACTTGGCTAGACAGTTACAAGTCTGTCCTATTTCTCTCTTTCGTGACTCTGGTGACACGCACTGTTTATAGTGAGAACCGGTGTAGTGTCTCTTCTGTTAGAACGGCCGGTGTAACAGAAATTTATTTTATTAAAATGTATTTCCTTTATTATTCGCACGTTATGTTAATGTTAGTAGTTTAATTGTTATGTTTTCCGTACGTGATAAGGTGGCCAACTGCTAAAAGGAATAACTTGAGACAACATTTAAGTAAAAAGAGGTGTTTGTTTTATTTTAATTTTAGTTAGATTTAAAATCCATTTCATTTACTGCGGAGAAACCCTGCTAACAACTTCCTTTATTTTACGTTTGAACCAAGGTTATTTTTTTAAAAATTACTATTATTAATTACTGGTTATATCGAGGTAACGATTGCATATATGAGAAAAAAATAGTACAATAAAATTACAAATTAATAAGATCAAATTTATTATGAATTGTTAAAGGTTGTTATGCAAATCAGGCATTCAATGAGCTTTCTTAGGGTCGTTCGTTTGCACTATATATACAATATTTAAATATATTTTTTTATCAGAGAATACTTATATAAGTCAATGTCAGACTGAGGTTTAGTTCATTTTAATCTTTGGGGGTTCGTTTTCTTAGGCTTAACATTCTATCTCAGAAAGAGCTAATTGTTTGCTAATAGACTGAGATGACTCGCGAAATGTTGACGGGGATGTTCGTACATTTTGGTAGGCCAGAATGCGTTATGCTTGTGCGTTGGTTCTCAAAACTATGCAGATCTGGTGTCTAACCTCCTAGCGAGAACGTAAATAATATGTTGTATTATTGATTATGGATTTTCGCAGCATTAAAAAACCGATCTGGTGTCAAACTCTGCTCTCGTGGGGAGGAAAATAACGCTAGTTTTTAGTGTGTGGAAGTTTCTGTCTTGATCTGGCTAGGTTCCGATCTTTAGAAGTTCCTTTTCATCTTATTGTACCTTTATCTCTCTCTTTATATATATATATATATATATATATATATATATATATATATATATATATATATATAATAATGGTAAAAATCCAGGTAAAAACATTCACATGGAAGTAATCCAAAGAATTTCAACCGGGTTTATAAAAAGTGCTCAATATCAAACAGAGCTTTATATATGATTATTTTTATTTTTATTTTTATTTACACAGACATGTACAACATCTGCGACACTGGCATGTCGATGTTATCGATCAACAGTTATTATGAACTGAGATCTCATCAGGAAGAGTAAGAATCCGATATTATAATAACTGTTGATCGATAACATCAACATGCCAGTGTCGCAGATTTTGTACATGTCTGTGTAAATAAAAATAATCATATATAATATATATATATATATATATATTTCAATATAGATAAAGAGAGAGATAAAGGTACAATAAGATGAAAAGGAACTTCTAAAGATCGGAACCTAGCCAGATCAAGACAGAAACTTCCACACACTAAAGGTGTATTTAATAACACAAATGACATGTTAAATATAACTTACTTTTGGGATTGCGTTATGTTTGAAAACGAACTATGTTTTATTTCCAATTAGCTGTAAATTACCAGGAAAGTCACGTATCTCTCTCATACTCCATCACTTGATGTTGATTCAGTAAGTATCTAATTGTTCTTAATGTCTCCGCGAGCATATAGAAGAGCACTTATTCTTCTTTCTAGCGTGGCTATCTGATTGCGTTGTTGAAAAGTAATCAATATCCTAAAGGGAGTGTTTTTCTGTCTGGCGGGGTGACCGCCTAAATCTCCAAAACTACAAAACATATGCTCACGAAACACACACACACTCATATATATATATATATATATATATATATATATATATATATATATATATATGTTGTCATGTTTCGTACCCCGCCCTTCTTTCCATCAGGGACAGATTCATCCCTTCACCTCTTTTACTTTAGTTTGCGTTTCATTCTTCGCTACGACATTCTTCTTTTCGTCTTTCTTTTTTTCATTCCTTTTTTATTCTGCGTTCTCCTATGAGGATTTTAGCTAGTTTTATCCTGCTTTAATTCTTCATTTTCGATTTATTTATTCTAATAATAATTATCACCCACTCTCGTTAGCGTGACTTGCTAGAGACTTGTTCTTTTGGTGGGTTTTTCAACCGTCGTCATTTTCCTGCTGTTTGTAAACGAAAAACAAGGCGCTTTGCGCCGCAGATTCCGACACCCCGCTAACATAACTTGGTATGTAAATTAATTCTCTCCTTTCCTTGCTAAGCTAATCCTCCTTATTATGGCTCCCATGTTTTCATTAACAATGTCTCCCCGTCGTAACAATGTTACAACTCATTCCCGGCGTCGCTCAGGTTTCCTACGACGGCGTCCCCTGAGATTTCTACCTCCCTAGTATGGCGACCCCATCTTCGCCTCGCTCCCCCTAATAGTTAAATTAGGTCATCTATCTTATTGTACTGATTTGCTTCATCTTTTTTTCTTTCGTGTATCTATGAATACTTGTTTATTCTTCTTCGTCATAGTAAGTTACCTTTTGTTTATTTTTTATTTTCAGATGTTTTACCTGTTTTACAGGGAATAAAGAATTTTTATTTTAAATGGATTTCGTTTGTTTTTCATTGCTTCCTTTGTCTCCGTGTGATTCCGAGTTAACTGGCTGTCTAGGCAAGATGATAAATATCATTTTGACGATGGCAGCACACATATATATATATATATATATATATATATATATATATATATATATATATATATATATATATATATATATATATATATATATATATATATATATATAACTTCACTGCTTACACATACATAATGTTGAAACAAATTCAGTATACTTATTCATTGGGGCTCACTAGTGACCAAATTGGTACTTGGGCAGTAATGGAAATGTGATATTTCATGTAAGAAAGTCACGATTTTTTATTGTTACCAGTAAATGACGTCAGAAAGTAACCTACATTGGCATTAACGACATCTTCTCACATTCACTCTTTCGCTCTTGCTTAGTGTCTTATTATTTGTTACTTTCTTCCTTATTTTTCTTCAGTTCTTGTATTCTATTATTCATATCAGAGATTCTGCTGTCAGTGTAAATGCATTTATTATTTTACATAAAGTCGTAAAAATAGGGAGAGAAGTAGAGAGCTAGAGACTACAGAAATATATAGATCAGAGTAAAAGCGTGAGATATGAATAAATATACAGGCAGCGAGAAAAGAACAGAGGGAGGGCGTAGAAAGTGAGTTAGAGGGAGGAGATAGAGACGTATCTGGAAAAGAGAGACAAGAGAAATGGAGAGATAAAGATGTAAGCATGGAAAGAGAGGGATATAGACAAAGAAATATGGACCAAGAAGAGTTATGCGATGTAATAACATAAAAAGAATATAAGACGTAACAACATTAAATGAGGGGCTATATCACGTAATACCACAATCAGTGGCTATATGACGTCACAACATAAAAGAGGGTATTTATGAGGTAACTATATTAAAGCGTATATGACGTAAAGACATGAAGAAGATCTATATGATGTAACACCTTAAAAGTTGGATCTGTATAAATTGGAGGTCTATAATACGTCTAACATAAAAGTAGCTAACCATTTTTCAATGTATTTGTTATGTCAAAAGGAGATTCTACGTTATATCCTGATTTTTCAACAGAGCATAACTCAACTCCAGGAAATACTTAAATTACGTTTCTGTAACTTGGATTTGGTCCTGTCCTTCAAGATTCGAAAAAAGAATCAAGCATTTTTATGTCTGCTCTACGTGGGAGGCTAAGTGTTCTGAATCAAATACTACGGATGTAATTAAGTGGCATCTCTCAAACATTCGTTTAAATGCAATTTTAGCCAATGTAAACGACCAAATCCCTTGCTAACTCAAATATTCAATCAATCAATTCCAATTATCAATTCCTTCTAACATTGAGTCTTTTTTTATAAAACGAAAAAATCTGCAGGTTGTGTTGCATCTAAATCGACATCATTGACTCGCTCATGAAAAAAGTGTGTTTTCTCTGTGGATCACGTTACAGTAACATATAGAATAATCATTACAATAGTTCGATTCTAATTTGTCTTCATTTGGACGATTTTTTTTCGCTTTTCCACTCTTGATGATTTGCCTTCTTTAACATCAGATGAAACATCGTCATGCAATTATATAATTAGAACTGTTTTCTTTTTCATTTATATTTTTAAACCTTAGTCTTATATTTTTTATTATTGTTTGTTCGGAGTTTCGGATTTTGGTGCGTGTTCTGACGTAATTTATTATTAAAAAATAATAGGTTTAAAATCGTTTTTTGTAATTGAAACAATTTCGAAATTGAACTAAAATGAATACAGTTACCGAAACAAAGATTTGTGGAAAAAGAACCAAATCTAAAAAGTACATTTGATAAAATTAAGTAAATTACATTCTAACAATTGTAATCGCAAGCTAAACAAAATAAAGAAAGGCTGATTACCGCCACCTAAAGCTGATATGAACAATATTTAGAGTCGCGAAACACAAATCAAAAAGGCTAATAAGACTCGACAAAATAAATGTTATATCGAAGATTTATCAAAATAGCAATATGTCACGAAAGTACATGAGAATAGCTACAGAAATAGAACCTGAGCAGAGAAACGATCACTATTGACAGTGGCACAAAGTAACGCTATCAGATCGACACTACATGAAAGCCGAGCGAGACAAGATTAATGGAGAATAGTAAAAGAAAAGTATGTGGGGAAAAATGGTAAACCACATTTTAAGGAAATGACACAAACTATTCCCAAAAAGAATACATACACATAGAGACACAATTCGAACCTAACGAGTAAAGGTACAAAACAAAGACTGTATTGGTAAGTAAAAGAGATGCAATCCTATGAAACATTGAAATACTAACAGACTAACGTCCAAATCGTAAATTCCGCCATGTAAGACTGTGATACTAATACTAGCAGAAACGTCGGAATAGAATAGCTTGTATTGGAAAGCTTTCCAAAATAGGATCTACGGTTAAGATCGGATTCTAACTCTTCCTGGTGAGATCTCAGTTTATAATAACTGTTGATCGATAACATCGACATGCCAGTGTCGCAGATTGTGTACATGTATGTGTAAATAAAACAAATCATATATATATATATATATATATATATATATATATATATATATATATATATATATATATAGGGTGGGCCAAAGTAGGGGTCCTATCTTTAAATTTGAATAACTTGAATTTGAATAACTTCCACAAAATAAAAGTTAAACTCACCACACTTTATGTGTGTGTAGACTGACCCTTCCGAGATTTTTTGAAATAAACAAAACAAATTTTAGCCGAAAAACACTTCTTATAACTTACAAAAACTAAAGTATTGTTTTTTACACTGTTTTGAGTTTTTTAAGCAAAAATAATGTTTTCTAAATGAGGGTACGTTCCTTAGGGCTAATACGGCTCATGCTTGCTTCGGAAGGGGTCATTTACTTATTCTAAAAAAAAAAAAAAATCAATAAATAAAAAAGTTATGAATTTTTAAAAATAGGACCCTTATTTTTGCCCACCCTTTATATATATATATAGATGAGGATTGATAATCTGCATACTTTGTGTTATTCGGACTACATTTCTAATCTTGTGTGTTATCACCACAACGTTTCGGCCGCTGTAACATCCGACCTTCTTCGGGTGCATCTCTTGGAACTCGGGAATATTTCTGTCGAACAAAGGACCCCCGGGTGAAGTGGATATAGTACTAAGTGAAATTCAGTTCTAAGTGATAGGTTGAAGGTTCAATCTTCGGTGCGGTCGATACGATGAATTGCGAATTACTGAAGACTTCTCCCAGTTATGGCTGACGGAACCAGGGAATGATACCCCTGGGTATTAAATTAAGAGTTTCGTTCGAAATCCCGTCCAGATTTCCGAGTTCGGCAGAAATATTCCTGAGTTCGAAGAGATACCAGTGTGTACCAATACATTAAGTGGATAAAGAGTTATAAAGCGCTTTATGGCTCTCTATCCGCTGAATGTATTGGTACACACTGGTCACATGTAAGCATCTTTTCATCCTGTTTCTCTGCTCTATTTCTCTGATATTGTCATACACACACATCTCTCATTAGACTGATGAAAATTGCAGAGAACGTCCGAAAATTCTGTTTTTAAATAACATTGTGTGTTCCTATGGGCAAAAAATAAGAAAATATATAAACGTTGATATATATATTACACATTAATTGAAATGCATACATATATATATATATATATATATATATATATATATATTAGTAGTTAATGTATCCACATAAAATATTATAAGGAGATATAATTTTTATGTATCAGTTTTCAGTATTTACTTCAACAGTGCTCGATACGTAAATAGAGCTAGGTAGTAAGCAATGAAAATATATATGGCAATTAAGCTACACAGAGGCTCTCGCGTTTCATCCCCGGGGGAATCTTCAGCCTATATGAAGCCTGAAGATTCCCCCCGGGGATGAAACGCGGAAGCCTCTGTGTAGCTTAATTGCCATATATATTTTCATTGCTTACTACCTAGCTCTATTTACGTATCGAGCACTGTTGAAGTAAATACTGAAAACTGATACATAAAAAGTATATCTCCTTATAATATTTTATGTGGATACATTAACTACTAATATATATATATATATATATATATATATATATATATATATATAAGTGTGGTTTAAAGCAGAATACTAAGGACAGAGGAGAATAACAAACATGTCCTTGTGCATAGCTTTATATCAGACTTTTGGTTGCGAATAAAGATGTATATTTTCCAGACTATTTAGTGTTAAATATTCAAACACATATACACATCTAAAATGTATTTGTTCATACAAATCATCACTGTCACAAATTAATTGTTTGGTGATTAACTGAAAATCTGCTGACAATTCTCTGATTAAATTGGATTTGCTTTAATTTAACCTAATCATTCTCTGGTATCAACGTTTATATAAACCATTATACACCGGTGTCGTAATCAAGGACCCTGGTTCTTTCAGGTATGTGGATACCATCACCCAGACGTCGATGTTTCTATTTTAATAAAGGTTTATTACAAAGGGAAGAACAGTCACAGAATATATCAGAGGGGCAAGTTACTTTCGTAGCCGTAGAGAAAAAGAGAGACAGGCATGTAGATAGAGGGATAGCTTGTCCCGTTACACATATTTACATTTGAACACACATTTTTATTAGGGTGGAACCCCGGACACGTCTTTCCTGCTTGAAGTTTTATGGTGAGCTACGATGTTCACTCTTTCGCTGCCGAAGGTTCAAGTGCCCCGAAGCATTTCTGCGCATGCGGCTGGACGCGCGTTTTTACAAAATAAAATTGTAAAATTCAATAAATTTATTTTGGACCAATCAGATGATTTTCCAAGTTGGTCCGGAATTCTGTGTCTGTGGGAGCCGATGAAAACCTTTAAAAGAGATGTGTATTTTCCAAAAAGACTAGTTGATTAAAAATTCAGAGATAGTGTTTGAAAATAAGTCTGCTGTCTGCAACTCTACTCGACTCAAACAAGACTACACAACACTCTCAATATAGCAGTCAACAAATCAGCCAAGGTAGGCGAACACACAGACACAGAAACAAAAACAAACTTTTGCATTTCCCTTTTTATCGTCTGTTCCTTTAAAAGTAAATTTATGAAAATAACTATTTAAAAACTTCTCATTGAACTTTATACTTTGATTAATTTTCTCCAGTCATTGACTCAGTAAAATTTATTTCATATATTTGAGTGAGAAGTTTTCTCGATTTTTCAGACCAGTGGATTTTTCACAGCTCTTGAGTTATCGATTCAGTCTTCCTCGATATCTCAAATTCATTCCCCTTTTGTTCACCAAAAGACATTCATAAAAGATCTATCATTTTCAATGAAAAAGTTTCCTTAAAACTTAATAAATATTTTTCCTTTTGTAAATTGAGAGTTTACTTTGTTTATTTTGTTTATATCATTTCTACGAATTACCTTCGATAATTCGTCCCGTCCGTCTCTCACTCTCTTTCCTTTCCCTTCTCCCACATAATAAATCTATTAGAACAAACTAAAATCCTCATAGGCCAAAGTTTCACTAGCAAATCTCGGTCACGAAATCACGTTGTTTCATCGAATACCGTCTGGCGTCACCTCGGACCCCTAAGTGGCACCTAAACTTTTCCATTCGAAACGCGCCTTCGTTAGTAAAAAGTGGGCCTGTTGCGTTTACGTTATCTTAGTTGCTGTAGCAAAGATTCGAGGTCTAGTCTACTCTTTAACCTATAATGAAAGGGAATACGGGTGGATTTATACAGGGTTTTTAGTAAAAGTTACTTACAGCCACTTCCATGTCCAAACCTGCGACACTGACAATTCTTGATGAGTTAGTTTCCTGACGCCTACTAACCTCTCATTCTTTTTTATTTATGTATCTAATCAAATAATTAATCTCAGTACCAGCCAGGCTGAACGTATCTTAACGTTTTTGATCTAACGAGAAGAGTTGATGTTCACTTTATATAGTAGTAAGTTATATTAATGTTAATGCTTGCTTATCTCAAATGAAACGATGAAATTGTATTTATTGTAAGACGACCGTTAATCTAGCTTAGTAACACCACGCCGTGATGATCACACTCTTAAGAAAAAAGCACACTTTTGTGATTTGTTGTAATCACCCTTATTTTTTTCAGGACCTAAGAGACGCAAAGCCAGTAACCGCAATAAAACTTCAGACCAGAATATAATGTACCAATCATTATTACATAGCAGGCTCATTCAAAATAGTTCCGAGTTACTCATGACAATAACGGAACCAAAATAAGCCGTTAGAGAAGAGATCAGAGGCATTACTCGATGGGGTGTAAGGGTGTTATAGAAAGGTGGTTTTGTATTACGCCTTTACAAATTCACAGAACAAAATGAAGGTCATCTCGAACATATTCTGTAGAATAAAAAGAAATGTCTTCAAATCGCATTTCATCATATCAACACAATATATTAGTTATGAACGTCCAGGTATTGATATAAACATAGCATATTAGTTATAAACACAATGTTGGCCTTTAGGCTCGGAACAAAGTTGAGTATCTGTTCTGATCGTGCATTTCATTTTATTTTCTGTCAACTGTCATTGAATGGAAAAATAATCTCTCTGAAGTAATTTGTATTTTTGTTCCGATCCAGAGTTCCCCTAATTATTCCTTCTCGGAGAACAAAAATAACGAAATTATCTTTAAACAGAGATGTCGCCAAGATCAAGTCCAAATGGCAGGAAAAAAACCCGTCTCTCTCAACTGTATAAAAAAAACGTCGTTCAAATCAACGGGAAAAAAATACAGCACTCTTCTGTTCTTATGTTCGCTTTCCAATACGCGTTCAGAACGATCTCCACTTTCGCTCTCTTATTGAAACGAAAATCCGACGCATGCAAAACAACCTAATTTGCATGAACACAGATGCCCGGATTTTCAAATAAAAAGCTTATTTCACTTTCTGATGCCTTACTCCTCCCACTCCTCTTTCTTTTTTGTCGGCAGCGAGTGTTTTCGGGTTCGCCCAACACACACAGCATACCAGACGATGCTTCTTTGAACGGCGCCGACAAGTGTCTGCATCTACGTCAATCGGCCGCTCTCCGTTACACCCCCTCTTATCTCATGATCACACATGTGGCAACCTGGTGCAGGTCTTTTTTATCTGGTGCTTCTCCGCGGTAATGCGGTAGCGACTTCTTCCTCAGATAACTCGTCCGCAGGGGGAGCATCCGATGCATTTGTACAAGGCCTTGGACTGTCTGACCTTCTCCGCAGTGATGCGACCACAACTTCCTCCTCCGATGACTTGTCTGCAGAAGAATCACCCGATACATCTGTGCTAGGCATGGGGCTATTTGCACCGCTCATAGTGATCACTCGCGCACTCCGAGTGGACGAATAACTGTCACTTTCACTTTCCGATGTAGTTGAGCCAATAACGGGTCGTAGGTCCCTTACATGCCGAGGTATCCCATCAATGAGGACATTCTGTGGGCTAATCACACCTGTAACGTGTCCAACTGCATAAGTTGATGTACACCGTCCATTCGGACTTCTTCTCCAAACACGATCTCCCACCTTGTAACACAAGTGTTGCTGTTCGAGCTCATCGGGGGACACCATATCGATGCCTTCAGTCTGACCGTGTAACTATGGATCATGTTAGCAGGAGCTGTCAGGGGTGACACATCGTCCTTCGGGGTGGCATTGTACCAATAAACTGCTTCCATCACTGCACACAGTTTTCTTGCGGCAATCTGCTTCACACTTCAATGGCACCGCTCTGTAATACCATTACCTGATGGTATATGTGCACAGCGAAATCGCAGTCGAACTCCCCACTCATTTATAAAGTCTCTAAAACTCTTACTGCAGATTGCTGGGTCATTATCCAGGAGTATCTCAGTTGGTGGACCGCGCTCGCAAAATACATTTTCTAATTGGTCCATGATGCTTGCTGCGTCTTGCCGTCTGAGACAACGCCAAATAGTAAACCGTGTAGGCCCACAGTCAATGATCGACAAATAGTGTTTTCCCTGACATCCAAGTTCCCCTTCGGCCAGCACACGGACGGCGGATCGATCGACTGACACTATTTGCACTCTCTCACTACTGTCTTGACGGATGCCTTAGAAATCGTGGAGTCGACCATGTTAAAGTACCACGTCTTTGTTATGCCAGGATGACCATTTTTGCGATGGATAGCCCTGATTTGGTCGGATTCTGGACTGGGTGTTGATACAGCACACACCTGGCTCTGGGGTTCAGCTGCTTTTCTAATAAAATTAAACCATCGTTACGGTACGCGTGTCAGACTATCCGCTCGGTTATATTCTGACTTTACTAATGTAATGTCCACTGACAACCTGTACTCTTCTATCAAGCTTAAGAGCGCACCCAGTCGTCGTATTATCAACATTTCGCTTGCTGCTTTAGTTTGCACTCTAGACTTTCCTGTAAGGGTATCCATTATCCTTTTGTGCACACAGGCAGAGTCAGTAAAAAGATGCAATATGGATGCTTCCCACATCAACGCCATATTAATGCCTTTTAGTACAGCATCAAGATCTGCCAAATTTATGTGCTGTGTATCCTTTGCTTTGCGTATCCAACTTGCATCCTCTATCACAGTTCCATCCTGCTCCAGCGAAACTCCGATCGCCAAAGAACTTGCATCAACCCAAACATCGACCTCACGACCGTCAACACTCCACCTGCCTCGTACGGGGTCTCCTTCGTGCACTCTCGCAACAATTTCTGTCATCATCGTGGTCAACGGAATATCGTCCACCTAATCGTCCCAGCCCTTGGTAACTGCCACTGCCACTCTGATCCATCTGCCCACTGGGGCGTGCCCAACTAGTTTTTGACACAAAGAAAACACGGCACGTCTGGTGATGCTGCGTGGCATACTCGGGATCTCGTTGCCTCGTTCCCATTTTAGCATGTTGAATTCCTGCAAAACTTCCAAGCCGAGTACCCGCGCACCGTCTTGCAGCCGTTCAGGTTCCTTACTCAACAATCCAAAGTCGGCCAAATGCTGCCTGACTTTAGCTGCGGACACTATGTTTTCATTTATGAAAACATCATCGATATATGCTGATGTTGCCCGTTGAATAGAGTCGTCCCTCGACAATGCAGCGTCTACAATAGCTCGCATAATGGCTGGTGCCACATTGAGCCCAAACCCCATGCGTGTTAAGCAGTACCTCTTCCCCTCCAATATGACAGTCTGGTATGGCCACACGGATTGATGCACATGCACCTGTAAGTAAGCCCTCCGCAGATCGAGCACTGATACATTAGGGCCTTTCGTTCGCCACTCTCTCAGCTTGTGTGCACATATGTCTGCATGTGCCGTTTAGGCATCGACGTGCTAATTCAGTTCGCGAAAATCCAGAATTGGCCGCACCTTAGATGTGTTCTGCTGGAAGATTGCCATTAGCGGAATTAGGTCCTTTGGGGATCCTAGTTTGTCTTCAGGATAGGGAAGTAGCCATCCATTGTTCAGCCATGTTTGAAGCTCACGTCTATTGTCCTGGCGGATTTGATCGGGTACTGAGTATTCAGGCACCCTGTTTTTGAGTTTACCAGGTGGTTGATCACCTGACCACTTCCACGACACCGTCCACACTTTGGCCTGTTCGTCAAACGTGGCGCTAAAATCAGGTTCCTCTATCGTGATCGCAACGCAAGCATGTGAACCCGTTTTGTAAAAGATGGCTTCGCCAGAGCGGTCAATTGCTACCCCCCCCCCAAAAAAATCTTAATAACATCCATCCCAAGTAACATGTCGAAACCTTACAGCCGACTTTGTACAACCAGGACATCGACCTTTACAGGGCTCATATCGGTTATTGCCAACAAAATGGTTCCAACGCCATGACTATGGATAGTTGTACCGTCAGCGGTCATAATGTTTGATCTCCGACAATTCCGAGGACTACATATTGAACCAGTTACTATAGACCGGGAACATCCAGAGTCCACCAGTGCTCTGCGTTTCTTTCCGTCGATCCACACTTCAACGGTAGGGAGCGCCTCTCTTAAATTGACTGAGGAGAGACCGGCACTGATATCTCGCCTCCGTTATCGTTTCCCGGACACTCAGATGCAATGTGTCCTATCTTCTGACATCTATAACATTGTATCATTCCTCGCGGTTTATATTTGGGGCCAGTATGCCCTTCACCAGACTAGTATTGGTAGTTCCTTGCGAAGTGATTTATAGCACATAATGCTTCCACTAGCCGACACAGTGCGTCATGTTTGATTTGTTTTAAACTGAACCGGTTGTATAGCTGCCGCAACTAATTCCTTGTCGTCCGCCATTATAGCCCGTGCTCTCGTTACAATTTTCCGTAGACTTATGTCATCCATTCTCGATGACGCCCGGAGATGTTGCCTTACGTGGCTCGGCAGTCCTGCTACAAAGGCGCATACCATCCATTTTTCTGGAAGTATCTCCCCAACAAGGAGGGCAAGTCTTCGAAGCTCAGCCAAAAACACATCTACAGTTACTCCAGGTAGTAGCCGTCGCGTCGTGAAGTCCTCATACGCCACAAATGAATCGGTGGCAAATGCGGTTATCAGCGGCTGATTGACTTGATTTACATCTGCCCTCTGTTCCTTACCTAGCTGTCGATACACAGCTAGAACGCCCCTTCTTAACCGCAAGGGAATAACTCGCGCTACTTCGTGAAACTCACATAATTCGCAAACAAGTTCTATCTGTTCGATCCATTCCATTATCGGTAGGTCAGTAGTAGTTCCACTAAATTCTTGAATCAGACGAATGTCAAATTGCCTGTTGGGCATGTTAAGGACGAGATAGCTTGTAGAAAAAAATAACGAAATAATCTTTAAACAAAGATGTCGCCAAGATCAAATCCAAATGGAAGGAAAAAAACCGTCTCTCAACTGTATAAAAAAAAACGTCGTTCAAATCAACATGTAAGAAAATACAGCACTCTTCTTTTCTTTTGTTCGCTTTCCAATACGCGTTCAGAACGATCTCCACGAAAAAACTGACTGACTCTTCACTTTCGCTCTCTTATTGAAACGAAATTCCGACGCATGCAAAACAACCTAATTTGCATGAACACAGCTGCCCGGATTTTCCAATAAAAAGCTTATTTCACTTTCTGGCGCCACACTCCTCCCACTCCTCTTTCTTTTTTGTCGGCAGCGAGTGTTTTCGGGTTCGCCCCACACACACAGCATACACGGCGCCGACAAGTGTCTGCATCTGCGTCAATCGGCCGCTCTCCGTTACACAAGTAATTAGGAACACGATATAATTGTTATGAAAACAATATATTAGTTATAAACTTTCATGCCTTGATATAAACAATATATTTGATATAAGCACAAGATACTGGTTATAAACACAATGTATTGGTTATAACCGAAGTGACGGCAAATTCTAGCAAGAAATAAAGACATGAGACTATGAAAATTTAGGGTCTGTTTTTTTGGGGGGGGGTGCATCCTATTAATCTTATCTTATTACCCATCAAAGTATTGACAAAGCTGAACGTTGCTTACCGTCAATGATCTAATAATAAGCATTTCTTTTTACTGTATATTGCTGTAAGATATATTTACTTTAATATTTCTAATAAGACGATGTATATGTATTACAAGTTTAACAATGGATCATCCAGCTTGGTATGATCAACCCGGAATCACTCCCGCAAAAAATGGGCTCTGACACATACGCCCTGCGATGTATGCTTCATTCGTTTACTTATCACTTTTATTTCTGCAGAACCTAGCCGAAGCTGACTACAACTATCCCTCAAGGAAAGCTTGAAAAAAGAATATACGGTTAAATATTAGTTAAATACAAGTTCTTTCGAAAAGATGCAGAGTACGTTCAAGAAAGAAATATACGTAGGAATCAACAGCATTATATTTCAGGTTAGACGCCGAATGATCTTGATTGGTGGCATCATCCCACGTTTTTTATGCATACAAATTTTGTTGCAATACTTTTTACTGATTTTAAGGAAAACATATTGTTCACAAAGTAATTGTCTGGTTCCGTTTGACACGATGAATGCCCCTGTGCCACGAGTTAATAACAGATTTCAATGTGCATATGAAAGCCTAAGAATTAACTTAATGATTAATTAAACGCGTGAATGTTTAAGATCTGAAACGAAGAAATGTCAAAAGATTGACACCTTCAAATAAGTTTTGACAATTCGCAATATACTATAGAAGACACCAGAGCCAGTTTGATGTTTCTTTCAATAAGTCATTTGAGTAACAACAATTTAACTTAAAGGGACGGTTAAAATCCTTAAAAGATTTCTTGGTTGAAGCTTTGTAATAGCTGGTGAATGTCTGGTATCTGGTTAGATGCCCTATCCCTAGCGATTACAAAAAGTAAAGAAAATTTAAAAAATCAGACATTTTAAATTTGTTATGTTGTCCGCTGCCCGTGTAAGTCACAACACTAAATGCAAGAAACATGGCGAATTACGATGATTCAGTGGTACACTGCAAGATACAATAATTGCATTAGTCATTTTTAAGCAGTTATTCTTAATCCTTAAATCCTATTCGATATTTCAACTGGTGTATCTTAATAATAATAATAATAATAATAATAATAATAATAATAATAATAATAATAACCAAAACCACCATAATAAATAATTACCATGTGAGTGTAGCTGGTGAAAATTCCGGCTAGTGATTTTGCAATTCTCTATTTAAACAACGTAGTTTGTAATGACTCACAATTGACATAATATATATATATATATATATATATATATATATATATATATATATATATATATATATATATATATATATATATATATCGTGAAGTATGAAAATATATCCATGGCAATTAAGTTAAAGAGAGGGGTCCGCGTTTCATACCTACAAGGAATCATCAGCAAATCGAGATAAGAAAGTTAATAATGAAAAGACTAATGTCACTGTGGAACAACAAACGGACTGCTTAATCAAAGTAATTGTAAACCAAGCCACAATATCCAATAAAACCCCGAATAACAAAAAATACTATGTAGATATAACTTCCTTCGATTTTAAATCTAGGTATAACAACTATAAAACCACATTGCTGAGTATAAAACGCTGACTCAAAACATGACTAGTGAACCATTACTGAGACTTCAAGAAAAGAGACGCTCGCCAATAATTGAGTAAAAAATAAAACCATGGTTAGTAAATATAAATATTTTTTTAGATGAGCCGTGTCGATTTTGTTTGGACGAGAAGCTTGAAATTTAAAATTGTAGAGATCCTCCTAACTTACTAAACTGTGAAAGTGAAATAGCAATCCAGTATATGCATAGAATAAATTTTACTTTAGAATAACTGCATACATAACAAAACATTATTAACATCTAAATTAGCAATAAAACACAGGATAAATAGAAAAGCAATTACTCCAATCACCAGCGTACTAATATAAGGTCAACTTTTTACGGGGCACACTCACAAAATCAACGAGCCGCACAAAAACCAAACACAATTAAAAGATATCAAGTAGATATATAAAATCAAACGGTAACAAAATATATTTGCACTTAGAATGACGATTCCTTGCGGGTATGAAACGCGGATGCCTCTGTTTAGCTTAATTGTCATGAATATATTTCGTATTTTACGACTAAGCTATATTCATGTATTGAGCATTGTTAAAGTAAAAATCTATTCACTATATATTATATAAGTTTATGATTTATACGTGTATAATACGTGTATACGTTAAACAATTATATATATATATATATATATATATATATATATATATATATAGAGAGAGAGAGAGAGAGAGAGAGAGAGAGAGAGAGATAGAAGAAAAAAGAGTGATAAATATGAGACGATTATCCAGATTTATTTCAAATTTCAATTGTTCAATGCAAGGTGTATTCAGTAATAAACTAGTGTTTATTATTCTTTCCTTAAGCCAAGGCTTTTCAAAGATCGAAATCTTATCATAAGAGGAGAAATACAGATGGATAAGTTGGCTTTCGAAAAAACCAAAGTTCAAATATTTTAAAAATATGAAAATTATTATTAAAAATTATTAAAATAATTTTTTTTAAAAAAACGTATTGAATGAAAAAAAAAATTCCGTGAAAAAGATATGCAAATTGTCCGGGTGGTAAATTTTCGTTGAAAAGAAGTCCGGTGAATTGTAGAGAGTGAAGAGAAACTCTTTACGAGGGAGCAGATTGGAGAGAGTGCTCAAAATATAGGTAAGTCCAGACGCACTTAAATGGGATTGAGAAGAGGAAAACAGGCCATTTTTTTATGTACTTCCAGGACCAAATAAAACAGATGAATCTCATTCAAGGTTTAAATCCGAATGAGGCAAAAAGGCAAAATTGTTAAAGATTTTTTTTTTTTGGGGGGGGTTATATATATATATATATATATATATATATATATATATATATATATATATATATATATATAATGACCTAGTATGGTAATGTTTGTAAACTTTTTATATAAAATACGAGACAATATTTAGTAATTAAAATATTAATGATATACAAAATAAAAACAAGAGCAAGTTCGGTTCCAGTTATTCTGGTCTGATTGATCGCAGTTGCTGGGCGATCTCCAGACATCTGGAATCATCACAAATGGAAGATTAATTCAAATTATAAATTATGCTTACAAATAGGCCTAAAGAATCTTAGATTTTTATTTTATTTTCATTTTCGTGTTGTAAATACTAAAATGCAATTTAAATAAAGCGTAAGTTATGAGAAAATCGAAACAACAACTTAAATTTAGACATCCCGGTTTCTCAGAGACGAAAAGCCGATTAAAAGTGTCGAGAATTGTCCAGAACGCAAGTCTGTTTCAAATTGTGAGAATTAACCGAACGTGTGAGTAACGTATCGTGTCAGATTCCTATTAATTTAGTTAAATGCATTAAATGTTCGAATTAAACCAAAATAGAAAAACAAATTTGAATTGAAAGAATAGTAAAATAAAATAACATAAACGAAAGAATTAAATCTACCAATCCAAGTGTCAGTTTTGAATCATTGAATATGTGAAGAGATGATAGCGAGCATCAAGTATCGTCTAGAAGACAATTGAGTTCAAATTATAAAAATCAACTGAAATTATAACTAAAATAAAATATATACTGTCAGATTCTTACTTGTTATGTTAACGCAATAATAATTATATATATATATATATATATATATATATATATATATATATATTATATATATATATATATATATTATATATATAATATATATATATATATATATTATATATATAATATATATATATATATATATAATATATATATATATATATATATATATATATATATATATATATATATATATATATACTGGGAGGAAGGGAATTGAGGAAAAAAGGAGAATAAAGTTTAATCCCGACATTATGAGATATCTAATGCTCTCAGTCCAAAATTTTAATTTTGTTATTACTCGCAAAAATATGCTCCCTCCGGTCGCATATTTTTGCCAGGCTGAGAGGGTGATATCATTATAAACGAACTACATACACTGACCCTAAATGATAAAGTATTAACGGAAAGGATTATATCATGACGAACGAACACGTTACTCACACTAAAATGTAGGGGGTTATGCTTGGGAGCATAATTTCATGACAACAGAATAGATAGTACACTACCCTCCAAAAAAGAGATGGTAATCCTGGAGGGATAGTATCGTGAGAAACGAAATTATACTATACTGGCGCTACAAAAAAGAGGTAATACCTGGGAGGAATGTATCATGACAAATTAAAATATACTACTCAGAATTGGTTAAGCATAAACTGTTGTAATATTAACATAGTAAAGATAAGTGGAAAAGAATTCGCATTTATTCATCTAGATACAAATAAAAACAATGGCAAGTTTATTGTCCACGTAGAACGCCTAAATAACATATGGCCGGGAAAATAGAGTCGTCATCTATATAAAGAAAGATAAATATGCTAGGTAAAAAAGAACGATAACCTCTTACATAATTTTCTAATTCAAAAAGAGATGTCTATAAACTTGAGTTATCGTTCTCCTCAGCTTGTATTATGATGAACGCACATATATTAAACCGGCCCCTCAGACTTAAAGGATTTTATCATGAGAAACAAACACCACATCCCCCTACAAAAAAGGAGGGGGTAATTACTGCGATGGCAGTAACATAACAAAAAAACCGATACCCTATTAAAAGATATTCCGATTAAATCTATTTTTTCATCATGTGTGGATTCCAGTCCCCACACACATTCATTTAAAAACGGTGGAGGTAATTCCTGAGAGGACAGTCGTATCACAACATAACCGCTACAAAAGTACTCACCTTCATTAAAAGATGTTCTGATGAAATCTAGTTTATTTTTCATTTAAAACATGCTTAGTGACAAAACAATAATTAAGTAAAGTATTTTATTTATGGATGTAAAGCGCGCGCGGACTCAGACTACACAATATTTTCATAAATACAATAAAGTAAAACCTATTTCATTTTTATAGATATTGAAATAAACGCAGACACCACATTATTTTTATAAATAAATTAAAGTCAAATGTATTCCATTTTTATAAATGTATTCCATATTTTTTGACGCGTGAACAAAAATAATTAAAAAATTACAGCATGGCCGCCAGCGATTAAGGCATTACATTAAAGTCCGATTTTCAAGTCTTTAAAAAATGAATTAGAATTTTTTTTCAGGATAAAAATTATAATTTAATAAATTTCATCCAAAATGTGTGCGAAAATCAAACGAAATAAGCGAGATATTCAAAAAATTGAACGCCGAACGGAAACATTTATTTCGTTCGTTCAGTTTATAATTTTTACTATTTAGTTATTTGAAAAGTTTTCTATTATTTGTTAAATATAAAGGAGGATTTAATTCATGTTAGGCATCTTCAACACCCTCTTTAAAAGGGAGGAGATAATTACGGGGATGACGGTCTTATGACAAAAGAACCGAAACTAAACATATAAGTTCAAATTAAATCGATCTTTTCATTCATTTAAAAGTGTCTACTTTCAAAATAATAATTTTTTGTTGCACTTTGGCCTTTTGACAAAGATCAATGTGTAGTGTATGTTCTCTTAACATCAGCGCTGGAGGTGTTCATGTACCTCTCGTGAAACTGAATGTTTTTAAACTATTTTTAGAAAGCTGTTGCGTTTTTAATAAAATCTCTTTAATTTATTGTATTAATCATTATAGTAATATTACTATCGACGAAAAATGTTATAAATATATAATACAATTTGCTTATACCAGTATATTACTTTGTATATTATAAAATATGAATTTATTACAAACTTTAAATAGAAAATAGATATACAAATAAGAGCGTAGAAAGTGAACTGTAGGTTTACTTTCGGCAGTCTCGTAACTCTCGCTTCCCTTATTTTGCCCGTTAGTCCTCACATTCCGTAAGCAATGTTTCTGACAAAGGGTGAAAAATTTCTGTTTTATGGGTCTTAATTTATCTATCTAACAGTTATCGTTGGCTAGTTTTTTTACCTAGAAGTAGTATTTTTCTTGTTTAGCGTCTTACATCAAGTGGTGGCATGCCTTGTCTGGAGCGATTTACATAAAAAATTTTCCAAAAAATGCGCAAAAGCTGTTGTGTTTGACGAAGTACAGAGATAAGTATATATACTGTATAATTATATTTAAGTTTAAAGGTTGTGATGTTAATATACTTAGGAAAATTTCGAATTTATTTATATTTATATTAGATCAGAAAATTGAAATATTAGATAGATGCAGTATTCACCATTATTTCGCAAAGTATTTTTACGTTTAAAAAATTGTGACTGACAGATAGACAGACGGATGGACAGATAACATTCCTATTTATATCGGATTTATTTATTTATTTATTTTTATCTTTCGTCTAGTTATTTCAAAAGAAGTGTTCTGTACTCTAATCGCGTGGGTGTGTCTCTAATTATTGTGCTGTCAATTTTTCTCTATGTGCATGTTAAAGTGCACATTATATCTCACGAAAGTGAAAGATAAACACTATCCTTGTGACAGGATTGCAGGTAAAATATGCCCGGAGCAGCTATTGTCACATATGCTAAATGATGAATTGAAATCGAAGCAAATGGAATGTTATGGTACTCAGAAGAAAGATCTGAGTGTCATGACAGGCTCTAATTTCAGGAACAAAAAAATCATGGATCAAAAAATGCAAAGTAACCTCTCTAATTTCAAGGAAGACAATAATACGGACCAAAAACAGGAACTCAGAAATAAAAAATACAACAACCTAAAACCCTAAAGGAAGAAATGAACCATGAAAGAAACTAGACTGTTAATGCACTTCTATTCCAGAAACATAACCGAAGAAAGAGGCTATCGGAAGCGAATGAAAAATATATGGGACATATTTACTGACTATTATAAAAGGGAACAAAAGAATAGTCGATCCGCAAGACACATAATAATAAGAGGATTGTTCTTGGAGGTGAATCTAATGAAAGGTTAACGAAACGTAAATCATGCAACATAACATAAATAAACATCCTTCTACAAAAACACACACTAATAGAATAATTGACACAACAAAAACACTGAAACCACGTAGACCAATAATTACGACAGACCTACCTGAGCAGTGCGCAGCAAAAGTTGAACAGATAAAAGAGGTTATGTACGAAAAAACAACAAAACCCTCATCCATAAGGAATGAAGAATAGAAGAAAAGAATTAGAAAAAGCAAAAAGAAATAGACTACTTCAATAGGGATCAACAGATAATAACACATAACTAAATGACTTAATCAATGCAGGGGGCCAAGTCAGTAAGCACAAGACTAAAATAGAAACAACACCTCACCAAAACAATAAACTAACCAATACCGAATTTGAAACCAAATTGGAAAAACAGAACAACAACCTAAACAAATAAAATAAAGCAGTAAAAATGGCGAAGGAGAATGGCAAACGGTGGAATAGGTGGGTTATTACTGATAAAGAAGAAGAAAGACTAAACAAGGAACATGAATAACTCAAACAAAAGATAATAGCAAATGAGGAAGGACTGACACGATACAGATGCACATATGAACAGTACAAAAAAACAGGACTTTTGTCAAAAATAACAGACAGTTTTACCAACACGGAAACAGGTAAAATATAAGTACAGAACGACCGGACTCGACAGAAACAACACACCTCTGGAGCAATATATAGGAAAAGTGAAAAGACTAGAACAGAAATGCAGAAAGCTGAAAAACATAAGAAAAGATATTCGAGGGGTTGAAGAAGGAACAGAAACTGAAATAAATAAAGAAACACGTAGAGCAACCCTAAAGAACGTAACATTAGAAAGCAACAGACGACTATGAAATGCATGCATACTGGCTTCAGAATGTCACGACTTTACATGAAAGGCTAACGAAAATACTGAGAAGACAGACATACCATATTTGATGGCCACAGGAAGAACTACGTTAATAGAAAAATACATCAAGAAGGAAACGATCCCAAGCAATGAGACACCAATATATCTGCCTACCAACTATGTGGAATATCCTAACAGCCTAACTGGAAAAAACGGATCTACCACTCCCTTAATAATCGTGGACTACTTCATGAGGGAGGGAGAGGATGCCCGAATTACTTGTTATACATAAATCAAAAGATCTTAAATGAGAGAATTTTCAAAACATAAATAATTGAGCGTACAAGATAACCGACAACATAATCGATCTTATATATAAAGCAATGGAAACATGGAGACTGCAACTGATATCCAGAAGACAATACCTGGCCTCGATAAGAATACGGAGAGGCATTTTTCAAGGAGACTCTCTATCACCACTACTAATCATCATAGCAATGATGCCACTCAACAACATACCCAGAAAGTATAATTCTGGATACAAATTCACTGACACAGAAGAAAGAATAAACCATATTTGTATATGAACGACCTGAAGCTATTTGCAGGAAAAAAAAGAATCCGAAAAGCTGATAAACACCATCAGAATCTTCAGACAGGATATTCAAATGGAATTCGGAATGTAAACGCTTACACTGTTAGATATGAAACGGGGAAAAATTGAAACAGCGGAAGCGAGAGATCTATTTTACTCTGAGGAGAGAAGAGAACTTGTTGATCATGTACATACGAATATATGTGAGTTCCTGATCCAATCAAGAGAAATGAAAGAGTAGATTTGAAACGAATACCTAGGGAAAACAAGAAAACTCTTAGAAACTAAGTTATTTAGTTGATACCTGATAAAAAATAAACATATGCATCGTTTCTCTAGTAAGATATTCGTGACCATTCATCGGCTGGAAGAAAGAACTCGGGCATATGAAAGAGTAAACTAAGAAATTAATGCGCATGCACAATGCACTAAACCTAAAGGTGCTATTCAACGATTCCATATGAAAAGGAAAGAAAGATGAAGAAGACTAGTAAGTATACAAGTTCATGTGGATCACAAAAAAATGAACTGGAAAATGCATAACTCAATACACAGAAAGGTGATCATTGCAGCAAGCAACACCGGGTAAATGAACAATGTAGAGATAATTGAATCTTAAAAGAAAATACGAGAAAGAAAATGGGAGGAAAATCAGATACATGGTAAATTCATGTGACTGATGATGAAAAATACACATGAAAACACCTGCACATGGATACGAAAATGTAACAGAGAGACAGAATCACTACTGACAGCCTCAGAGAAAAAACGCGATCAGAAGAAATGTTATTATAGTTTACCCAATTAAAAACACATTTTACATTTATTTTTATTTTGATATAATTTGAATACATCTCATGCCATTTTAAAGAAATATACATAAAAAGTGACATTTTTAAAATTTTTTTAAGAATATTTAGCTGGAAATTACAATTATTTTTACGGAAATAGAACGAGACAATTTTTCTTACTATTATTAAACACAGAATATGTCTATTAACTATAAATTATATAAATAGATGAAAAAAGGAACCGTGGGATGTCCACAGTGTTTCACTAGTCTGTCTAATAATTAAATTGTTAGTTTACTTTTTAGCTGATTGGAACTCAGTATAAGATATAAGTACAATTAACGTACATGTACCGTATTAGATATTTAGTAAGTAATTTTTTTAAAAATACTGATTAGTAATTTATTTGTTTAGAATGATATACTGATCGAGGAAAATAATTTTAAAAAGCATGGTACGGCTTTTTTCGATTTGTATTTAATTATGTTAGTTTTATAAAATTGCTATTAAAACATGTCTGTTGTTATGACGAATTGTATATCATGAACTAGAATGAAACAAGTCGTATTATTCGACTTCTCTTCTCGATAAATACGCGATTTGGGTAGGTTCTGCAATGTGTGCATGTGTTTCTGTATGGACGAGTGTGTGTATGTACGGTCAAAGTGTATTAGTTTGTTAAAGTAATGAAGGAATGTTGATTTAAGTTTAATGGACTGCAGTGTTGTAATAGGTCATTAGAATCTTAGATCAACGCCTGGATGCAGCTGAATGTTGCGGACAGGAACAGTGTTGAATATCCGGGCCGGGTGTACCGAAAATGTGACCCGGCAAGAATAAAACATAGCTGACAAAGACATGCACCTAACTGAAAGAAATAAAACACGATTGATGAACGAAAGGAAAATAAAATCTCGTACGATTGTCGGAAATAAAATGATTATTGATTGATTCAACAGCACCTGCAAAGGTTATTCTATCCAAAAAGATTTATTCGTCGCGAAATAAATGCCCAAGGGCGTGGCTACACTGATAGAAAAGGCGAAATTCTAGAATGGACGTTTACAGGTGGATGCTTGGATGTCAGAAATTATTATATAAACTTAATTGAAATTGAGATCGATAGTTAACTGGCCTTCGGGTTCGATGAAAACGCCCTGTCAATTCCTGTGCGTCCTCCTTCCCCACCGCCACCGACAATAACGATATATCATCATATTTTTTATTCATCAATATTTGTGGACATTCTTTTTAGCACAGCAGAAATACAACAACAAGACAAATTTCATTGATTGACCTATTAAAATAAAGAATGGAAACATTAAAGTGAAAATACATTAGATATGAACTCGCAAACGTAACACGGCCCAAATCTGGGCAATATTACCAAACAATGGGGAAATACATGTTTCACATGCATTTTTTTTTTCAAATATGGCGGGCATTGCAATTTACATTTTTTTCAGGTAAAGCTGTTGTTGTAACCTGTCTACGGCTAGGCACTTTGTGTAATCAAACCAGGGTTTTGTTTTTCGACAGTTTCGGCGTATGTGGCAGAGATAAACACAACTATGTTTCTTTGTGCGCATTTGCATTCTGTGCCAACCAATGACGTGTAATCAAGGCATCAGTAACATAAACACTCAGCAGGCTAGCTGTATAAGATGGGTGTGTTTTCTACAACTCGCCATCCACTTCGCGATGTTGCCCTACTGTTGGTGTTAGGGAATACGTAGGTCCATAACAACAACTATCGAGTTTCAGCAGCGCTAATAATACCTTTTGCACCAAGACTCGCGATCATTCCACATGGCAAATCGACGAGCAACCTTTGCCCCAAACATGCCGTCAGATGGCATGGAACTACTACTACTACGACTATGACTGAGTTCCAGTAGTAGCGGTTTCCCGTCTACCAACAATTGCACTACGACGACGACAATGAGTGGCTGGAGCAAGATAACAGTAGCTATTGACGTGGCGATCTATTATCACGACAACGATAGCCGCCACACAGTCAGCACAAGAAACAGCTCCCATTTACTTATGAACACAGAAATAACAGCGACTCTGTTCTTACTATTAGGACCCATAACCTTTGCACCCTACCAAACACTGATGTATCAATTATAATCATCGTCAT
This sequence comes from Sepiola atlantica, assembly GCA_963556195.1. Lineage (NCBI taxonomy): Eukaryota > Metazoa > Mollusca > Cephalopoda > Sepiida > Sepiolidae > Sepiola > Sepiola atlantica. The sequence goes on along the minus strand of OY744523.1, from coordinate 22,044,389 downwards.
ACATTGCGACGAACTGACTTTTAACCCACTTCAAGATTGCTGGAAAGCTTCAAATGGTGGCATCATCATCATCATCATCATCAGCATCATCATCATCATCATCATCATCATCATCGTCGTCGTCGTCGTCTTTGTCGTCGCCGTCTTTGTCGTCGCCGTCTTTGTCGTCGCCGTCGTCGCCGTCGTCATAATCATCGTCATCATCATCTAACTACAATAACTCGTCTTGTTCCTATCTACAACCAGCAGCGACCATACTCTCTACGACTTATCCGATCATCATCATCATCATCATCATCATCATCATCATCATCATCATCATCATCATCATCATCATCACCGTCGTCATCATCATCATCATCATCATCATCATCATCATCATCATCATCATCATCATCATTATCATCGTCGTCTTCGTCGTCGTCGTCATAATCATCGTCATCATAATCTAACTACAATAACTCTGCTTGTTTCTATCTATAACCAGCAGCGACCATACTCTCTACAACTTATCCAATCATCATCATCATCAGCAGCAGCAGCAGCAGCACCACCACCACCACCACCACCACCACCACCACAATGGTCTACCCCAACTAGTCTTTCCCGGGGGCGTATTTATTTCGAATTAAATAAAACACTCTATTTGTGTGTATATCCGAGTTCGTGTCCCGTTTGTTGTTGTCCCGTTCATCGTACGTCTTCAATTTATGTTTATTTACTCAGCAGCGACAGTTGTGAATCAACAACTGACTCGTATCTACCGCCCTCCATGCCACCGCCTCCGCTACACTATAATTAATTAATTTCTATAAACTGGCATTTCTGCATATGTTGGTGACGAGATACATTCAATTAAAAACATTATTGTTTACTTGAACGCTTTTAAAACTGTTAAATGTCATCATAATGTATGTTAACTCGTGTTATTAAATTTACCAAGACAACAACTTTTAAGAAGTGTGTGTTATGTGGCCAATCAGACGAAACCTTGTATGTCAATCAGAAGAGTTGAACGATGCGATGGTAAAGTGGATATCAGCGCAGACTGATTACTCAGAGTGACGTATTTGCGTCCTATTTTCATTGTCGATAATTTACAACTTTAATGGTGTCCCACCGTACTTAATTCTAAAATAATCGGGGAAAACAATGCTAACAAAACAAACTTAAAGTAGTGACACACTCATTCAAACGACATTTTTATGTTGCAAGGTGAGCTCAGCAAAATTTAGCTCGGGGAAGAAAGATTGCCTTATGAATATGGTAATGCAATCCATCAACTGAATTTAGCAAACTAATAAAATGTTTTCTTACTATTGGGTCATTACTTATCAAAGCCAAGAGCTACTCGAGGATAAAGGTGGAAAGATTGTCAGTCGAAGTTGATCAATGCAAGGAACAAATGTTGATTACTGATGAGACGGTTCACAGGAACTTGTTGAGATTGGATTTGAAGACGATTATGTTGTAGTTTGCAGGGAAGCAGTTTTGCTGTAACGTTATACACAGACGCTCTGTCATGAGAATTCAGCCTGATGCTACGAACATTGGCAGAGAAGGAAAAGTCGTTTACCTTTGTGGTAGATAAACGAGTTTTGCTGTGAATGTCTTACGAGGAGGAAACAGCGATTTGAGATCAATCGATCACCTTCCCTGAAAATAACGATAGAGTGGAGAGGGACTAGCAACGTCTCTTCTGTTAGAATGTGACTTTAAGGACGAGAAGAGATCATCTCCCACCATATTTTGGAGTTGAATTTAAAGTATGGCTATGCAAAGAGGAGTGGCGCCTTACGAGATGTGGCAGTAGTACTCATTCTTAGGACGTATCTGACTCTTATATAGGTAGAGGATTGCATCGTGAGGCAGGTACTGTTGGGAGCAGTAGAATGATGCAGCTATTCCCCAGCGAACTTAATACGAGATTGAAGAAAAAGGGGTTTTAGTAAAACATAGAACGGGACTCTCTAACAAGCCAAGATCCTTTTTTTCTAAATCACAATCGATATAGGTATCATTTAATCAAAATAATCAATTATATATATATATATATATATATATATATATATATATATATATATATATATAACTTCCCCAAATTCATGCCTTCCAGCGACCATGCGCGATTTAAGTTCAATTTAAAAGAGACATTTGCACCGTTAGTCCACACAACATTCGACGTGACTTCTACAAGACCAGGAAGGGTTATTACGAAAAAAAAAGGTGAATAGCTTTTATTTGTCCAAAGCTTTCTTGAGACTTGTTGTATAAAGCGAAATATTAAATTAAAAAGTCAAGATGAAGAAAAAAGAAAAAAGAAAAAAATGTTTTGATTTTTTTATTTTGATTTTAATAAAAAATATCTGCATCTAACACATGTTTTTTTATGAAGGCATTTTGCCTCTTTCTTTTGATGTATGCGAAGATTTTTTCAATAATCAATTTTAACAGAACGAGTTGAAGTTTTGAGTCCAACACACGCTGGATCTTTTTTGCTTCCCTTATTGTAACTTTCTATTCAATTGTTTACGTTAAATTCTTATTTTTCATTTTCGTCCAACATTTATTCCATCGATTTTCCCATCAGCTTACCTCCAAAGATGTCTGAATAATCCGAGCCGACACTTGGCTCGCTGGTTCGATTAACCTTCGCTCCTTGGTAAATACTTGTTGGATCGTTATTGCGTAATAGACACTGATTAATCGAGTCCGAGATAGTATCAATCGTCCAACTTCAGAAACCGATACATATCACACAGCCATAATGAATTCTAATCACTCACGGAGTTTTTACCATTTTAAATTCTGCCACGTTCATCCAGTTTTTTTGTCGCTCGCTACTTCAGCTTTCGTGATATTTCTCGAACAGACTCTTTCCTGTATTTGTTTTGTCAATATGTGTTTATCTAAGTATGAGCGTCGACGTAGACATATTTTCGCCATAGTGCAATGAGAGAGGGTTTCGTGTTGTTCGACATATCGTTGACACATCAAGCCTGAATTAAGTACACCAACAGATTTTAACCTGTCAACGCTTCCTTCTCCAAAATTCGCGGGTCTATCCATCTTATCAATCGTATCTGCTCATCTCGCCATAATATTAACAGATGTGTTTGTCTATTATAAAATATGTTAGGAAGGCACCAGTTACTTGTGGCCGTTTCCATCGGACAGTCTAGTGACAAATAGCTGTCTCAAAGTGATCGCAGCCTGAATTTTAAGGAGACATACGCAGAAAGTGGGGCGGATGACTTAACAAAAACTTGGTTAAAGATAAACTTGGTTAAACTTGGTGAAACCATGTTAAAGCTATTTTATTATAACACGGACTGTTTTCGCAACGTTGCAAAGAAACTGGTATTTTAGTTGTTGGTTATGCGACGTTGTTAAATAACTTCCAAGCTGCTGGCATGCCATAAAAAAACAACAAACCATATAGCGTGTTTGACTGTTTCTGCTACATTTCAAGTCTGTTTCTTGGACAACTATTTGGCTAAGATCAAAGTGTAGTATCTGTTCCGATGGATACTTCACCCCATAGACTTGTATTGTCTTGGCCTTCGGGGCTTGATTTACGCCGGTCTATAGGTGTGTCCTGTGCAGTTCTAGGATGTCCACCCTTCCAGGCTTCGCCTTCCCTCTTTGGGGAGGAGTAAGTTTATTGCTTACTGCCTGGGGCGCCCCTACCGGGGAATGCCGACGGAGCTGCCCAGGCAATTTTTAATCGTCAGAGTGCTAATCTCTCGGGCGCTGGCTTTTCAAACCCTACTTTCCCGACCCGACCTTGGGTCACATCTTACTTGTGGGAGTAAGATAAAAACTGGCCTTGTGCCTAACTCCTGTAGAGAGGTAAATCAATACTATCCAACATTTAGGGCAAATAAAGCGAGAAGAGGTGGGAGTAGAGGAATAAAAACAGGCCGGTATAACACACAGAAGTCTCATGATCTGAAATATGTGTCGGGTAGAAGGGGAATCTGTTAGCGTGTAATGAACACAAAATATCTATCATCGGAAAGCTGTGAGTTCAATCACTGTAGAAGGCAGTATAGTAATGGACACCGCGCTGTGTTTATTATGATGAAATACAATCAAATGGTCAAAGCATATAATATAAATAGAAAATTGTATTGAAAGTAAATTTTAAAATATTTGTTTTATTTCATTCTTTATCCTGAATAACTGTATTTATTCCATACTCTGATCAACGTTAATTTTTAAATATTAAACTATGTTGACCTAATATGCTTGGCAAATGGAATGGGAGATAACTGTGATTAACGTTATACATTGTAAGCTTAAATAATCTCTACATACAATTACATAAATTGTCATTCAATTAATTCAATGACATTATCTTAGAAGATAAATGATTTATTCGGTTATCGATTGTTTCGTTGGATTAAAAGTCAAAATAGGGTAGAGGGAAAAAGAAAGAGAAAGACAGTCAATTGTTTTGGAAGAAACGACTAACGTTATATATTTTCTATATATGTATATATCTTCTTGATATATAAATGGCAAAAATCTGTGTGTATGTTAGGATGTTCGGATGTCTGTATGTCCAGCTAAGTCTCCGAAACTACTCGACATAGCACTATAAATTTGGTATCTTCTTGACCGACTTTCTTCTCGTTTAACCAAGGGAGGCGCGAGAGCGCTCTATCTTTTAATAGACTTAAAAACGGCCTATGCTAGACATCTCATTTCTTTGATCAATCATAACTCAAAAAACAATAAACCAAATTAGTTAAAACTTTGCAAAAATTTTTCTTTGATAGGTTTTATAAGTGCGTAGAATTTCAGCATCATTAGTCAAAGCAACTCAGAGATCCAGAAAGTTCAGGCATTATTTTGTGTTATCCGTGTGTACGTGCGTACGTATGTGCCACCCTGTATCTCATCAACTATTTGATGTATTCAGCTGATTTTTGGCAGAGATATAGGTTCTGAGGTCTAGTTGATGGCATTTTAATTTCAGTTTACCATATACCTTAGTTTTCCAAAAACATTCCAAAAAACCTTAAAAATGGCCATTGTATTGAGGCATAGCCTTTACAAAAGTAGTGACATTCCATGATAATTGCCAGTATACTAAAATCATATACCCTTAATAGGGGTAAGATGAAAATTCATATACCCTAAATGTACAAAAACAAGGAAATTCCAAAATTGTTACACTTTTATTGTCATTAAGGGTATGCAAGCAGAACAGGGCTATGTATTTTACTGGTAGGAAATTTACTTCAGCGCACCTCACAAACTTCATCCACTCATACATAGAGATTTATACTGTAGTGATGTGATAATGAAATGGTTTGGTTGATATGTAGTCATACCCTTAATTAATGTCAATAAAAGTGTAAAAATTTGGGAATTTCCATTGCTTTTGTACATTTTGTGTATATGAATATTCATCTTAACCCTATTAAGGGCATATGATTTCAGTATACTGCCATTTATCATTGAATAATATCTAAAGTTTACAAAATAATATTTATTCTTCGAGGTTAAACTAGGCAAGGTTTACTAAAAGGGTACGTTTTTCATCTTTTTCTCAATGTTATGCAGTAATTTGGAAATAAATGAATGCAATTATATAGTAATTTTGCCGACTCATTCTTGAGCACCTGTCGTCATAGTGATACGCATACTTCTGGACATGACGCCATGTAGAATCAAAAATTTAGCTACGCATATCCTGGCCAGTAGTAAGTCGGTAACGATTTGGGAAGATCAGGTGGGTTCTTTGATACGACAGGGAAGCATTAGTTTTAGGAGCATAAACTAAGCATAATATGAGTTGTTTCATATGACAGAGGCGAGCTTACTAAATTAGCTTGATGTTGGTTTAGGGCCACAAATGAACACTATGGGTACTTTAATATGACAGGAATGCATTAGTAAATTAATGTTTTTGTTTTAGTAGCACGAACTAAGCATGAAATATAGTTAACCAATTAAGCATCAACTTTTTACACTTACATTGTGGCGTCTGTATTCGGACCAGATGATGAGAAAGAAAATAATTAATAACCTTATCGATTTATATTTTGTTTTTTCTTATTAAGTTTTGTAAAATCGACGTTTAACGGTTCCACGTATCTTTTACTTTTTACGCAAAAACATGCCCTTCATTAAGCCCAGCACTAACCTTAAGTCTGGGTTGGCAATTAAACTTTCCCCATGAGTCGGAGTTCCCAGTGTGTTACATAAACTTCGTTGGGTATTCTTTCGCGCCGAACAACCATAGGCAGAAGATAATTCAATACTTCAACATTATAAATATAAGTCAATGTTTATGTGTTATAGAAATTGATATTTTTTAAGCATTCAAATAAGTTTCTATAATGTAAAAGAATCAAAAGATACTATTGATTTTTTATTCGATTCCATCTGTGTGTACAAGGCCAATTATCGGTTAGATTGATTAAATAATAAAAATATATTAAAAAGTAAAAGAAACGCAACGTAATACATTTTTCTAAATATCATTTCTTTGTTTCATAAAACAAAACTAAAATCAGGCAAACAATATTTCAGTGAAGAATGTATATACAAAAAGTTTTAAACATTCAAATAATAATTTTATTTGTATTTTTAAGAGTTAAAATACTTGTTTGTTTGTTTTAAATAATTCGAAATCGTTTCGATTCGTTAAATCCATTTGAGGTTTTACAACTCTGTATAAGAAACGTATGTTTTTAGAAACAACACTACAGTAAAAGTTATTATTACTTGACCTCTTATGACAAATAATTTTTAGATTTCATTTTAGTAACAACACAACGTAAATATTTTATTACTTGACTTCATATTGCAAATTTTATTTTTAAGTTGTGTTTTTCTAGGTAACAACACGGCGCTAGCAGTTTGTTTTACCTGACCTCATATTAAAATTGTTTTCATAAGTACTATTTTTAACAAAACTACCGCGCTAATAGTTTTTAATTAATTGCTCTCATATTACACATATCGTATTAAACTTTTCTTCAAGGCAATTCATTTGAAACATGACAATATTTTAAATGATGTTTTCTTATAACATATTCAACCCAAAAATATATCTCCATACAGGAAACACCGGATGAATACTGCTAATATAATACTAAACTTTTGTGGACCTTGCATGTTTCACGACGTCATATAGTCTAAGCTTCAGAAATCCACACATAAAAACTATATATTAAAAATTAGACAAAGTGAATATTATATTTGTCATATTACCCGTCGTAAGACTGGTCTGTCTCTAGTTTTAGATATAACTAAGTATAAACATATCCACGAAGTTTTACATATATTTTTCATTGTGTATATCATCAAATGCAAACTTTTTAAAGAGATGGCTGCGAGTGAGATAAAAATCAACTCGTTATTTACAGGATGCACGAGTAAGATCGTCCCAAAAATGTGAAGGTAGAAATGGCAATTCGTTTATTTCTGGAGTCTCATATTGTTTGTATACAAGTCGGTAGATTATTCATATACACTTACGTTTTCCTTTCATTTTACTGCAATCTGGGGTTAAAACTTGATCTCTATATGAGATACATAGAATTCGAGTGTTCCATTAAAGTTATCCTCTACCTTTCAAACGCCAAGCCAGTAAAGAAGTAAACAAGATCAAGTTTCCTCTCCCCAATTTACCAATTAACTATGTAATAGTATACATTTATTGTGGTCTTTTTGTCTTACCTGCTTTCAGGACAAGAATTCATTTAGTCTGGTGTATTATCCGGTTTAGTGCTGTTACTAGATGCAGCATCACTTTGGCAATGTTAACCATTTCTTGTATAAGCTGGTGTGAAGTAGCCATACAAAGGGGTTTTATTTGTGCTGCGAATACTATGTTATTTTGAATATTTTGTCAGGGTTTACTTGTAGAGGGATGTATCCTCGTGTCAACCCCTGCACAGAGACACCTTAGACACTCGAAGACAGTGTCTAGTAGGCATTCAAGTTATCTCCAGTATGCATTCAATATATCTCCCGTAGCATTCAAGTATTCTCCTACGTGTATATATATGTGTATATGTGTGTACAAAAGGAAACGAAATCAGTGCATGCTCATATTTTTACGTTAAGCATTTATGGATTAAGAGCATGTAGACTAAGCGTTGTCCGCGATTAAATACGGAATTATGTCCTATCGTTTCTAACCATAAAACAATATTTACTTTTTTATTCTTCTCTTTACATTTTATAATATTTCAGTTTAATGTGAGTCCTCGGACATATACAGCATTGATATAGTCAAAAAAGGGTTTATGTACAGTGGCATTTATTAAAATCATTTTCGATGTATTTATAGTATAAAACCTCTTCTAGACACAACCATCACTCCATGTGAATAAATGAAAACCTACGTGTACTCGTGCTATAGCTCTAAAGCTCTGTTACTATTCATATTTCCTTTTTATGGATGTCTGACGCGAATTCAAACCCACGATATTATGTTTTTATTATTTCATCGTAATGAAATATATTGCAGTCACCACTTTTACAGGTGACGTGCCACTCGAGGTAAAAGGGTTTATTAGACGGAATGATTATCATCCGAACATTACGAACACTACGATTGTACTTATTGATCAGGTGTATTAACTGCGTTTGATTACTTATATGGAGGTGCAGGACAAGGAGTAGTTGACATTGGATTTGAAGAGCATCTACTTGTTATTATCAGTGAAGCAGTCCTGCGGTAATGTGGTCCATAGGTGGGTAGTTTTTAGAAAGAGGCTCTATCCATGGTAATTCCGCCGGACGCTATTCAAATGTTAGGGAAAACAAAACAATGATTCGCTTAAGAACAAATATCTGTCCGTCAGGATCGTATTCGTTTGTTAAGATTCGGTTCTCAACGTAAATGACGATCCAGATGAAGACTCTGCAACAACTTGCAGACTACTGTTTATCGCGCACTCTCGACTGACCTTTAAATTATTGCAGGTGATTATGAAATACTCACAGACTGAGGCGGCATAGGTAGCAGCTATATTCTCGGATCATTTGCGATTAGAGATCAATGTGCTAATGGGAAAAAGCTTGTCAACATTGTTGCAGCTCACCAAATGACCGTATCTTGCACGCGGTTTAACGTCCATGACGACACCTACATACTTGGTACTCCAACAAAAGCGGCATAGTAAACCAAATCAACCAGTTGTTTGTGAAACGGCATTGATCATCGAGCGCCATTCATTGGTGAGTGTTCCGGAAGCCTGTAGCGAATTCAGTTCCGATCTTGTATTTGTACTGTCAAAACTACATCTTAACTTTAAGGACAAGTCGCGTGCTAAGCTTCCTATGTACGATATTTCGAAACTGAAAAGTAAACAACCCGATAATGATTTATGCATAGAAATATCCAATCGATGCGATTGCCTCGATGTGCACTAACCTGAACATGTTACCTCAAATGAGCTTTGCCAAACTGTTAATTGTAACCCTCAATGAGTGATGTCTGAGACGCTTGAAACCACGAAACGAATAGACACAAACTTAATCTCGGGATACGCAATTGAAATGACTGAAAAAGCAAAACAAACCTGATAAATAAATCTGACGACTCCAGAAAACTACGCCACGAAGGCACTCGTTTTGCTCATGCTGATCGAAGTATATTCTGAAGAAAGGTGTCATGGAACTTGTCAACTTTACAGTCTCCTCCGTTCGAATAGAAAGATAGGCTTGGGTGGTACCCGAACTATCTTGAATCAGAATTGCGAACGCTTTATCTGTTTGAAAGTTTACATTGTCAGTCTGCTAAACCACGATCAACAGCCATCATAAACTACTTCTATTAACAATGTTGGTACAGCTCCCTATGCCTGCCAACGCACGCTTAATGAAGCTATTTCTTATTATCAACATTATCAAAAGTAACAGCGCTGCAGGCGAAGATAAACGTCCTGTTGACATCCTCAAACACAGCGAAAAAATTGATCACATTATCAACCGGCTTTTGGAAGACAGAATGTCTCCCCTATGACTAGAGCGATGCACCACCGGTATCATTGTTTACGAAAGGCGATAAGCGCTGCTGCAGCAACTACCGTAGTATAAACCTGATTGATGTGTCTGCTAAAATATTCGCTTCGATTTTTCTGAGACGATTCCAATCAGTACGAAACCATACCAATGTGTGTTTTTCAGGCTGCTGCTGCACCCATCAAATATTCATCATTAGACGAACCATTGAACGTACTTGGTGTTACCAGCAAATAATATCTGTTTCATTGATTTCGCTGCTGCATTTGACTCTGTTGACCGTGGCACCGTCTACAACGTTGTGCAAGGATATGGTATTCCGCCTAATCTCTTCGTTTGTCTCGAAGCATACTACTGAACACGATCCCTTACCCGCCTCTACGGTGAGGTTTCCTAAACCTTCGCAATACGGTCTGACGTTCGACAAGAATGTGTACATTTGCTAACTCTTTCATTGACGGGGTTACCTCGAATGCCTTAAATAAGTGTCCAGTGTCACTGTTAGTCGCAACTTAGCTGTCAACGACTTGGACTATGCAGATAACTTCGCGCTATTCGGTCAAACATTTGCTGAAAGGAGATAAGCTTGCTTTTAAAGGCGTTAAACGTTCTAAGCCAGTTTTCGTTCACTTGAAATTTAGATTTCATATTTTATGCTATGCAGTCATTGTGACTGCTGGTTTAGAATTAGACTGAGATACTATTCAGTAGATATGGATTCAAATTAAATTGAGAGAAAGATACGTGATATAAATGTAGACATTTAAATTTTACAATATTTGTTTCAGAATTCGCCACCCGTTCAGTGGATAGCCGTTTTACTTTTTTCAAAATATATACTAAGGATGTTTAGACTTAATATTGTTCAAGCAAAAATATTCAATAGAGTATGATAAATTTGTTATTTGATTTTAGAGGGCAATACAATGCCTGCGAATGTGCATTCTTCCACCCAGCCCTCAACTCTGTATTACTATTTTGTGTTATGTTTTGGAATTGTTAAGTGTGTATTTTATCTTGTTACGTAATCCTCTTACTCTCCTGCTATTCCCATTCTGCTACTTATCCTCCATCTATTCCGCTCTTCTCACCACTTTTCGTCTTATTATTATATCCTCCCTAGCATGTGTTAAATATTGGGCGAATAAACCCACTAGTATATAAAATGATCTCTCCCGATTCCCACACTCCGCTGGTCAGTGATTTTGAACGAAGATCAAGTCGAATAGACTTCCCTTCTTTTCCAACAGTGTTGCCTTTTTGAAGGGCATACGTGAGATTTGATTCGAGGACGACAAGTCCTTAGTCTGGAAAAGCCACTTAGGGGTGCGTACAAGAAAAAGCAGCTAACAATGTATGGATAATAATTGTGACTTGTATATGTCTTTGTAAAAATTATAGCAACTAAATTTACTGTGTGTTAGTTCTGTAGTTATAAATTCTACACATCTAACACATCTAATCTGCAAACAAGCAAGCATGGTTATCCAATTTTTTAACAGGATATATACATTTATTTTTGTTTCCCAAACGTTGATTAGTCCATGTGGAATAAAATTGACTGGGAAAAAACCTCTTATGAATGAATTATGAGGCAACTATGTTATCAATATGGCGGTTTTTAATGTATGCGAATTCATTTTAGATTTATTCGTGGTAATGTAAAATTGGAGACGGTGTGTCTGCGCAAATGAAGTATAACTTAGAAATATATTATTATTAGCATGTGTTAACGAGGTGTCGATAAGCAGTGGACTTGTTCAATTTTAATGTTACGAGTTTTGCTCGACATTTTCTACATCATATTACGCAAACATTTGTAAATTACACCTGACAACAACAATCCTCCTTTGTTAAAGTTTGCTCGTTGTTCAGAATCACGCATAAACAAAGAAATATAAAGCTACGCTGATCAAGTCGCGAGGAATAACAGTTTTAATGGTCTTTTTCTCTCAAATATACCATTTTGTTTACATTATTTATATTTCAAGTACTGGTGCATGCATTTTACTTGTTGTTATGTTCACAGAACAATATGGAGTGGAAAAGGTTAACTTTAAATAGTGTCCTTCGTTCAAACATGACCCTACATATTGATCTACTTTACGCACAGACATTTTCGTCTTTATTTAAAAACAGGCTTGTCAAACATACGGCCCGCGAACCGCATGCGGCTATTTACAGGAACAATTGCGGCCCGTATAATGGATACTGTATTTCGTTATTTCACGGTAAGGTATGCAGTGTTTTTTTTATAATTTAAGCTGAATAAACGTAGGTTATTCACTGCAAAAAAGTTCGCATTTTATTCGGAACGTTTTTTTGTACAATGAAAACTGGTATATCACATTTTATCAATTTATTTTTTATTGGTTGCAGTTGCATACCAATGTATGCCGTTTAACATCCGTTAGTTTTTAATGTGTTAGGTTACTACGTTACTTTGCATTCATTTGTGTGCATATTGTCTGTTTCTATTTTCAAGTGAAACAAAAAATATTTTTATTAAACGACGTTACTTAGTTCCGTGCGATCCTCATAACAAAACGAATTGACCCGAAGTGTCCTCGGTACGTCTGCAGGTAAATACCGCGCTGAACTAATAACGTTATTTTTTAGAAACCCATTCTTAACATAGGGAGGGTAGGTTTTGTTAACTATTCTGTACTTTAACCTTACAATGTAATAAACAAAAGATATCGTAAAAATTGAATTTTACTTGTAAATTCTATCTAAAAAAATAGCACGGTCCGTAAACTGCAAAAGTGTGTTGCCCTCAACTGATCTCAAATATTACATGCTTTATTTCTCGCCGTACAAAATACAGGATAGACGCCGTTTTATAATACATCATGGAATTGTAGAAAGTCTATGGTTTGTTTATGTGGAAGCAAAAATATAAAGACAACGACCTTTTTTATGCAAATACTCAATCACATGAATGGATTCCATTCTCTTGAGTAAGTAATAGAACTTTTTTTTACTACAATGTACATTTTGTGTGTTTTCGGTTGACGGTCTATTTTGGGCGTTTTTTTTTTAATAAAAGATTCAGCATTAATACTGATCTAGTCTTCTGGGGAGGTTGGGAAAAATAACATCATATGTTATATCCGACATTCGTGACTATAAAATTATGGTTTTCATAATAGTATTTGCAAAGACAGTTACCATACATTTGTAGATATTTAAATTGTTCTGTATTTAATTCTTGGAATTTTCTAGTCGATATGTTCCTTGACAAGTCTGGGATAAGTGACATATCCCAATGAAACGGTTTGCTAAATAAATACGATATTTATCCCCGATACATGTTTAAAAGTTCAGATGAGGTCAAGGTTATAAGTGGCATAATGGTTACTAAATTGTATTTCGAACTAGCTCGGTCTATTATTATCACCGATATACAAGTATCATTGGGATAGTTCGAATTCCTGAAATTAAAAATTGAAATATGTATTTAATCCACTAGCCTAGACAACACTCAACGAGCATTATCTCGCCTCAGTTATGCTTTTCGAAGTCTCATACACCAAGAATTAAACGCACTACCTCTTAGTAAAATTTACCATATTATATATTTTAGACAACGCCTTACGCTATTAAGGACGATCGTGGGTGAGTTACTGACATTATGTCGAAATTGTTCCTAATAACTAACAGTCAATAGAAATGATCTGGATTATATTCGTGATCTGTTCATCATCTATATGGGGGTATCTCCATGAACGCCTTGCAGAATCACGGTTGAAACATTCCAGATACTCCACCATGTAGTTGTTCTCGTCAACCTTTTTTCTAGTCATTCCGATGTACCAATTTCTTCCAAGTGGAGTGCCCCAAACTGTAGCACAAGGTTCATTCAGAGGAATATTATCATACTCTTCTAGGATTTCACCATCTTACTCAGTATCAACGCTCACATTATTATCAGTGTCTGTCGTGCAAGAAAGCAGAATGGAGTTTTCATCTGGAAATAAAACTTCTTCGTCTGCATCTTCATCATGGTCACCAGAAATAAGAATTCCCAAATTTATTTTCATCTCTCTGTCACTCATTCCATTTACCCTGTACAGCTCTGGGTTCTCCTGAAAATCGTGCTTGCAAATCAGTTTACGAAACAACAGTTCATTCCTCAGCATCGTTTTTTTCGTTTTCTCATTTTGCTTTTCTTTCAGTGCTCTCTCAACCTCTTCTACTGAGGCAAAGGGACCACTATGCTCTTTGCATTTGCTAAGAAAAATTGCTGACCTCTCCTTTGAGTGGATAGCTTTTCGGCGCTTTTCTCCAAGTTTTACCTTCGTGATCTTCTGTTGAGCTTCGAACCATTTTTGTTCTTCGACATCAAGCAACTTAGCTATGGCTCTGGTTTCTTTCTCAATTGATGATATGTTGGTCTGGTATAGTGTCATATCGTCTTTCATACCACTTGCGGTGAATTTTCGATTGGAGCATGTTGCAGGACGGATGGCACATTTATCCATACGTGACAAATCCCGTTCACATAAAAGATTGTGGTCAGGAAGTTGTTCAGCCACTTCAGGGTTAACCTTGGTGATATCACTTGCTCTTTGATTGCTTTCATCGAAATCTACAATTCCATACTCACGTCCACGTTAACGTTTCAGATCCACAGCTGCCTGTTTACAGAATCTGTTTGTGATGTGTATTCCCAATGGCGTGTTTGGTTCATTTACGTTGAAAGAGTAGTCGACTTTATACGTTGTCAATGTTTCCATCTGACAATTAACAAGGTCGTCATGCAGCAATGGAAGGATACGCAGCAGAGTTTTCGGATTTTCCATCTCACACATGTTCAGAAAGGGAAGTGTGATCTTGTAGGTGAACCAAGCAAGACACTGCAACGCTGTCTTTATGTAATCAATCTGCAGGTAAAGCTGAGAAGCTTGCACTAGTTGATTGGCAGAATTTGTTGCGTCCAACGTTGCTATTTTACATTCATGAAAACACTTTCACAGCCTGAAAATGGTCCTAAATTACAGTACTATATTAGATTTAACCATCTATATCAATTCATAGCTTTTGAGGATGTTTTAGGACCTCCAATGTCGCATGAAACCACTTTTTCACCGAAAAATGATAGATTTTGAGTCCCGTGGAGCCTTAACGGCTATGTTTGGCCTGCACCTTCTGAATTTTACAAAATTTTCAAAATGTTTGATTGTTTAGTGTTATTTATGTATAAATGAACACAAAAAATACTACTCGCATGAATCTGAAATTTTCACCCATTACGTCCCATCCCTACTAATAACACTAAATCAGTCGCAACAATAGCATATACGTATAGACTCAATGTCCTATCTTGGTCGTTTTAACTCGTTTCTCTTCGCGTTTTGTCTCTTCCATCTTTTACCGGCAATTGGCTTCACTATATTCGCTATTTGTTTTATTTCTGGAATCTAACTAATTTACGGACATTTTAATTTGGTACAACTTTTTAAATCTATAGTTTATATTTATATTTTACGCATATACCCCCACTATTTCTTGTTGAATAGCCCCGTCACTAATGGAGAAGTTATTTTTTCTAAAGAAATAGCAACGCCAGTTGAGCTGTACGATCACATTACCATAAGCTATGTAAGTCATGTCTAGGAATGCGATGGTTAGGGTTATTATTAGGGTTTAGGTCTCCACCTTGAGATCGGTGAAACCCTTATTTCTCGCCGCACAAAACTGCAGAATAAACGCCTTTTTAGAATACATCATGGAATGGTAACAAAAAGATATCTGTAAAAACATAGATATAATAGGAACATATATTTGAGGAAAAAAACTACTGTAAAAGCATAGATATAAGAGGAAAATCAGTAGAAATATAGATATAAGAGAAGATAGCTAAAAAGCAAATGTTCAATGACATGAAGAGTTTCATCCTTTTGAGTAAGTAGTGAAACAGTTTTTACTACTACTTGCATTGTTTCTGTTTCGGATGGTGTTTTTTTTAAATTTAATTTTTGTTTAGTTACATTCACTCGAAACATGGCACATTTCCATCGAAAGGTAAGGGGCTACTATGATTAGGGGCCAGATTTATAGGGGCATCCGAAAAGGAGTGTAGTATAGCCAGATTTTTTTTCATATTACGCTTACGTTTCTTGTTGTTTGTAGAGTCATGGCAATGAGGAGCAGAGAGGGGATTCCAAAGGCAAGCGGTCCGAGGAAACAAGCTATTAATGTAGAGTATGTTGCGGCGGGACTTTTCTATAAATGTGGCAGCATTAATACTAAATAATGATTGTCAGAGAATGCTACGATATATTTGTAGATATTTACATATTTGCATTGTGTTCCAACGGATCGCCGTGGAGACGAGTAGAACGATAGGCCCCGCCGCGCCCGACATCCTCAATAGCCTTGGCCTGTTAATTACACTGCACACCGGGAGCCATCGTAAATTGACTTGGTTTCATGAGCGCCTCTCTATCGCTACTATTTGTAGAAACGCTTCGAGCCCTCTCACGGCCTACAACGCCAGGAGGACATCCGATAAAACTTTCTGATATTATCATATTTGTTTTGAAAAAGGATATTTAATTAATAAACTATTATTTTTGTTATTTATTAAATAAATATTTTACATTGTTTGGTATTTCATATTTTGAATTTTCCATCCGGGTAATGCATGATAATTTTGCTAGTTTAAAAATAAGTATTTAGCACATTCCGACATAACTTTGTTTAACACGAACATTATTGCGCTTAGAATGATGGTGGTATACTTTTAGAGTGGGTTTATTGTGAGTTTATAAAAACGTTGATTTCTTAAGTAGCAATAAAATTGACAGAAAAACAATCCTCTACAATTTTTAAACGAAATGCCAGCGGGTTTAGTTTAGATTTGTGTCGATATGAGAATTATGCCTGTTTAAATGAAGTATAATTTAGAGATGTATTATTATGACTTAACAAGCTATCGAAAACTGGTAGGAGTGTTCAATTTTAACTTTACAAGTTGCCTGAGCGAGTTTGAAAAAGTGAAAACGGTAAAAGAATCCTTAGAATAGATGGGTATCTTTTACTTTACTCAGCAGACTAAAAACGCTAAAAAAAAATATACAACAAATAAAAGTAACTGTAGGCGATAAAAGTTATTTTCAGACTTACCTGTGGCATTTGTTTGTATTTTTAACCCGTTCGAAGTACTATTTATTAGAAATTAAATTATTCGTCACACCAATGTCGCACAAATCCAAGATGGTGATCGTAGGGGGTATGTAAGAGAATCAGGACCGGCCGCCATTTTCTTTTTGTGCAAAAAAAAAAAAGAATTTTTTTACATCTAATAAAAACCCATGTATACTACGTAAAAATACAAACAAATGTAATAGCTACGTAGGAAAATATCTATTCTCGACGTAGGTCGCCTTTACTTGTTGCATATTTATGTTTTTAAACACTTTCTCGTTCGTTTTTTTTACACCGTTCACGACTCTGCGGAGTAAAGTAAAAGATACCCGAATAGATACACGTATGGACGATGGTGTTTGTGGGCAATATTAATATGGACACGTTTTCTTGACCTCCGTTACTTAATGATGATGAATATGCCACCTCTACTGACCATCAACTTGTCGGGTTTCGCGTGCTAAACAACAGATTTTACGCAGAAACTTCTCTTCAGAGGGCTGTTGTCTGTAGATCTGTAGGAAAATGTGGGCGCGGTTTGGGATTTGAATCTGACGATTAATTAAGTTTGTATTAGTAGTACACATGAGTAGCTTATTTTAACAGAGTTACTATGAATTAATTTATGTAGTCTACATTGTGGCGGAAAGTGCTTATCTAACTTCCTTCCACAACATAGTCTACATAATCAATTAATAGTAAACAAAATAATAATAACGTGTGAGTTATGTAGAGGCGTGAAACACACGCAGATATAAGAGAAGTCATCTCATACTTTTATTATTATAGAGTTAAAAAATAATTTAAAAACAGTGGAAATTAAATCATCATATTATTCACATAAATTCATGAAACCGTTATTCTAGATAAAGTACTGGTGCTTCTCCAGATAAAGACCCGAGCTAAGTCTGACCCCGTCGTGATAGTTAGTGTTAGCGATAGGGTATGAGTATGGGTTAGGGTTAGGGGTAGGGTCACATTTAAGGTTAGCGTTAGGGTTAGGGTTAGAGTTAAGGTCGGTGTAAGGGTCAGGGTTAGGGTAAAAGTTAGCTCAGGTCCTAATCTGAAAAAGTACCAAAGTACTTTTAAAGATCGTGTCCCATGATAGAGAATATTGGCTCGGTAAAATCCACGCACACACACATACGAGAAATGGTCACATAATTGTTATTGATATAGAAATAACAATAAATTTCTATCCTTTTGTCCTTGAAACTAATTCACTAAAGTGCCACATAAAATTTGTATTCAAACATTATTTCTCACTATTGTTTACATTTGTTTGGCGGACAAGGATAACATCTCTTGCAATTGTTTAACAGATGGACCCATTCGAAAACAGCGCTTTCATCTGTTGCCGGCGAGGACAGTAAATTATATTGCTCCGGACGAACGGGAACAGAATTAATGGCGTGTGTTTTGTAAGTTTGTTCTATTGAGATGGACACGCTAGACGATTTTACTTTTTGCCGCCACAACTTAAATCATCTAGAGACAATCTAAATTGACGTACCTACTTAACGATTTAGAAGCCACCACGGCTGTGATACGATATATCTAACACTTATTAATGCAGGTTGATATTCACATTTCGTATAGCCACGTTTACACATACATGTACATATACACATTACACAGAAATGTCGGGCCTGCCATATAGATGGCGCCAGTTATAAAAGAAATTCATATAATTTTTATAAATGGCACGTGTAAAAATGGGAGACTAATCGGATTATTAATTTATAAACTACACTTATTAAAGTGAAACTATTGTTGCAAATTTTCGAAACAATGTAAAAATCTGAATGTTTTGTTTTGTTTTTAAACATGGCCGTACATATACAAATTATATTGAAAGCTAAATTCGGACAAATTAAGCAGTTGTCCGTGTAAACATTAAAAAGTGCAAACGCTTGATTTGCGTGAGATAGCAAAGGAGTTTAAAATATCAAAAGGCATGAAGAAATAAGCATTTTCTTCATCTTCTGTAAAAACAAATTGTATATGTAACAAACTTCACAAATTTTGTAAAAATTATCAAAATTGTTTCTCTTTATTCATAAAGTGGTTGACTTTCTAAAATGTCGAATTTGCTTTCTGATTGTATGATGTCATTTTATTTTCTGTAACAATTAGTCAATATGAACAAATTTCCTCATGATTTTTGAAATATCAAAAATGTTCTAATTCATGGTGAATAAAGTGATCTTTTGTGAATTTAGTTTTTATATTTTTGTACTTTTTTACATCTGATGTGTTTGAAATAAATCAATTATTGTAAGCGGCTTTCTAATAATGTGTATAGTTGCTAATTACTTGACATTACTGAGAAATGTCTTATATAACTTCTCAGTAATTATTATTTAGTGATAATTTTGGTTTTTACATGTTCGTGGACCCCAGTCGCACGTTTGTCAGGCCTGTATTATAGATCGCCTTGATCTGCACCCATACTATTCTCCAAATCTGACCCTAAGTGACCACTAGCTTCTTGCACAAAAGTACGTCCCAGAACAAAAGACTTAAATTTAAGAAATTATATCGGAAACTGATGCGTATCTTGAGACCAAATACAAATTGTTCTACAAAAAGGTATCGAATTATTAGAGAAGCCTTGGAATCAGCAAATGAGACTATATTGATGAGTAAAGTCCAAAATATATATTTTATTGTTTTTAGATCAAATGCTTGTTTTTTTTCTCTATTTTATGAAAAAGTTATTGCACTTTAGAGGGGTTTCATCTTCAAACATAACAAGGCGCGACATAACTTCTATATAGGGAAATGTTATGTTATACGTAATTTAAACAAGCGTTGTTGTGTTTTTTTTTCGTTTTTAGGGTAAGATAAATAATAGGCTTTTATGAAAAATTATAGAATTAAAATACATCACTTTACAAAACATTTCAATAACATTTATTTCATTTTAAAATCAACATTTTTTAATTATTTATAAGACTAACAAATATGTGCTCCCTCCGGTCGAATATTTATACTAGTCTGAGAGAATTATATAAGGACGAACGAAAATATACGACATTCCGCCCTGAAAGAATAATGTAATGTCTCGGAAGAGCATATCATGATGGAAATAACTAATACTACACTACCCCTCAAAGGAGTATGTAATGCCTGGGATGATGGTCTTATGACTGCAGAACATATACTACACTACCCTTCTCCAATGAGGTGGCGATGCCTCGTAGGATGGTAGCATGTACACAGAACTACGTGGAGAATTAGAGATACGATTCCAACGGATGAAAACAGCTACTTGCTCAGTTAGTTCAGCTACCCTTTCCTTTTCACCTCCAAAAACAGATAACAATTTTCACATGTGCTCGCCAACGCATTATTTTCAGGCAATGAAAATGATTCCCTCTCGTTTGAAACGATAGAGTTCGTAAGCTAGTTCGAAAGTTGAAACCAAAATAAAAGGAGGACATCTGAAGAAGGCCAGAACGTAAACTCACTCTGATCCCCACCTCCGGCCCTTTTGTCGGGGAGGCGAAAAGAACACTCAGACGCCCGCAAAGCGTTCCCTGATCTCTCGCGCATGTTCCTACACACTAACAAGAGTACAGATCGAGTCAAGCGAAGAGAAGGAAACTACTACTTCCTAACACGAGTTCTCATATTTCTATTATAATATGCATGCATGTTTATCTCAATGTTCTTCATTCAGTATTAGTAATGTAATCACATTTATATTAATTTTCAGTGTGCTTGTTGGTAAATTCCCAAAGACAATACCTTCGTCTAAATAAATACCCTTACTAAGAACAGGTACCCTGCTATAACAACACTAACCCTTTAACAAAATAGGAGATAATGCGTGGGAGGGTGGTATCATGACGAACGAACATATACTGCAATACTCCTTTATAAAGAGATAATGCTTGAAGGGATTGTCTCATAACAACAGAACAGTTACAACACTATTCATATCCATAGATGTAATCATTGAAAATAAATTGATCTGAAACAGTATAGTTAACTGAATTGAACGTTAAAAGTACATTAGTAGAAGGAATAGTATCGTGTAGGCTTTAAACAGGCAGATACCAAATCTACATTAGTAATAGATTTAAAAAGAAACCCAGTTAATCGCAAAGAAAACTGAATTTCCATTGTTCAGATTTAACAGACAAATTATTTCCTCGTTATTTTGTTTTATTTAAAACGCTATTTTAATTCAATTATTCCAAACATATTGTTGTTTAGGATAAACAACTCTCTTTATTGGCTTGTATGTAACTACATTTCATCGGCTGTTTTCACTAGTAAGATATTTATTTTCGGCCACCAGATATTTTGTTATTAGGAGAAAATACGCACCGTTTTGGGGCCTCCTTGTTGACGCCTTTCTTTGCGTATCGGCCCCACTCACTGATTTGAGATCACATTATCTGATACATTATATAATATAGTAAGTATTTTATTTCATATGGTACTGATATTTACGAATTATAAATATATTTTGGAAATAAAAGTGTTGTCTTTTGAACAATTTCAAGCGTAAAAGATGTATGGAGAATTATTAAATTACGGTGAAAAACAATTTTAATACGCAGTAGTAGTAATCGTTTGATTCGGTATGTGTTCAATTGTAATATAAAAGAAAATATAATTACAAATAATATTTTCTAAATATTGTATTTGATAATACAGCTTATCTGATCGTCATTTGAGCGGAATATTAAAATAATTGTGACTACTTTTTTGTTTATCCGTGTGGATTTGTCGCGACTATGTGAATTACACATTATTTTTTGCGTGTTCTTTACTATTAAGAGATTATTTATTAAAATCAAAAATGCTTTAGCTTAAAGTACTTAAAGTTTTTTTTATTAATAATATTTTACCTTCTTACACATGGCAGTTCCCCCATTCCTGCATTCGACGCGTAATCGGCATACACCTGTCTTCCAGATTACTTGATTTGATACCAGTGGCTCTTACCATCGCATTATTTGTAACTTTAAGTCTTAAAAATCGAAAGTAGTTATATGATGTAAAGAAAAACAGAACAAATAAGAAAATTTAAATTATTCCCCGGTTACGCCGCGTAGGTATATTTTGTTTATAATAAGTATGAAATATTATTGCAATATTCTGAACGTTTTCTGCAAATGTGATTTCATTTACTTCTATTTAAGTTTTAAAAATAACTGTAAGGAAAATGAAAACTTACGACCACTTCAATAATGAGTATTAAATAAATATTTAATGTCTCATTATAACACATATATTATAATATGCTGGTTATGTTTTGGGTTTCAGAATTTGATCTGGAAAAAATGTTCAAATCTCATTAAAACCTGTGTTAACTTGAAGTGATACGCGGGCAAATATATTTATTTAACTTAATAGGGGGATTACGTGTTTACTTTTCATCCTGAATGTTTATATTATTTGTGTTAGCTTTATATAATACACGAGTATCATGAGTAATACAATGTTTGCTCGAATGATAAAAAAATGAGCTCAATTAAGTTCAGCCCCGATCAAAGGTTGTCATCATGAAAAATGTAAATTCTACCTCATAAAAAGTTGGCTTTCGGATGGGCTCACAATAAATCATACTATAATTCTGCAACGGAAAAGTTTAAATGATGTGTATAGATCTACTAGCAAGAAAATGTTATTCGTTGGGTTACTCGTTTATCTCGAGTTAGATTGTCTGAAAAAGTTGAGTTTGCAAAGCCAGTTAAATATGAGAACACTTTAAAATAATTAGAAATTAGATCTTTCTGCTCTTTGACCCTCTCTTACTCTCCAATTACGGATTAAATAATATAATCATTCTGGTGATATTCCATTTTGTTTTAAATGGACTATTATATCATTTTTTTCTTTCATTTCTTCATTTAATTTCCCAAAATATTAAATTCTACGATTATTTTTTTTAACAAAACCTATCTTGGGTCATACTTAAGCAGCATATACGTATGGATATATCTTTGCTAGTGTTGGTGTTTTAGTTTGGTGCACACAGATTACTCACCTTTTATATAATAAAAAATAGGTTAACGATTTGTCTTCTCTTATTTGTGACTCAAGCAGAATGAAAGGATTGCTGTTTTTTTTTTAACTTAGTTCATCTCAAACGATGCAAGTTGTCACGTTACACGTAAGAGGCTCCATAGAATTAGGGTGAAAGTTTATGGGGGGCATCCTAAAGTGGGATCTGTTAATTTTCCTGCTAACAAAAATTACACGGTTGGACGAAGAAATGGAGTTTCGAAAGTTGACATAGTAAGAGAGTTCCGAAACTTGGAAAAAAGAGAATTCGGGAAGTTGACAAACAAAGAGAGTTCCGGGAGTTGAAAAAAACAAAACATGTACACATCGTACATCCAGATTTAAGATGTGTGTTATGAAGAAATGGTGATGACTGTTAACCAACGTGAAAACGTGTGTATGCATGAGGAGAGAAATATATAATCATCAAAATAGATACATATACGAAATCGTGTTCGAAAGTTCAGAAAATCAAAAAAATCTTAAACAAAAACAAAGTATTTTCTGGTTTTCATTACAACTTGGAACAATTATTGTAAACATAACATCAAATTAGAATCGTATTTTAGAGCCGATTGTACTCATAAGAAAACCCGAAATAAAAAAATGCCAGATATTTAACAGTTTTAAGCTGTTGTCATCAGAGGACGCCCATTGTTTTCTCTCGTTGTAAATAAAATGAAGTCACACTCAAACAACCATGTTTACTAGAAACGCGTGCTTTTAAAAACTATTAAACGAACAAACAGTGTATAAAAGGTTAAACATTCTTATTTAATTCACTGACATCACTGTTCTATTTATTTATGTAGGGGAATGAATGAAGACTCTTGTGTATTTCTGTTGGTCATGTTACAGATTTTATTCTCATGTTTATTTCTATAAATTTCAATTTGCAAGTTAAAACAAAATGGAATAAGATGGCGGCTTTATCGCATACAAGTGTTCGTGGAGAACGTATACCCAGCGATATTATTGTAAAAAATTATGATACAAAATACATACTACTACTGGAATTGTCGTCAAATTTTACTTGAGAAATTTTACTTTTTGATTTTTATATACGGTTTTGTATTCAATTTCATCTATCGACACAGGCACATCAAACATGTAATATAGTCTGTCGATACATGATACATAGCGAAAGTTGACATTGTTATTCTTAATATAAGAACATGTTATTAATGTATCTTTTAAAAGTTGATAGTTAATTTAATCATTTGTCAGATAGTTTGTGCCAGATAACGTTCAGTTACAACTGTTGAATAATGAGTGTATAGGTTTACTAGAATATATTTGAGTACAGGTAGATTAGTGCGAGTACAAAACGACCTTGCTGTTGTGTGTGAAACAAAGAAAGTTACTAGAGTGTATTCCAGAGGACCTGCCACCAGTGGGAATTTGACGGGCGAGGTAAGAAAGGGGAATGACTCAGTACGATATGCAGAGGGGGGGGTGATGTGACGTCACGTGGGATGAAAAACGTGGAAAGACGGTTAGATTTTAAGAGGTTGGACGTTGACACGAACGATAGCAGACAACATGTCAGGGTCGCACGTGGCAACGGACGCTGATGTGTGTCTGTCTATATGATGTATGTCTCGCTGTTTATCTATGCATCTATCTAATAGTTTAATAAGAGTAAATGCATGTCTCTTTACATAGTTAATTATGAAATATACTTATTTAACACTTTTTTCTAAATAAACCTCCATTTCCGAAACTCTGTCATTTCGCAATTGTTTTTATGCTAAAACAACGAAGAAAATACGCACAACGACGAACAACGGGTTCGAACTAGAGCCGACACGACGGCGAAACAACAATTAGGTTGCCGAGAAAGTAAGAATAACGACACGGATCCCGAGTAAGAATGAATGACAGCGAGGAAGAGAAAGATGAAACACAACACAATGTGTCCAGTCTCCTCATCTATCCTTGAATTTGTCTCCGTGTGTCTGTCTATTTGTATGTAGGTCTGCGATCTATATTTATTTGTCATAATATTTACATTGTTTCATAACAAATTAGTCACTAGGCCAATAAATTTCAAGAGGTCGTGATTGTTTATAATCTTCTCTTAAACCAGACACTTTCACCAAAATACCGCATTTGCTCTATGGGTTTGACCGTTTAGAAAACACCTAGCGCTTAGTAAATGTTATTTACAAAAAGAATATGCACAGATATGTAGTTGATGGGACTGGGACGACTAAAAACACCCTAAAATAAAGAAAAAATAAAGCAAACAAATAAAACTAGATGAAATGGTAGGTTAGTAAAGCCCTCCTGTTCCTTGCTAATTTTAGACCTTCCACCGTTATCCGGTATGTCAGTGCCAAAAACAAGCAGATAGATCTCTACCTAGGAGTGGAGTTTTAAATGGGAAGAGTAGAAAAATGGGGTTAACGTGCTGAGTCGGTGGTGTCCTTCCAAGAAAAAAACGATATCAGGATGCCGGGAGAGATTGAGGGCAAAATAAATGTGCGCACTTACTTGTCTGTGTATATGGTTGTCTGTCTCTGTCATGGGTATATCGGTATGAAATGAAATGACTTCTGTTTGTGATACTCCAATTTGTGGGCTTCACGGAGTGTTTACCAGGTTCAGTCTCATACAGATTCAGTCTCATCCAGGTTCAGTCTTATCCAGGTTCAGTCTCACCTAGGTTCAGTCTCATCCAGGTTCAGTCTTATCCAGGTTCAATCTCATCCAGGTTCAGTCTCATCCAGGTTCAGTCTCATACAGATTCAGTCTCATACAGATTCAGTCTCATCCAGGTTCAGTCTCATCCAGGTTCAGTCTCATACAGATTCAGTCTTCTCCAGGTTCAGTCTCATCCAGGTTCAGTCTCATCCAGGTTCAGTCTCATCCAGGTTCAGTCTCATACAGATTCAGTCTCATCCAGGTTCAGTCTCATCCAGGTTCAGTCTCATACAGATTCAGTCTAATCCAGGTTCAGTCTTATCCAGGTTCAGTCTCATCCAGGTTCAGTCTTATCCAGGTTCAGTCTAACCCAGGTTCAGTCTCATCCAGGTTCAGTCTTATCCAGGTTCAGTCTCATCCAGGTTCAGTCTCATCCAGGTTCAGTCTCATACAGATTCAGTCTCATCCAGGTTCAGTCTCATCCAGGTTCAGTCTTATCCAGGTTCAGTCTCATCCAGGTTCACTCTCATCCAGGTTCAGTCTCATACAGATTCAGTCTCATCCAGGTTCAGTCTTATCCAGGTTCAGTCTAATCCAGGTTCAGTCTCATCCAGGTTCAGTCTTATCCAGGTTCAGTCTAATCCAAGTTCAGTCTCCTCCAGGTTCAGCCTCATACAGATTCAGTCTCATCCAGGTGCAGTCTTATCCAGGTTCAGTCTCATCCAGGTTCAGTCTCATACAGATTCAGTCTCATCGAGGTTCAGTCTTATCCAGGTTCCGTCTCATCCAGGTTCAGTCTCATCCAGGTTCAGTCTTATCCAGGTTCAGTCTCACCCAGGTTCAGTCTCACCCAGGTTCAGTCTTATCCAGGTTCAGTCTAATCCAAGTTCAGTCTCATCCAGGTTCAGCCTCATACAGATTCAGTCTCATCCAGGTGCAGTCTTATCCATGTTCAGTCTCATCCAGGTTCAGTCTCATACAGATTCAGTCTCATCGAGGTTCAGTCTTATCCAGGTTCCGTCTCATCCAGGTTCAGTCTCATCCAGGTTCAGTCTTATCCAGGTTCAGTCTCACCCAGGTTCAGTCTCATCCAGGTTCAGTCTTATCCAGGTTCAGTCTCATCCAGGTTCAGTCTCATCCAGGTTCAGTCTCATACAGGTTCAGTCTCATCCAGGTTCAGTCTCACCCAGGTTCAGTCTCATCCAGGTTCAGTCTTATCCAGGTTCAGTCTCATCCATGTTCAGTCTCATCCAGGTTCAGTTTTATCCAGGTTCAGTTTCATCCAGGTTCAGTCTTATCCAGGTTCAGTCTCATCCAGGTTCAGTCTCATCCAGGTTCAGTGTCATACAGATTCAGTCTCATCGAGGTTCAGTCTTATCCAGGTTCAGTCTCATCCAGGTTCAGTCTCATCCAGGTTCAGTCTTATCCAGGTTCACTCTCATCCAGGTTCAGTCTCATCCAGGTTCAGTCTCATCCTATCTATGAGTGAACCAGAATATGTTCTGCTCATTAAACGAGACTACACCCACTGGTATCTCCACACACATTTACATCATCAGTAACTAATTGACGCAAACACTTTTAATAAATATTTATGAATGTTAAGCATTTTTCTTTTTTACAAAAAAGACTTAATTCGGCGGTAAATAGCCCGAAAAAGTTCAAATGCAGTTAAAATCAAACAAAAGAATATATATTGCTATCCCCTATTCTGTCTGATTGTCTCTCTATACTCGTCTCTTCTCCCTCTCTTTTTCACTCTTTTCTATCACTCTTGTTACTAGCAGGACTTTGTGGCCCGGGGTGGAGTATATGCAAGAATGATATGACTGTGAAGTTAAATTAAAATGAGCACCCACTTCCCGGTCATTTACAAGTAATATGGTTTGATGTTGGCTGTATGAATCTCTGTGTTAATTAAGCATATGTAATTATAGAATTTCAATTTTGTGATCTTTTTATTGAGGGAGAAATTTTGGTTGCCTACACTAAAATGACGCGCGGAAACAGTATTTCTATTTGTTTGTATATTCTGTTTACCATACAACATATAGATGCCACTACCTTACCAATAACTCTAAATCCGGAGCTTTTCCAGTCGGGCTTAGGGTTATTGGTAACTCATTTTTAATTGCATTTAATAAATGAAACACCAGTAGCAACTGATGGGTCGGTCATTTTGTATTGTTTACTGTCTCCGAAGGAGTGGGTATCGACGAAATCTTATATTGAAATTAAAGAATAAATAAAAAAGAGTTTATGAAGTTTAAAACTATGCAGGTCAGTGCAAAAGTAAATTATATTGCGTTTGGTAGCACTTATTGGTTGTAACATCAAAAAATGAAAACTCAAAAAATACCGATGACAGGTTTGTCGAGTAAAATATTTAAAAAAAAATAATGCCGAAATCTAATTCACTCTGAATAATTTACGTGACTGAAATAGAATTTAACTAAACGATTGTAAAATATTAAAAAAAAATAATGCCGAAATCTAATTCACTCTGAATAATATACGTGACTGAAATAGGTTTTAACTAAACGATTGTAAAATATTTAAGAAAATAATGCCGAAATCTAATTCACTCTGAATAATTTACGTGACTGAAATAGGATTTAATTAAACGATTGTTTCTTAGCTATTAAACAAAAGAAACACAGGATTATTCCTGAGATATTATTGACGATAGGCATTTTTTTATCCCCAATTCCGTGATTGTCGCTTTTACCGCGAATGTAATTGTTCAAAAAGAAAAACAAAAATTCGCTAGAATTGCTAAACTGCTTTCGTGGAGAAGTTTGTTAATGCGTAAACTATGACAGTACAAAGATGTACTAAAAATGTATGTAAATAAATGATATTTCAGTTTTCGTAAATATTTTGAATGTTTACACATAATCGCCTAGATATTATTATAGCATTTTTGTTGTGTATATTTTTTTGTTGGAAGGGGGGAGGCTGCTTACACTACAATGAAGTGAGGAAGAATGTTTCTATTTTATTGTATATTATGTTGACCATACTACACATGAATGCCACTAACCTACAAATAACTATATGTCCGGATGTGTTGCCAGTCGGACTTAAGGTTAGTGGTAAGTCATTTTTTAACTATATTTAATGAATGAAAAACCAATACCATCTCATGTATCTGCACATTAAGGATATTTTACTGTCTTCGAATGAGTGGATGTCGACGAAATGTTATATGTTTAAAAAGCTATAAAACACTTTCAGAAGTTTAAAAGTATGCACATCAATAGAAAATTAACTTTTATAGCATTTGTTGGCACTTTTGTGTTGTAACATAAAAAAGTGAAAACACAGAAAATGCCGCTGACAGTTTTTCAGTATGAAAATGTTTCGAAAATAATGCCAAAATTTACTTCAATCTAAACATTTTACGTGGCTGAAATATAATTTTACCAAAGAAATTGCTAAACTGCAATAGTGTCAAATCTCTTTTGGGGTAATCTATGACGGGGTGATTTTAAAGATTTACTCTAAATGTATTTAAATAAATGGTAGTTCAGTCTTTCGAAATATGTTGAATGTTCACATGTAATCGCCTATATAAGCAGAACTTAAATGCTTACTAGACACTGTCAGAACAGACTGACATAGGGATACTTAACCCTACAAGTAAACTCTGCCAAAATATTCAAAATAACATAGTATTCAAAGTCTAAATAAGATCCCCTCGTACGGCTATACACTGGCTCATACGAGGAATGATGTATCTTCTCCGAGTAATGATACCGCATATAACAGCACTTAGCTGGATACTCCACCGGTCTAAATGCATTCTTTTCTTGGAAGCCGGTAAGAACAAGAGACCACTAGAAATAATATAACATGGTGAACTGGTCAAATTAGGAGAGGGAAATTAATATTCTTAACTTCTTTACTAACTCAACATTTTACAGGTAAAGGAGAACTTTAATGGAATATTCGAATATCTATGTATCTCATATACAGATAAACTGTTAACCCCAGGAAGGAGCCCCTTGATTTCTGAGAACTTCAACTGCAGTAAAATAAAACAAAAAAAAAACACACTTTTTAGTTTTACGAAAATAAATTCGCAAACATCTGAAGAAATCGAAAACAGCTATACCCCCACCAATTTAACTGAATGTTAAACTTGGCTAAATAAAGTTTTCACTAGTAAAAGGTGTATTGTATATTTTTCAGACTCTTTCTCTTAGTGAGACGAAGTACCCTCGTTCAATGTTTTGAACGCATTAAAATATAAAAAGTCATTATGTGCGTGGATTGAAAAAAGAAAGAGAGAAAGTCTTCTGTTTATTATTTTCTGTAATGAAAGAAAAAAGCATTAGAATAAGAATTTGGGCGAGGTAAATAATCATCAGTCTAAAGTGATCTTTTAAAGCAGTAGAAACAAAACTTACGATGCATTTATTATTGCCGCCATTTTGTAAGAATGGGTTATTCTTGTATGTGTATTCGTTTTTAAACTATTTTTAAAACGATTTCTTTGTATTGTAATGTAGTAGTTGAGTAAGAATGAATTAATACTATTCTGTTATTCTTTAATTTACCGGTGATGTGTGACAGTTTTGCGGGGTAGTTGGTAAAAATATTAAATGTAATAATTAGAGAATTGATTTGTAGAAATGTATATTATCAAAGTACACTCAGACAGAACTGCGAAGTTTGCCGATTGGATTAGTTTAGTTTGTGATGCATGTGGTTATTTTCTAATAGGGAAAACTAGTCTACACGGAATATATATATATATATATATATATATATATATATATATATATATATATATATATATATATATATAAGTTAATAAGAATAGTATTTTTTAATATTCATCTTCTGTTTTTTATTCTTTTCTTAATTTTAGTAACCCCAATCAGGGCACACTGACAGCTACGGACCTAAAATGTATATGGTCATGCTAAATAAAGGGGTGCACAGACAAATGCTTGTTTACATTGCATTTAAATTGGTGCATGTAAATGCAGACGGGAAAACGGGGAGTAGGAAGGAAATTTACAAGGTAAGCGGTTTGGGAAAAGAAGTTATTAGAGTATAGTACAGGGGTATTATTTTTCTGCATGTTGGGTTGGTCAGAGATCGTTGGTGTTTCGGATACTATACCAACCACTGATGATTTAAAAACAACAAAGATTAGACAAGAATAGATTGTTCTTTTCTTATGAACAAGGATAAAAATGTGATGTTATACAGACGAAAGAGTTCTCTGAGAAATGCAATAGAGTTTTTAAAAACTAAGACTATATATATATATATATATATATATATATATATATATATATATATATATATATATATATATATATATATATATATATATATATGTATATATGTATTGTCTACTTTTCAAAAAGAAGATTTAAATGTGTTCAAGTCTGGGTTTATTGAAAACAATTTTCATCCGCATTGCAATCCTCAATGTTAGGAAACAATTACGTTTTCCATCACAAAGCTGTCGAAGGTTTTCGTGCGTTTGAATAAACATTCTACGTGACAATTAAGTTTTATATTTTTTAGTCGTTCCACGTCATTGTTAAAAGACTTCTATCAAATGCAGCTGCCTGTTTCCATCAATTGAGTGTTAAATTAAGCATTGCTCACCTTCTCTCATATATTCTATTTTACAATAATAAATAAGTCGAACTCAGTATGGTACAAGATCAGTTAGAAGATTTGAATTTCATATATGTTCAACTTGACGAAGGATTTCAGATCTACTTGGAAAATAAGCATTCAAAATTCGAATTTTTACATACCTAATCTGTATATATCTCTGTAAATAAGACTTCATAGTTACAAATTGGTCGAACAATTTAGAACCTTTATCCTTTAAAGTGTAGATTCTCTTACATAATCTTTCTAGCTGTGTTTCTTACTATCATGTTTGCTGTCTGCGCATCTTCTCGGGCATGTACTTGATAATTAAGATCTATACGAAGATCAAACATTTTTCACGCGTCGATTTTATGATGAATCTCATATGATTGTATTAATTTTATATTAGGCATTTTAAAATATTCTGAAGTCGTGCCAGACATCCATTTAATTTATAATTTGAAAATTGAAAATTAGATAAAACTAAACCGTCATCCATTGGTTCACAAACAGTGCCAATATGTATCTACTTTCATTTGATTCGAAATTTTATAAAATATGACATATATGTTAATACATTTTCCTTTCACGATTTTGAATATTTATCAATGGAATTTATGCTTTGAATACAAAGCCGTTGGAAATGGACTGTTGCTAATGGCGAAAGTTTCAAATGACCAATCTATTACAGCCAGAATTACTTAGTAGAGACTTGGCTATCGCAAATTCTGGAAAATAACAAAACGTATACTTAAAAGATGTATACAGACGATAAGACCACTTCAAAGAGAGAATATCTTTAGGCCCTCCGTTCAGTCTAGAGAGACTATGTAAGGGGCTGGCTGCGCGTGTAATTGTGAAGCAAGGGTTGCGCAATCCCTAACAACACTTCTCCTGAATCGGCACTGCTTGATTCCAATGGCAAGTAATCAAGACGACTGGAAACAATGCCGAGATAAGCAGAGAACACATACAGCACCTGGTATTCCCAAACGGTCACCCATTTAGTACTGGCCAGGCTCGACGTCGCTTAACTTCGGTGATCTAACGGGAACCGGTGTGTCAACGTGATTGTGCCGTATATAAAGAGAGAATATAATTAATCTAAAATAAAATAGAATAAAATTAAAAAAATCAATGAGTGTGTACGTATAAGCGTGTGTGTGTATGTGTGAGTGTGTGTATGTCTTGGTTTGTGTGCATATAGTTAGGGAAGGGGAGACGGGCCGAGTCTGACCGACTTTCTTATGCGTCGATAGGTAGGTTTCAATGTGTCATCTTATGCAAAAGGGTTTCTCGTCTGAAAATTTTGAAATGTAATGTGTCTGTTTGTTTTTTCTCTTTTGTTTTTGTTTTTTTATGATTGTGTATTGGCGGATGTAATCTTTGCTCATCAGTATATCCCTGAGGAGGAGCCGAGGAGGTTCTAAAATAATTGTCGGATAATCAAACTACGTTTATTTATATATATATATATATATATATATATATATATATATATATATATATATATATATATATATATATATATATATATGCAAAAGTGTTTTCCATTTATCCGAACTATATTCATTATTCATATAAAAACCTCACCTCTTATTAATTCAATTAAACACTGAAATATTTTCACATATAGTATATATACTCACAGAAAACCTTACTAAACACCCTCAACGCTAAAGATTATTTGAATATTTAGTTTTTAATCATTGTCTAATAAATCATATTCAGTACTATTAACTGATAATTTGATTCTGCTATTTTATAATACATACGAAACCCTTTTTTATATTAATCTCTTAAGTATTATCAGTTGTAATATTATTTTAACCGATTTAAGGAATTAAATTTAAAATAAAATATCCTAACTTCCATTTCATTATTTGTTGGGGGGTTTTCAGTTACGTTTCCGCACACGTATATTTACACATAGCAACAACCTCGATAACTTTCGAATAATTGCTTTTTAAAAATCAATTTTGAATACAACGCAATAATTACCAAAGTTTTTTTTAATAATTAAATACATGCGTTTATTAATTTCAAAAATAAATTTGTTGTTGATGTTTCTATTTATTTCTCCCACTAGACCAGATTTAAGCACAATGTCAATATTTAACGTGGGAAAATACGCTCCCCAAAAATGAGCACTCTGGACGCGAACAAGAATGTCAATGATCTCTGTCTAGAAGAAGTTATATTTCACTTAACGAAGAAATAAAACTTAAGTGCAGATTCATAACAGATACTAAATTTTGCACCTAATCAAAAGGTCAAGGAGTACATCTGTTGGTAGTGATAATGATGATTATGACTTTAACATTTGTCATAGGAAAGAAAAAAACGCATCTAATCTTTCTAAATTACAAAAAAAGTGTTTTCTTTAATATTTATTAAAGTATTTTTTGTGTCTTCTAAATTAATTAATGCGAAAGTTTTTTTTTATTTGTCCGAACTATCTAATTAAATTGTACACTAACACATGTTCACATACCGTATATATATTCACAGAAAACCTGACTTAACACTCTCAACGCTATAAATTATTTGCATATTTATTTTTAAACATTGTCTAATACATTTATTAGACAATGAAAAATCATGTATATAATAAAATAGGAGAATCAAATTATTATTGAATCGTATTTTTTTATATAAATATCTTATTTGTTATCCGTTGTAATATTATTTAAACCGATTTAATGAATTTAGTTAAATTAAAAAATCATTACTTCCGTTTCATTATTTGTTGTTTCTTCGCTTACGTTTACGCACGCAT
Organism: Sepiola atlantica; assembly: GCA_963556195.1. Lineage (NCBI taxonomy): Eukaryota > Metazoa > Mollusca > Cephalopoda > Sepiida > Sepiolidae > Sepiola > Sepiola atlantica. Next base: position 22,010,170 of record OY744523.1, on the reverse strand, counting down.
ATATTTACACATAGCAAACACCTCGATAACTTTCGAATAAATACTTTAAAAATGATAAAGTTTGCATACAACGCAATAAATTCCAAAGGGGTTCTGTTAATAATTAAATGCATGCGTTTATTATATTTTTAATTGATTTGTTGTTGTTGCTTTTGCTGTTCCTATTTACTTCCTCTCGCGAGAGCAGATTTAGGCACAGTGTCAATATTTAACTTGGTGAAAATCCAGCTCCCTCCCTCAAATGCTACTCTGGATGAGAACAAAAATGTCAATTAACTCGGTCTAGAAGGAGTTCTCCTTCACTAACCGAGGACATGAACAGTAAATGCAGATTGAGGACAGATACTACATTTTGATATTAGCCAAAAGGCCAAGGAGTTAACATGTCGGTAGTGATGATGATGATGATGATGATGATGATGATGATGATGATGATGATGATGATGATGATGATGATGATGATGATGATGATGATGATTTTAACATTTGCTATAGAAAAGAAAAAAACTCATCTAATCTCTCTAAATTACAATATATATATATATTAGTTTTCTTTAATATTAATTAAGAAATTTATCTGCCTTTCATAATTAAGGCGAAAAGTACAAAGTACCCATTTCGACTTACTCAGTAATATAACATTAGTTTATTTGCCCAATCGACCTTCTACCTTTATGGTTGATTTGATTGCATCATATAACCAATTTTTGATGGGGTATTCCTTTCTCATTTTTATGCTGAAACAACATAACATTCGTCGACTTTGAATATCTTAATGACCATATCAATTCACCTTTTTGTTGTAGTTTTCCTAAAAGATAAGATCTTACTATGTTCATTCACAGTAAATTTTCTCCACATTGGAATATATCAAATAACACTACGACAATAATTTTTTTTTTCAAAATTACTAAATCTAGCAAATATATGCTCCCTCCGGTCGCATATTTTTGCTAGGCTATCGCGTCAGAAGTGAACGCTCACGCGTAAACCGATGGAGCACCAGTCATATTTCTTGCGTGGTTAGACATTGATTTTCTTTGTTTATGACCAAGAATATTTTTAGTTGAAAATAAAGAAAAAAGAAATTCGACCCTACCCCGATTTTTTTTTACCTTTCCCCATAAATAGAAATATTTTAAGTTTAAAAAGAATAAAAAATGTTTGCGTTCCCCCCTAAATTTTCCCCCTCCCCCATACATAGAAATATATTTAGTTAAGAAAAGAACAAAAATTTTTTTGGACCGCCTTCCCCCAATTTTTCTTTATCTTCCCCCCATATATATAAGTATTTTTAATTATAAAGGAAAAAAACTAATCCTAACTCTAACCTCCACTTCGACTGTGACCTTAACCCTAACGACGGGGTCAAAGTTAGCGCGGGTCCTAAAGTGAAAAAGAACCAAAAAATCAAATACGATGAACACGATGTGTGTGTGTTTATTTAATTACCTTTTTTAATTAAACAATTTGATTCTAAAATCAGTTGTATAGTTTTCCAGTACAATGTGTTAGTTTTTTTGTTGACAGTAAAGAAAAAAAATCACATCTTTTTTTTAAATAAATAAAACATGTAATAATAAACACAGTTTGTAAATAAAAGTGTATAAGGTGTAATCATAAATTCAGTTGAGGTCGTGAAAAAAATGATAATATTGGATATGAAAGTATTAAAAAATCAAATACAGTAAACACGAATAGTTTTTTTAATTCTCGGAAAGAAAAAGTGTACCTGAACTAAATTCGTTATAATGTGTGTGTGCGTGTTTTTAAATAGTAATTTTTAAATCAATTATTATTTTAATTAAACAATTTGATTTAATAAATTTGTGTTTTAAAACATAATGGCTAATAAAATTAAGAAAATAAACTCAGAACGGTTAAATAAAAGGTAGCACGGTGAATGCCAGCGTTTTGTTTACAAACGCGCCGTCTTGCGTCCATACTCAATTAACGGAGGGAGGGCAGCAATTCAATGGATTAACCCTGGCTGTTTAATCAGTGTTGTCATTGTTATATTAACTACGTAACGCATTTCATTTATGTATAGATATAAATAATAAAATAAATAATTATGATTCATAAGTAAGATTATTAGCGAGCAAAATAACGTAAACACATCTGGAAATCTGACGAAAACAATCATGAGTGTATATTTGCGAATACAAATTTATTAGAAATTCAAAAGCAATTGATTATGTAAATTGAGAAATGCGCATAGTGTTTACAGCGGGTTTTTTTTCATACTATATAATGAAGCTAGTGGACTTATTAAATAGTCATACTACTCTGATGGAGTTTTGGCTTCAGACAGACAGGCAGACAGAAAGACAGATACATAAACTCCATTATTAATAGATGTCAATTAAAATTTTTGTCTTTGGTTTCTGTAAAGAAGACTGCCGCCTCAACAATTGCTGCCCGGAGAGCGGGTAGTGTTTGATATATATATATATATATATATATATATATATATATATATATGTATTCACATACGGACTGTTTCGCTGTATCACAGCTAACTTTCAGTGCAGGTAGTCAAGCAAGTGCATCTAGTCGGAATAATTATTTAAAGCTGTGTGCGCAGTGTTTTAAGATATTCTTATATTTCAGTAGGATATTACAATGTGGGTAGATGTAGGCACTGGGAAAGTAAATAAAAGAAAAAAAACAAAATTCGAGAGTAAGACAATATATAGTGTTTTGGCACCTGTAGGAAAGAATTTTCTTTTTCATCACTTAAAAATGTAATCACTGTATAGAGTCTCGACCGGTGAAGACATAACATTTCGATTGATCACCTCATTATCAAAGGTTCATGTGAAACGTGTGTGGAGTTGGATATGATTCTTTAAGTGCTATTGTGGCACGTGTTCTTCGGAATTGCGTTATCTATTCCCTGCTTTTTTGTTCCAGCTCCTTAGACTGGTTGGTCTAGTGGTCTCCATCAATTCGCCGTGTTGATACCTCATTGTAATACAGCTTCCTATTCTAGTGGATACTTTCCGAGAACTGCAAGCGTGTAGAACTCTCTTACTGTTGACAGTTTCCCTCTTTCCTATAGCCTTGGTCTTTTCGAGACAAAGGTCATTAGGCATTTTCTGTCTTTCCGATAATAATATGTCGTTCTTGTTAGCTTCATAGATCAAGTGTCTTCATGCCTTGTGTGGAGCGAGTTCCATGAAACAAAGTTTTGCGCTAGTACCTCAGCAAAGGAAACCAAATACAACCGCAAAGGGGATAACTGGATACGCAATATAACTAATGGTATACTATGAGTATTGATTTACTCCTCTCCAAGAGTTAGGCACAAAGCCAGTTTTTATCTTACTCCCACAAGTAAGATGTGACCCAAGGACGGGTCGGGAAAGTGGGGTTTAAAAATTGTCTGGGCAGCTCCGTCGGCATTCCCCGGTAGGTGCTCCTTAGGCAGTAAGTATAAACTTACTCCTCCCCAAAGAGAGGAGGCAAAGCCTGGGAGGGTGCACCTCCTAGAACTGCACAAGACAGACCCATTGACCGGCGTAAATCAAGACCCGAAGGCCAAGACAACACCAGTATGGGGTGCAGTATCCATCGGAACAGATACTACACTTTGATCTTAGCCAAAAGGCCAATACTGTGAGTAGCATAGACGGCAACACTTCTAACAATTTCCCTCCAACTGTATAAATAAGTTTAAACCCATGCGATTTTAATTTCTTATTTTACTTCTGGACTAGTTCAAGGTGCACATCTTCTTGTGCATTAAATATTTAAATATTCAGATCTTCAACATTTTGTTTAATATTCATCGCTGAGCATCTTAGAGGCTCATTTTCGGAGTCTCATGTGTGGAAGCGTGTATGCATCGTAATTTTGGATGTCGTCATTCATAGTTAGTAGACAACATTGATCGCCAAATGACCAAGAACAACGTAGTATATTTAAACCTAGTAAAACATTTCAAACAACATTTCACAAATGACACAATTATTTAGTAAAAAAAGCTGAATTAACTTTGACTTCTTAAGTTGTATTCTTCATGCAGTTTTGAACATTGGAACCCAAAGATATAGTCACCATTGTTGATGGATCAACATTCATGAGAAATTAAACAATAAAAGGAAACCTTTGAGCTAATAATCGAACTGTTTTGGATAAAGGAAGCATGTCATGTGACGAGACAATAAAACGAGAAAAACGATTCTTAAACTTATTTAATGTATCAATTCACCGTCACAAATGTATCCGCTTACTTCCTCTGACTGTGTATTCACTTTCATAAGTGCCATTAAGAATGCCCCGAAACGTAATTAACATAAATAATTAAATGACTATTTTAAATTGCCCTTTTTCTGTCATCTTGTTCGGCTAAATGATCGACTGAACATAAGTTTATATTTTTACCCATAGCTGGAGATGTGATCTCCGACCTTCTTCGGGTACATCTTGTCGAACTCGGGACACTATACGGAATAGCGAACCGACACCAAGCGCAATGGATAAAGGTGTTGAGTACAATTACTTATAAATTATAGCCATTTGGAGCTAATTGCTTACATAAGACTTCTACTGGGTCATGGCTGACGGGCCGAAAACAATCTATCTACGTAAAATGAATAGAGGGGTCCGTTTGAATTCCGTATAAGTGTCTGAGTTCTACATGAAGATTTCGAAGTTCGAAAAATTGCACCTAAAGAAGATCGGAAGTCACATGATCGGAAACGTTGTGAGAATAAAATACAAATACTAAAAGCAAAGTATGATAAGATGCATATCGATGACGAAACTGGAAAAAGAATAAATATCAATTATATTTAACTTTGTCTGCAAAGTTTTTGAATACATGTCTTTCATCTTCTCATATATTGAACCCCAAAACGTGTACTGGATTTCCTTCTAAATATATGTGTTCCTTTTATTGTTATGAACACCGTTTAATTTATTTCAATGAAAAAATATAGTTTTGTTATGTTTGCTCGGTAATTTTGTTTCTCTATTTCTAGAAATCGGTGCGCCAACTTTTCAATTCTGCTGATAATTGGATTTTTATTATGATTGAATTTTCTTCGGGAATCGATATTTCTCAAATCGATTACCTGCCATGTGGGTTTTGTAATTTTGAATTCGCCAATAAATCAATCACATATATTTTTACTCGTTGTTATGCTACATATTAGATAAAAGTGTAAGCATAGTAAATAGTTGGTTGGCAGTTGCGAGCAAAGGTCTAGTAATGTCCTTATTATGCCCGGGGTTTTAGTATTTAAACATATTATGAATAAGGAAGAAAGTTTTAATCTGATCGGATGTCGTTCCTAACTTGGATGCTCAGGCATCGCCCTCACCTCTGTAATCCCCTGGTTGTTGGGTCTTATGGCATGTAAACCGTTGTTGAGTCATTTATGCCTAAACTCTATCTGTTCTTGTATATTATTTGGTGTGTAGATTAACATGTTTTGTACACGTATATTTTGTAAGCATGTAGTTAGTAAATGGTAGTTCTATTTAATCCATCGCTGAAGTCCTGGCAAGTGCTACCACTCTCCTGGGATAACATGATTGTAGCGAGGTGGCATAGAAACAGCTACCAGAGGAGTGTGTAGAGGGAAATTAAAGAAAATTTATTGGAGTTTTGTTCGTCAAGGAAGCAGATGTTATTTGGGGGTGTCCTTGTTTTTCCTTATGGATAACGAAATGGATAAATACTGTGTATTAATACCTTATATAATGTGTAATGAAACTACAATCAAACGATTATTAGAACCATAAACAAAAATATGTACTTTTGTTAATCTGACAATCCATATACGATAACGCTTTTAGTAGCTGCTATTAATAAAGAGAAAGAGACGGGTAGACGACCTCTACACACGACAGCTATTATGCTTACTCTTACTACAACTGATATCAGCCGTCACAGATAACTGTACACGACACGTGGACTATCTGATTACGTGGAGAAGATTTTTTCATGCTATGCTAATTCGGGTCAGAGTGAACCAAGAATTATAATTAACTAACGGTAACTCAACATCGATGAAAGCTCCCACAATGTGAGTATCATCACTTGATATAAGTTATTGCAATACCTAGGACTGTTGAGAGAGCAAAGCTTGATTTGTTTAAAAGATTGGGAATAAATTAAACAGAAAAATCGGTAGAAAGGAATGTTGAGGAGTGATTTCGAATGATGACGTGTGGGCAAACGCAAACAGTTTGGCCAATGGTGTACAAGAGTGTTATGTATTATTGTACACTGGACAAATTATGTAATATATGGGACTCTTCAACTTACTATCATTGCAGATAAGAGACAATCTGAAATAATGGTAACTAAGTGATAACTTCACAGCCTCAAAAATCCCTACATTAGAGGCAAGCCACCAGATGCACTTAAAGGTTATAGAATATTATTTACTTTGCTTTCGATGTATACAATAAAGTTTAAAATTAAATTTATTTCACTGACGTGATTGTTTCCGAAAAAGTAAAAAAAAGAAATAGTACCGTCATAGAGAAGATTAATCGCTTTTAAAAGTGACTACTGCTACAAGAAAAACTATAAACATTTGAAACAATTAAAATAATTTAAGTCAATTCAAATTCAATCCTTGTTTTGCTTAAGCTGGACTTGTAAAGATTGTAGAATTGACTGTTCTTTAATTAGTCGAAAAAGTTGTTTTTTTTAATGTGATTTCTAGAAAATAAATGTGTTTTCTGTTGAGTTCACATTTAAATAATGAAATACACTGTACTTCTCGGAGTGTGTTTTAAGAATAAATGCTATATTATAGTGTGTTTATTTCCTCGTAACATATACTGAACATAAATATTTGCCACATATTATGTGTACAATCTAAGAAATAAATTATATAAATATACAAAAATAACTTTAAATGTAAACAAAATGTAAATGAATGAAGGGATTGTACTAATAAATCCACATTCATAAGATTTTTTAAATGAAATGTGAAAAAACAGTGCACTAGAAGTAGTGCTATATTGTCGGTTTGACCTTAGTCAGTTTCTTTAATTTCAACTGTATCTGTTTCTTCTTTTTAGTAGACAACATTGCGTATCTTGCCGTGCCATGGGTTGCTTGCTCATTTCGTAAAGCCTTATAAAAAGCTGATTGAATGATTATTATATTTTCAATTAGATAGACAGTAATAACAGAATTTCAAAAACTTGTATGAACCAGACAATATTGTGTATTAAAAAAAGTAAAAATAACTTATCCCGTTAGGAGCGAGAGACACGAAAGTAATTCCTATCATTATTTATATATTACATCATATTTTAACGCGTGTTCACAGGATCGCTTCTATATTTAATCTGCCGTTTTACATAAAAAATAGCCATTGTCTTTTCTACAACATCACTTCCTATCTGACAAGTTCTTAATTTCCGTTCTCACACATGAATCTCTCAATCATCAAACCTCTTCACACAAACAAGCACCGTCCGTGTTTTAAGTTCTAGATCAAATGCTAATTAAAACTATCTACCTTACCTGGAAACATAATTATTGCCGAAGAAGTTCGCGAAATATTTTATTAATCTTAAATAAATAGCAGAGGCCCTAAAACATGGATCAGAGTGGAGTATTGTTATGTTAGGTCCAAGAGGGTCTTCATCCTAGGCACTACCTCCTCATTATGGAGCAAGGATATATTTTTCAATGATCGTCTAAGCTACCCCTTCTGAAGAATGGAGAGGAGTTCGATCTTGGCAAATGTTTCACCTGTCGAGCGTGCACCTTTTTTATTGAAGCTGGATTCTCAAATTTATAGTGACATTATTCATCACTTTGCTGCAGTGGGGTGCAGGTAAATATACTTATTTATACAATTTACATAGTTATGGTTTACGTACTTACGTATACATGTACGTAAATATATAAATGTATATCTTCAAAAATCAGACATTAAAATGTAAATAGATAGTTTATCAAGAATCAGCACGCCAAAATTATATCTGAACATCTATTTTGAACAGACTATTTTTATTAGCGGAATGTTTCTCGACGCACCCTTAAGAAAATCAATAGTTTGAGAAATGTTGATTTATTTGATCTTTGCTCATAAAAGAATAGTTAATACCAGATTTGGTGGCAACACAGCAAGACTGCATAAGAGTTGACTAATTGATTAAATTACTGACTGCACCATCAATAAACTTGATCACTTTTATTGAAGGTCTATCCAGCTAATACACATATTATTTCAAGAGCGTGTAAATAAAACATCTCAACATTGCAGAATATGTGGATACGCCTAATCTCAACCCCCGACATAATCACTTTGGCATACACTAGTGCTCGTTATCAGCTATAATATATTTGATTCAACTGCAGGAACTTGTCATGATACCACCACTGCAAACAAAATTCAGGTTTTATGTACCGAAAATCAAATAGACAGAGTTTCTACCTAAGAACTTCACATCTATAGAACACAATGCTACACAATTTCCTCTTAAAGTTCAATGTTAACACATACTTGTTGAGCCGTCTTTCTAGGTAACCAAACTAGAATAGTTGTTGTGTTTCAGCATTAAATACACTACAAAGGGCATAAAAGAAACGAGCAAAACCTAACTCTTCATAAGACACGTTCTTTAATATCATATAAAAATATTTGATGCGTCTAATCAAAATCAGGTTTTCAAGCGTTGCGAATTTGGCCAAACCAAAGATTAGCATTCACTGCCGTGTAAAGTGAAGGTTCCAAGAAAGATGAATTGATATTTGAAATATAATTCAAAAGAAAAAACTGTCGGTTGAATCATAATTATTCATTTCACTGTAATCGATATTAGCTTCATGAATTGACAGTAACCAATACAATCAATAGTTATTTTATTTTTAATTAAGATTACTCAATACGCCGCTGTGATGTTTGATTTCTAAAAATGCACCTAAATAATGTACATTTTCAATAAAAAGAAAAACTATAAATATTAATAGTTATATATATATATATATATATATATATATATATATACGTGTGTGTTTGTCCGATGATTAGAGATTATAAAGGATTTAAATTATCTTCCTTTCAATCATAATTGGTGATAGCCTAGGGGCTGAATAGCAGGCGGCAGTCAAACGATTATTTGCAACTGGGTACGAATCATTCGACCGGTAGTAATGTATGTAGGTGAAAATAATAAATGTTAACGTAAACGATATTATTAATATTTATTTATGAATATTATATATATATATATATATATATATATATATATATATATATATATATATATAGTCTAAAAATAGTATAAATATATATCTATGGAGAATAAGCTACACAAACATTAACCTTCAACCTCCAGAAGGCTAACACATCTATATATATACACACACACACACACACACACACACACACATATATATATATATATATATATATATATATATATATATATATATATATATACAGTGACACGCAAAAGTATTCAATACATTCGATAATTCCAAGTATCTCAAAATCTAATTAATATTCCATGATGAAATTGGCATGGAGTATTCATATTACCGTGAGAAACGACTTCTGTGAAGGATATTGAAAATCGATGCGTATTTTATTATTTATTTAACAAAACATGAAAATAACCAACGCAAAAGTATTCAACACATTCTTTTAATATTTAGTTGCAAATCCGTTGCTCTGCTTTACAGCATTAAACCTTTTTGCATAGTTTCTAGTGAACTTCTTGCATGTTTCAGGTGTTATACGGTTCCATTCTTCGACGCAGAAAGCCTTTAGTTTTTTAATATTTTTAGGATTCCTTTTGTGGACGTTGATCTTAAGAATTCCCAACAAATTCTCGATTGGATTAAGGTCTGATGATTGGCTGGGCCACTTTATAACACCAATATTGTTATCTTCAAACCATTTCTTTATTAGCTACGCTGTGTGCTTCAGTTCGTTGTCTTGTTGGAAGACCCAACCGTTCTCAAACTGAAATAAATGAACTGACCTCAAGAGTTTTTCATTCAAAATGTCTCTATATATGATGGCGTTCATCTTTCCTTCTATGAACTTAAGTTCTCCTGTTCCCTTTGCAGAGAAGCATGTTCAAATCATAATACTACCCCCTCTAAATTTAACTGTTGGAATGATGTTTTTTTAAGCAAGAGCTTCTTCACTTTTCCTCGAAACATGACCTACAGAGTTGTGTCCAAAAAGCTCTATTTTGGTCTCATCTGACCACACAGTGGAATCCCAATATGCGTCTGGCTTCTCTATATATTCATCAGCGAACTTCAATTGGTTAGAAACATGTTTCTTGTTCATTAAAGGAGTGTTTCTAGGTGACGCTGAGTGAATGGTTCGGCTGATAGTGTCCTTACTAACTGTTACTTCAGTTCTCTGCAGATGTTCTTGAATCTTGGAACGAGCCAAAAACGGGTTTTGCTTCACTTTTCTAATTACTAGCCGTTCAGTTGCACCAGTGATCTTCCTTGGACGGCCGCACCTAGGAACATTAACAACAGAGTTGTACTTCTTCCACTTTCTGATGACGCATCCTACTGTGTTTACATTCAATCTTAAAGTCTGTGATATCTTCCTGTATCCATTTCCTTCTTCATGGAAGTCCACGATACATTTGCGAAGGTCATTAGATAATTCTTTTGCTTTAACCATTGCTAAATTTTAACATTGACAGGTGAGAGTGCTCTCAAACGTTACACGTGGGGTCACCGGCACAACTGACTAGATAACACACGCAGGCTCGTGATTGGCTGAAATATCGTCATATTAATATGGAAATGAGTCATGATGAAATGTTCATCATGTAAAAAAGCCAAGAGATATCAACTAATGCCTTATAATAGAATGTGTTGAATACTTTAGCGTTGGTTATTTTCATGTTTTGTTAAATAAATAATAAAATACGCATCGATTTTCAATATCCTTCACAGAAGTCGTTTCTTACGTTAATATGAATAATCCATGCCAATCTCATCATGGAATATTAATTAGATTTTGAGATATTTGGAATTATCGAATGTATTGAATACTTTTGCGTGTCACTGAATATATATATATATATATATATATATATATATATATATATATATATATATATATATATATATATGTATATATATACGTATTAAGGACTGGTATTTAGTAAGTGATATGGCATTTGCTAGTACCAGTAAATAATTTTCCCTAATAATATTTACGTAATTGAAAGAAGTATATCCTAAATCCTTTTACCTGTCAACTGGTTAAAACTACAATAAATATATATCTTGAAATGTAACTTGGTTTATGGAAATATACAATGGATTGTTAAACCATTATTACTTGGTAAATAAATAATCTTGAGAAATAACTGCAGTCTGACAGTCACGTATTATGAATGAATGGTATTCTCGACTTTATTTAATCTTTCATTTACGATACTTTTCCGTTTGCCCACAAGAGAGTTTTATCTTCTATTGTTACGACATGACACTGCTATTTTCCCGTCGGACAAAATACTAACCTTTACACCCACTCAGTCCCGTTAAAACTGTCATAAATTTGGATTTATCTTCCGACGTTATCTGCATTTCTAGGGTTTTCGATATTAGTTGCAGCAGATAATGGCACAAACATATGCACTTATGCCGACGGAACAAAGCGTGAAGTGCGCAAGCTTAACCGGAAGTAAATACGCGATCAAATATGTAGTAAGGACCGGCCATTTACGTAGCCGATTAATTTAGGAGAAAACGCGATGATGATACGTTTGCATCTCTGTTACGTACTATATTTTAAAAAATGAGATTCTTCTTTTTAGGGTAATTTTAACATATTAGGGCGGTCTACTAATATATTTGTTAACAAACATATATGTTCGACTAGCAAGTCTTACAACTACACGCAATCGCCTAAAGATTGGATCACTCGAAAGGAAAACGCACAATATGTATCTCCAATAGCCCCAAAAAATTGTTCCAGCTCGCTATCCATTCGCAAAGTAAGTAAAGATAAAGTCATAAAGTGAATGCAGTATTTTCGTGAGAGTGTCTAGCGTAGACTAAGTCCAGCATATTTTGGACAAACGTATGACTATCGACCCCACAAACAAAGATTAGTTGGCAAAACGATAGAGGCTTCATGCCTAAGTTTACAGAATTGTATTCATAAGTGTTTTGTAAACACAGGAAAAAAATATTTCGCATTTATTCATGAAATATATAAATATTAGTAATTTGGTCATTTCGATACAAATTTATTCATCTTTCAAATAAGAAATAAATGGATAGAAAACAAGCATTAAATTCGCTTTAGCGATAATGCAAAGCTCTTTAATAAGCAATAAGATAGAAAATTTGACTTTGGCGTCGAGAGAGAGAGAGAGAGAGAGAGAGAGAGAGAGAAAGAGAGAGTGAGAGAGATAGACAGACAGAGAGAGAGAGAACGCACCCAGGAAAGGAGATGGAATGGGGGAGCACTCACACCAATGCGTCAGTGTATATATCGGTTTCTATATCGTAAATACGTTTCATTTAAATGACCTTGACCTTCTTTTAAAATGAATGAATTTGTCTTTTTTGCTGTTAATATCGACGAAACTATTACATATATATATATATGAGAGAAATAGGTTGAATATAATTAGAAATCAATAAAATCGAGCATAAATTTATGATAGACTGGTTACAGAGTAGATATGCAAATTAGAGTTCCCAAGTTGTGTGTAGGGTATTTCATCAGTACTATATATATATCGTATTTAATAATGTTAAATTGTATTATTTATTTAAATAACATTAACCTGTTTTAATGGTTATAATTGAGTGATGACAGAGACATACTTTCGCTTTTATTCAATTATATATATATATATATATGTATATATATATATGTGTGTGTGTGTGTGTGTGTACGTGCGTGTGTGTGTGATTAAAAAGTTAAAAAATATATATATCTTCATATTTTCTGTTTGATCATTTTGAGCTGGCTAATGAATGTTCAGATTGTAGGCTCTCACTGGCTGATAAACTTGCCATGGTGGTTGCATTCTCTAAGGCTTTCGATTCAATTCATTATTGGTGTTTGGATATCAAGTAAGGCTGTAAACTCTTCAATCTTTTCGTAAGGTTTTTTCCGACACCTTAAGAATTAGTGGTAATATTAATAGCGGATTTGTATTATAACATTTTAAGGCGTTTACACTGATTCAAACAGTAATGTTATTAATAGCTGGATTTTTTTTTATATGTAAGGCTACTAGTATTTATAGTTTCAGTTTGTTATTTTCATATTCTAATAACTGACTCATGTGCACGTTCTTGCTGTCTTTTAAAAGTATCTTCTTTTCTCCAGTGTTTTTGTTTATTTGAAGATGATTCGACTAAGAATCATAAACGTGTGTGATACATATTGAACGTAAATATTTTGTTTATTTTAACACAGAACAGATCATGAGAAAAATTTAAAAAGTAATAAAGGCATGAAGCCGAGGAATTCTGTTATTGGTAACATCTGCTTAAATAAAAATTACTACCTAAACAATCAATATATATATATATATGTGTGGGTTGGGTGTCCTGCTCCCGATCGAAATTCAGAAAACTCTTAGTAGAAAATACCAAAATCTTAGAATATAGTACGAACAAACAAAACCTCTATATATTAGAAAAAAAAACAAAAAAAACGCTAATTAATAGAATTAACTGTAATATCAGTGATAATATACTAAAATGTCTATAGTTTTAAAAATACCTTCGTACTTATTACATAATTCCCGGCAAAACCTTCTATAATACAAACACATGTTATGTACCTGATTAACCTCATTCCCCTAAAGATGGACCCGGATGGGTCTGAAAGTACTTGGGAGACAAATCGAAACTATGCCAAATTCATCAATTCCCCTCCGAAAATAACATCCTGATTCGGACAATTGAAAAGATCTACCAAAGGATATCTAGACATGAGTTGTCTCTTCTATCCAACAATACTTGCCTGCAACAGAAGATGCTGCATAGATATACACATGTATATATATATATATATATATATATATATAAATCTATATTTATTTTAAGGCTTCAAACCGTTTTTATACATTTAAATATTAAATGCTTTCTAATGGGAGACTCCCCTATCTTCTTATCTTTAATGCGTGCCTGCGCATATTCCCCTAAAAGACTTCGACATTTGAACTATTAACGAATAAATATCTTACGATTTCTACCTTCTACTAGCGATAAAAATGTCGCTATAAAAAAAAGGTCTTGCACCCCGACGAGGACGTATTACTTCGACAATTTAGGACTACTCTTAAATAAATAATTTTTTTTATGCATTGTTAGGCTTTAAAACGCTTTCTTACATTTAAATGTCTAATGCTTTCTAATGGGACACCACCATATCTTCACACACACACATATACACATACACACAGACACACACACACACACATATATATATATATATATATATATATATATATATATATATATATATATATATATATATATATATATATATATGTATATGATCAAATATAAACCAAAGTAAAAACTTTTAGTAGATGGACCCTATATGGAGCTCAATATACGAGATAGAGCAATTGTAGAGATAGAAGAAAAAGAGTGATAAATATGCGACGATTGTCCAAATTTATTTCAAATTTCAATTGTTCAATGCAAGGTGTATTCAGTAATAAACTAGTGTTTATTATTCTTTCCTTAAGCCAAGGCTTTTCAAAGATCGAAATCTTATCATCAGAGGAGAAATACAGATTGATAAGTTGTCTTTCGAAAAAAACAAAGTTCAAATATTTGAAAAATATGAAAATTATTATTAAAGGAATTTTTGTTAAAAAAACGCAGTGAATGAAAAGAAAAATTCCGTGAAAAATATATGCAGATTGTCCGGGTGGTAAATTTCCGTTGAAAAGAAGTCAAATGAACTGTAGAATGTGAAGAAAACTCTTTGCGTGGGAGCAGTGTTGAGAAAGTGCTCAAAATATAGGTGAGTCCAGACGCACTTAAAGGAGATTGAAAAGGGAGAAATTGGCCATTTTTTATATACTTCCAGGACCAAATAAGGCAGATGATATCTCGTTCCAGGTTTAAATCCAAATGAAACAAAAAGGCAAAATGGTTAAAGATGTGGGGTTAGGGGGGAGGGTTTATGAGGTACTGGATTGTTTAAATAGCCGCTTAGAGAGTTGAGAGGAAATAAAAAAAGAAGGCAAAGGAACAGGAGGAAGGCTGGTATGGGGATGAAGTTAAAATGACAGGATGGTTGAGGGTGTGGGCGGGCGGTAGGATATATGTTTTGGAGGGTATGATTAATCTGAAGCGGGATAGGAGTGTAGAGATTGTATTCTAAAAATAGAAATCAAATGAGTGAGCGTCTAACATTTCAGAGGTGACAAGTGAGGCAGCTAAAACGAATTAAATTGTAGTTACCGGTAAGGGTTTCTGGGGGTTTAAAAAGGGTTAAAATAGAATTAGTTAAAAGCATGGTAAAATAAATAGAGGTATGAGAGAGAGTGAATGATTAAAATTTAAAAAATTAAAAAATTAAAATTTAAAATTTAAAAGAAGCTAGGGAATAGTTAATTTAAAAAAATTTTTTTAATTTATTTTAAAACCAAATTAAGGGTTATATGAATAATTAGAAGGGACATTAAATGACCAAGGGGAAAAGAGGGGGAAATAAATTAATGGGAAAAGAGTTAGTTAAATTAAAGATCAGGTCTATCCTACTCAGATATATTTAAATTTAGAAGAGGGGAACAGTGTAAGGGATAAAGATAGATTGTTTGAAACAGTTTGTTTCGATTACAAGTAATGGGGGTGGGATTAGGTTGGTTCAATTAAAATTTGAGTGCAGTGTCAGTGTTATAATCTATAGTTTAAATGGTGAGTGAGTCGTAACAGGGTGACAATTAACAATTACAGTTAAAATTAAATTAAATATATAAACAATCCCGTACCTCATAAACCCTCCCCCTAACCCCATATCTTTAACCATTTTGCCTTTTTGTTTCATTTGGATTTAAACCTGAAACGAGATATCATCTGCCTTATTTGGTCCTGGAAGTATATAAAAAATGGCCAATTTCTCCCTTTTCAATCCCCTTTAAGTGCGTCTGGACACACCTATATTTTGAGCACTTTCTCAACACTGCTCCCACGCAAAGAGTTTTCTTCACATGTTACAATTCATTTGACTTCTTTTCAACGGAAATTTACCACCCGGACAATCTGCATATATTTTTCACGGAATTTTTTTTTTCATTCACTGCGTTTTTTTAACAAAAATTCCTTTAATAATAATTTTCATATTTTTCAAATATTTGAACTTATCCATCTGTATTTCTCCTCTGATGATAAGATTTCGATCTTTGAATAGCCTTGGCTTAAGGAAAGAATAATAAACACTAGTTTATTACTGAATACACCTTGCATTGAACAATTGAAATTTGAAATAAATTTGGACAATCGTCGCATATTTATCACTCTTTTTTCTTCTGTCTCTCTCTCTCTCTCTCTCTCTCTCTCTCTCTCTCTCTCTCTCTCTATATATATATATATATATATATATATATATATATATATATATATATATATATATATATATATATATATATATATATATTAGCAGAATACCCGTCTAAGGACATCCAACATTAATTCTCCGAAAAGACCAGTCTCACGTCCAGGACAATCCTGAACGAGACGCTTAGCGTTGAAACGCAGGTTGATCTGCATAGCCTATCTCTAATGTTTATTTAATTTTACTTATAAAAGTTCTAATTAATATTGAGCACTTTTTGAAAACAATATTGGTTTATGTTCATGTTATCAATATATTTGAACTATTTTTTTACATCTTGCTTTCGATGGAAGAGTATACATGAAGTATAGAATGGTATATGCGAAAACATAATTACACACTCCTATATATATATATATATATATATATATATATATATATATATATATATATATATATATATATATATATATATATGAATATGTAATGAATAGAACTAATATTCTAACATAATGGAAAATTAAAAAGGAAAGCCAAAAATAGTATTTATATATTTATCAACGGTATCGTCGTTAAGACTTTCTCAGGATGATTGGTCTTAAGAATCACCATACAAGTACAAGTATTGCTACTGCTACTATTTCAAATGTTTGTACTTGCGTGTTATTGTCCAAATTTCGGCATGGCTGTGAATGAGAACAAGCAAGTTCTCATTCACAGGAATGCCGAAATTTAGACAATTTTTGGTAAATAAAAATTATTAACTGTATGATTTTTCTGCATTTTTCTTCATTCTGAGGAAGTATACAATAAAAACGAAACGTTGATGAATACATAAATAATACAGTTTTTGGCTTTCATTTTTTATTTTCCATTACATAGGATCATATTATACCCATTTTTTTTCATATATATATATATATATATATATATATATATATATATATATATATATATATTCTTTCCAATTATGGTCTAAGGTTGAGATCAGAGTTTAACTCTGCCTGTTGAGATCTCAGTTCATAATGCTGATCGATAACATCGACATGCCAGTGTCACAGGTTTTCTACATGTCTGTGTAAATAAAAATAATCATATATATATATATATATATATATATATATATATATATATAGGGGGGGGGCGTTTTGTTCCAAATCGTAAAAGATACTATTTAACGGCTAATAATTCGTTAATGTTAATTACTTATATACACTAATTTGACCGAAATACTGAATAGATTATTCGAAAAAAATATTTTTTTAAGTCCTATCAAACTAAAAACAAGCCGTGCCATTTAATAACATTTGTCCGGGGGTTTGATCAGAAAAAAAACAGGGAGATAAACTACATAATTTAACTGAAAGGTGTTTATGTTTAAACTCACTCGAAGCATTGAATCGATATATCTCAATCAGTATTCAAGTAATCCATGGAAGAGGCAGGAGAAACGGTTGCCATAGTTCCGGCGGTGATGAAATTGAAACCTCATTAATCTCTTTGCTCACCATGAAGGCAGCGTCGCTTAAGTGGAGAGAAAATGGCTGCGTTTTTGATGAGGTTTGACTGAATCCTCATTTCTGCCGCTCATCATTTAGCCATCCTTTTGTAACCGTTCGTCTCTCCCTCCTACGGATCCTGTTATAAAAGGAAAAATATAGCGAATCGTGCTTTCTGCACCTTTGTTTACATATTTATTTTATCAAGGAATATTGTTTCTACATGCACAGTCTCATGAACACGCAGAACACACATTTGGAGGAAAATGTGGTTCCTTGTTCGTTTTGCATTTTAACTTGAATTACAACCATGATGTACTTCCTGTCCTTACGGCTTGTATCAAAGTGTAGTATAAGTTCTGCCCTCAGTCAAAAGACAAGAATCCCTTCTTGACCGGGCTAGGTTTCATTTTATCTCACTTAGAGTGACATTTTTGTGTCAGTAAGATCATGTTAACATAATATATCAACATTAGATCTAATTTTTTCCTCGTGAAAACGCAACTAGGTAGGGATTTAACATTACTTTTGGATAAAAGTCACGATAAATAAAGAATATGATACAGTATAATAAAACAATAATACATCTGATTAAATGTTATTTAACTTAAAATAATTTCGTACACACATAACTAACTATATGTATAAGTATCTATATATGAGGGGGTACTTATTCCTGTGCGGTAATCTGCGACTGGAAAGTTCTTATACAACGAAGATAATATCCAATAAAGTCAATAATTCATGTTATCTATTAATAACAGATTTTAATAAGGTTAAAATTAAACAAAAGCAGTAATTTCGAATGCACATCTGCGATAAAAAAGGACCTATACTTATTAATACTTATTTCCCGTCAGGCTACAAGGAGTTGGAAACCCTTTCCATTCGGTGCGGCGTCTAAAGTATACTTAATATACAAATCAGTTCGTTCCAGTAAGTATCTGTTCTATTCAACAAATAGGGGCGTGTCACAGTTAATCATTAATTGTGTTACCAAGGTAGCAGAGTGCAATTAATGTATCTTTACTTACGCGTTTCAAGAGTTAAGAATCTATATTAAACTGATTCAGTGAGGGGGAGAAAAATAACATTTGTATACGATTCGATGTTATGTAGTTTGTCTGTTTAAGACATTTATATATCTCTCTCTCTCTCTATCTCTCTCTCTCTCTATATATATATATATATATATATATATATATATATATATATATATATAAAATAACACGAAATTACATAATCATCGATGCAATAATTTATCTCAACCTTGTGGTTTCTTCAAGCATCCGATCCAGACGATTACATTCTTGAAACTGAAAAAAGAATTAAAATTCACACTCGACAATTCAAATATAATTTTTTCAGTTTCAAGAATGTAATCAGCTGGATCGGATGCTTGAAAACACCACAAGGTTGAAATAAATTATTGCATCGATGATTATGTAATTTCGTGTTATTATATTTTATTCTTGCTCTGTTTATCACATCGAGCTTTCATACCCGGATTTACTCCTGGAATTATTTCATTATAACACACACACACACACACATATATATATATATATATATATATATATATATATATATATATATATATATATATATATATATATATATATATATATATATATATATATATAGATATATATATATATATTGTAAATATTTAAACGCGTACACTGTAAATACAGTGAAGATCAAAGAAACGGAAATACGAAGCAATTAGACGAGACTAGCCAGAGAACTGAATAGAATATGGAGCATGAAGAAAGTCAGTATGATACCAATAATTGTAGAAGCACTAGGAACAATCTCTAAACACCTGGAAAAAAGACTGGGAGAAATTGTAATCAAAGGGATCATTGGAACTATACAAAAGGCAGCAATGATCAACACAGCTACAATCTTAAGAAAAATCATTGAATGCGGAAACTAACCCGAATAAACTACGAAGGGTCACACGGAATCTACTACAGGAAGAAAACAAAACCACAGAAAGAACACATCACAAACAGAAAATGCAAGAAACACCGCTTTATAAGCTCACCCCCTCCAATAAATTACACCGGCCTCAACTGACACGACACAAAGATGAACCAATGAACAGAAATAGCAAGCAACACCATCAGCTCCCCCACCCCAACAAAAATAAATAAATAAAATAATCAGCTCCCCCCTCAAAATAAAAATAAGTAAATTAAATATATTTAAAAAAATTTTTAATAAAAAATGGTACCAAGCCTAAGCTGACACCACACAAAATATTTGCATAGGGTCAAGGAGGATAGGAAGACCGAGGAGGGAAAGCACAAACCAGACCTCCACTGGAAGTGCAGAGACTGCTGGTATCTTGGGGAGGCTTATTGCACCCCAAATCCCGAAGAAGACCAATGGTCATTATGAGCGAGAAATCAATGGTAACGGCTGTTGTGATACTGCAAGTTTATTTGCGGTAGTTATCGAAAAGAGGTGGAGAATACTGAAAATCTGGGGAGACTTGTTATCACTCAGACTCCAGGGAATACCACCGATTGTCGGTGAGCAATCACTGATGCCCTGTGTGAAAACTCATAGTGAGTAAATAATAATAATAATAATAATAATAATAATAATAATAATAATAATAATAATAATAACCTATCACTAATGGATATTTGGTATCTGTCTGAAGCCGAAACTATATTATTACTTCGATTAAATTTTACTATCCTATTTCAAAATGATGCTCAATTCAGGGGATTATTGTTGTATCTATTCTATTATCATGAGACCAACTTCTCAGGCAGTACCTCCTCATTTGGGGAGCAGTGTATAATCTGTTTGTTCGTCAATTCCCAACAATTTACAGTATTTCACCAGTGACCCAATCGCGATGGCGACGTCGTGCGACTCTTAAATTTACCTGTGCTGTTTTCACCATAGCAGACTAAAGCATACTCCACTCTACTTCCGGTTGCGGCGCAATATCATGCTGGAGCCATGTTCGCTACCTGTATCAGGTCCTGATAACCGAGAATAGATAAAGGAGCTCACCCATCTTGTGCAGAACAGGATATAATCTATTTGATCAGATTTGCAATTTTCATTTGAGCGTTATGTCTACGCGGGTGCTGAAATAGAGTATTCGTAACCACCAATGGCAAAGTTGACGAGTCGTTCACCATTCTCGCCAAGGTCCTAACGTCCTATTACACACCTCGAGGTCTTATCTGATTTTTCGGTTCGGGTATTCAAGTCTCTCACAAATATCAGACAATCACTAGATGAGATACGATCTAAAGCTGCTTGGAGGTCGTGGTAGAATTGCGTGTTGCCCTCCTTGGCTGCGCTGAGTGTTGGTGATGATACGCTGATGATGCTTATGTTAAGAACTTTTCATTTCTGTTGGACTAGCGCCATAACATAAGCACTGAAACTATAAAACCACCGACAAACAGGCCAGGGAAGTAACCGAGATAGAATCAGTATCATAAGAACACAGAAGAACACAAAAGAAATTATGAAAGAGGGCAAAACCAAAATACTATCCTTAAGGAGGGAAAACTGGAAAAAAGTAAAATTAGAAACGGAAGAGGTGAACACACCCCTCTAGTGCACCCTAATGGTCAATATAATCGACAAAATCGAACTAATATATGCTGGGGCCAAATTTGTTATCGCGGGGCCAAACATAAAACAACCCCTATCAAAAGAACGAATCAACAAAAAGCGGATGGGAAACAAGATATTTATAGCAAATCGATAAACCCAATAAAGTAGGTAAATACGTGAATACGGTTAAAGATACCAGAAAACGATGAAAGATGGAAAATATGACTGAGGAAGAAGAAAGAACACTAAACGAGAAATGCGAAGAACTAAAACAATAGATACTCGCAGAAGATGAAAGAGTGAGAATATATAGATACGCATTTTAACAACTCAAATAAAACATGATTTCCTTTCGAGCAAGGTAAGTCAGACGATCTGAAGAAAAATGACAAACTGGCAATAATCTGTCCACGCAGGAATACGTAGATTCACAGAAATAAAGAAAGAAAAAAAATCACGTATACCGATAAACTGAAATTACTGGCAAAAAGCAAAATAGATCTAAACCCCTGATATGCACAACTTGCATATTTGGTCAGTATACATAGAATTAAATTCGGAAATAAAACTGTGCTTTAGTTATGATGAAAAAATAAAACCTGGAAATAATCTAAGGTATCGAACTATCTAATCGAGAAGTAATAAAAGTAATTAACGAATGCGAAATCGTAAGTCAACAAAAAATTATAAACCAATCACAGTTATGGGATCGACATTTTTTTAGCTAGCTTTGTAATTTATTTCCTTCCCTGTTATGTTTTTGAAAGGCTTACCGTTTGGCAATCCTGTTTAAAGTCCAGAGACTTGGATTGTCTGATGAGAGATAGTGAAGGTAGTTAAGTGTCCTTGGTAGTGGGCGAGGTCATAGTGCTTTTCGGATCGGCACTTTCACGGAAGATCGAGCTCAGAGGTAGCTCTTTCAGAAGTTTCTCCATCAACACTCTCTAATTGTAGCGGTATTCTCAAGTGGCATGTTGCGCAAGGGTGTTTATCCTTTGAAGTATTTCCAGCGTGGATGACTCGGTTCGTCACTTTCTATATTGATATTTAGACGTTAGTTTCGATTATTTGGCCTCTGAATTCATTACCATTTTGCGTTCAAGTGATTCTGCCTTCCTCCGCTTTTTGTAAGGCAACTTAATCATCTTTCGTTTTATTTTTTCTAATTTATTTATCTTTTGCTCTTTCTATAAAGTGGCTTCATGTCTTGTCTGGAGCGATCTCCATAAAAACATACCTGAACATTCAAGAAGTTGATATCGTCGAACAAGTAAAAATGACTACGGAAATCACCCTTAAAAGAGACAGAAAATCGCTACTGATACACAAAACAACGAAATGAGAACAAACTACATAAAAGCCAAGTTAAACAAGACTCCGGAAAACAACAAATGTAGACACTGCGAACAATGAGACGAAACGGCAAGCTACATCTTAAGTGAATGCCACAAGTTTTATGATATTGCATTTTTTATTACAATAAATATTCAAGTGATAGTAAATAAATAAATAACAAATAGTAATTAAGTTTCAGTCGCTAGAAACATAAACTCGCATGCATACGTGATGTCTTATAATTTTATCAATATAGAAGTTCTGATGTCTGCCTGTAAATTTTCTTTTATTTCTTTAAACGAAACTTAGAATGATATACGTAAACATGTACTCAAGAGACTCATAAATGATAGGTTTACTGTAAACGACACAGCAATAAAAGTACTTTTCCACTAATGATAAGCTTTGATGAGCCCGTGTATATATTCAACACCGCAATTAAATTAGTTAAATCCACTATTTTTAAGAACCCAACTCCCTCTACTCCCTACGTCTACCTTGTCTATCTCACACATTCTTCTACGCACATACAGATGTGCAAACAAATATCACTGAGTGTGAAATAGACATAAGATTGATATATTTCCCTTGGCGACTCTTTGACACAGAGAAGTCAATGAAATCGTACATTTGTAAATCAAAGACTTCATTTCTGTCGCCTTTTATCTAATATGTATGAAATAAGCAAAAAATATGAGTAAAATAATTAGTTTTGTTTGATAAAATGTTATAAATTAATATATCATTCAATATATTTTGTTAGTTACTCGAAAAAGTTTGGTGTTATTCCTTCCATTAATCCTTCTATCGGCGAGGTATAGAACTAAATATATTTGTTTCTGCCAAGGGAACTCATACCAATGCTAGCTGTACCTATCAAGTTTTGCCTGACAGTCTTGTCACTTTCATTCTTGTTTCGTTCTTTTTAAACTGTGCCGGTTTTTACCAAATTATTATTTTTCAAATGGAATGTTTACATTTAAATGTAACTATTACGGTATAGTTCAATCATTACATTTTTAATTGAACTAAATTGTTATAAAACAATAACTAATGTGTTAAGCTAATGTCGTAATCTCTATTCATGAAATTATTGGATATAAAGAACTTCCAAAACTTTTCAGTTAGTCCCCAGTTTGACTGGTTTGGAGACAGTGAGGATTACCTCTTTAAATCAGGAAGAAAGTCAGAACAACAAACTTACTTGGAAGAGTTAGTACGTCTGGCCGAATTCGACTGAAATAGAAATGTTACACAAGAAAAGGGTCACCATTCCTCCTCGAAATAAATAATGTCCCCACAACTAAATATATGGTAATATTTATTCACGGGAACGTACAATTGGTCTGATTCGTGTCGGTTACATAATTTCATATCCGGGAGTTTGACATTTCGTCTGTCTTTAGCGAAAGCAGAGCAACATCAAGATAAAAATGCGTCTGGTCGGCGTGTAGAAAAGCTTTAACTGGCGTTACGTTGAATATTGTATTTGACGCCCAAATATATAGACATGTCACACGTAGTAGAGAGGACATTATTACGCAAGCACAAAGCCGAATCATCATCTCAGTTAAAGCTAACGCACATTGATACTAAAATAGTTTGCTTATTCAACTGCTACAACTTCAACCTTTTTATACATGAGGATTTCTTAAGAAGGGTAAAGCCTGTAATGGCGTTCTATTGGACAGTTTAAATGTTTCCAAATTCCTTTCAAATTTGAAAGAGTCATGAAGTAATTAATTATTCAGTTTTACTTACAAATAAAGGAGTACCACAACTGATTTGTTTACACTACGATTAAAATGCATTGTGGTTAATTTAATTTCGTAACTAAATTATTTTTAATAGGATTTTTAAAATGTAGTTTTATGCTATGGCATTTTATGTTTCTATATATGTTGGATTAAAGTAAATAAAATAACACAGAAAGGGGTTGATAGACAGTGAAAAATAAACACCAGACTAAATCGCAAACGCTTACTGCAATACAGTTGTGTACAACCGCTGGGAAAGTGTGTATTAATACACTACCTAAATTAGCGATTTCATTTAAGCAAAAGTAAAAGTTACAGCAAATATTTAATATGGAAAATAAAAAAAACAATGCATGCAAATGTTCCTGTTTCCTTAGGCACCAGGCCCGAATCGTTAGTCTTACATTTGGTCAGTCTATGTGCACTTTACCCGTAGCTAGACTCTCTCACCAAAATACCTCATTCTCTCTGTGGGTGGTGCCTACTTAAGTGATCCCCAATTCATATAAAAAAATGATTTTCAAAATTCATTGTGGGGGAGTGGGACAATATTTACAAAAGTTATGTACAAGATTAATAGTGCCCCCCCCCCCAACCCTCTGCTAAGTGATAGACTGTCCACTGTTTTACGGGTGATCCGAAAACAAGCAGATCGGTCTCTAGTTGGGATAGGAATTAAAGAGGGGGGTCAAACATAAATTGAGTCTGGGTGGGATGTTGGAATGGATGGTGGTGTCCTCCGAGATATAGGGTGACATAGGGCAAAGACAAAGTGTGGGGAGTGGACATCTTTGGAGGCTCTCTAGTACCAAAAAACTAAAACAGGGTCAGAACGCATTCACTCTACTAGCTAAGGGTATTTGTTAAAGAAAAATTGAGGGGTGGGTTCCGTAGAACCCAGGATCGCGTGTGCCATGCCTAAGCAGGGAACATTTGTTCATACCTGGCGCCTCGACGGATGCACAAGCTAGTGTCGTGCACCCACCTCCTATCGAACTCCGTGCGATGTAATCTCCTCCAATTGCATCTGATCTTCACTCTGAGCTGATGCTTAAAGTAAACGATCAGATCGCGATCGGAAACAGATTAAACCCCATGGACCTCGTCAAGACGTGAAACCCACGTCAACACTCTTGCTACGGCTAGGATGGTTAGAAAAAACATTCTTTTCTCCCTAGGTCACGGCGGGGCCACGTTGTGGACATCCAATGCTACATTCAGGGGCATCGGATGCTCGGTGTCGATGCAAGTTGTTACTTCTCCGACATACTACCAGAGTCGCCGAAGTTTGCTGCAAGCGAAAAAGGCGTGCTCGGCCGTTTATCTTTCGCGGTCGTCGCAGCGCTGGCAGTAAGGATCCGTCCTCACGCCATCTGTGGTGAGCTTGTCGTAAAGGGGCAGCGCGTCCCGGACCAGTCGCCAGGTCAGAGAGTACTCAGAGTTGTTGAGGTAACTCTGGGCTGGCGCCCAACACCACTGAGAGCTGGTCTCCTCCTCCGACCATCCCAGCCGTTCCCCAAGCGGATCCGAAGCGGACCCCTCCACTAACTCCCGATACAGTCTTTTCCTCGGCTGCGTAACAGCCATGGGCCCCGGCAACGCCTTAAGCACGGCTCAGCATTCGGTGAGGAATTTCCGTTCCCCCTTAGGTCTACGACGGGCTTCGACCTCGCAGGCGGGTATGAGGTTGCGAACGGCCTTCCGAACCACAGGGACCCAAGGGGCATCCTCTGTCAAAGAGCGACTCAGTAAATTAGCGATAGAACTCTCAAACTCTCATCGGGGGGTAAGTCGATATTAGCCTAATGAATAACGTCACAGACATTGAATTGTGTCTCTTGCTTCAATTACTGTCTTGGGCAAGATAACTATGAATACATTTTTTTTCTTTCTGCGTGTGCCCAGCGCCAAGAGGAATTTTAAAGAACTTTTTATCTGTGAAACACATTACCATGAAACTGTTTTGCTGCATAGTAAACGTGGTCGTCTTTAAATCTAATGTCAACAAATATATGTCATAAAACTTTCCATAAGTAATAAAACTTGGTTAATTCAATTCATCATTTGTAATCCTCTCGTAATATTTAACCGGTAATCGATTCATCTCATTAAACTTTATCACTGAGTGCATTTTGTCATGAGAAGTGGTCACTCATTAGTGGAAATAATAAAAAATTAATAATTTACCCCAGCTTGGGTAAAATAGTAATTACTTTTGAACGAATCGTATATAATTTACTATTAAAAATATGTATAGTAATTTGACATTCTAATACTGAAACGGAATTAATATATCGTAAAACACAAAGGTTAAACGACACAAAGCCTAACACGAATCTAGCTGAGCAGTCTGTGCATTCGTTTATCTATATTGATGATGTCCCATGCTCTGTGTGGCAGTATCACATCTCGATTGAATAAACGTTTAATCAATAGTTTATTTCAACCAATCGAAACGAAATAAATATTACGAGCCAGAAACTAGCGCGTACTATCAAACCCCAAACACATAGAATCATTCCTCTTTTTATCTAGAGACGACAGACGTTCACGCGACAAGCAGCACACTCATAACGAAATATTTCACTGACTACTAAACAGCGCCAGTATATACACAGTGTTAAACGAACACTCTCGAAAACCAGTGTTAGCATACACTCTCCCGCTGACATAACACACACGCTAATATACACACCTATACATACATGTCTATTCCATTTTCACACGCGTAAACGCACGCGGCGCCAGCCGAAACAATAATGAGTACTAACTTTCTCCTTAAACGAAACACAAATGTTTTACTCTCATTCTTTACGAACTATTTTTCTTTCGTTGTCGAACAGTTGTCCATACTCAATATATATTGTCGATATAAAATCCGATATGCAATATATCGGATAAATAATTGATGACGTTTATTTAAGTCATGAAAATAAAGCAATCAAGGCTCCTCTTCACATCCAGCCAACATTATATTCTATTAAAAGTCTTCTATTTTGTGCTTCCTTCTTTTCCTCAGTCTATTACTCGTATGATATAATACGGACGGCGGTTCTTCAGTTTATCAATTTATAATCACTGGTTTTGCAATCACATTTTGCAGTCAGAAACGAAAAGTTTCGTGATAAAATGAAAAATTAAAAATAAATACCGTTTTGAAAAACAATCAATATAATATTTCAAGTTATCTTTCGATAACTGACGAAAATAATAAGAAAGTAAAACAGAACAAAAAAATGCTATTAGCAGACAAGAAATTCGTTTTCGTCTTTTTTTCTTTTTTCTGAGAATCAATAACAGGAAATTATTTCAAATCATTTTCCATCGATTCAATCGTGTTCATGTGTTCTTTGGTCAGAATTAAATTAAGAAAATATTGTAGAACGCATCAGAGTTGCCGGAAATGGTCGCTGCGAACGGATATTAGGGAAATGAAGTGTATCTTTTTTATGATGTCATTAGTGAAAATGAAAGATTTTCAAACATTCACTTTGAAATGTTTTGCTGTTTTTGTTGTTATTGTTGTTTTGTTAGTTGTCTGCAGTTAAAATGCAAATGTATTTTGCTGTATAAAGACTTCGTAAGTAATTGTTGTTTTGCTTCAATGAAAAGATATGTATCAATTCATTAAACACATTCTCATATATATATATATATATATATATACATGTATAAAATGTGTACGAAGAGTTTGAATTACCTACAGTAGACTTTGAATTACTTACTAAACACGATACTAGAGTATCTTCGGTGGACAAGGGTTTGTCTGGAGAACTTGACATGAGGATACTTTACTCTACCAGTAAACCCTGGCCAAATATTCAAAATAACATAGAATTCGAAGCCCAAATAAGAACACCTCGCATGCAATCTTGAAACCCGGACTGTGGAAGATGGGAGGAACAGAAATAAATGACAGAAGACGGCAGAAATATATAAATCTCGGATCAATTTCTTTATATTTCAACCATTTTAAATATAAAGTCAGTAAATTGAAAATGTCGGATTTAATGATAAATATTTAAAGGTCGGAATAGTGAAAACTTTAATCATTTCGAGAGTACCAACCTCTCCTTTTCAAAAAGTAAACAAAAATTGAACCGTAGGGTCGGGTGATGGAAACCAAGATGGACGCCGCTATTCAAAAATGTGCTTCGCAGAAAGAAAGAAAAGGCTCACAGACGATTATGCAACAGAGAGAAAAAAAGGAAAATGAAATGCAATCAGTATGTTATGCTATAAATTATCAAGATAAATTAATTTTATTCTGGCATTTATTTTTGTTCATTCCATATTTCACCTTCCAGGTGTTCCACATTGAATTGCTCATGCCTAGGAATTCTCAGAATTATCACCTTTATACTTACGTATGCACATGTATATTTTCGATCAACACAATCTGATATATATATATATATATATATATATATATATATATATACATATATATATATATATATATATATATATATATATATATATATATATATATATACATATATATATACATATATATATATATATATATATACATATATATATATATATATATATACATATATATATATATATACATATATATATATATACATATATATATATACATATATATATATATATAATGAAAAGTAACACATGTACGCGTTGGTCAAATGGCAATGATAAGGAGAATATTTTGAAAAATATTTTGAAAACCTGGACAACGCATTTATTTTTTTAAATACATTATTTATTTACTTTAAAAACTTGAGAACTTTCGGTGATATCCACCCTTGTCAAAAGTATAAGCATATTTTTTCCTCTTCTTTTTTCGTGCAATCCCTCTTGATCGAGACATATTTATCGCAGTCAAGTTGAAATTAAATTAATGCTGATAAGCCACTGTGTGTAGCATACGGTTTCGTTAATAAGGTAAAATGAAAGGAAAACATGGAAGTGTTGGTGAAATGGCAATAATAAGGAGGATATTTTGAAAAAATATTTTGAAAACCTGGACAACGCATTTACGTATGTTATTTAAAATAAATTATTTTTTACTTTAAAAACATGAGAACCTTCGGTGATATACACCCTTGTCAACAGTATATATATATATATATATATATATATATATATATATATATATATATATATATATATATATATATATATATATATATAAATTATAACTTCAACGATCTTAAACTTATATTGTCGCCTGTTTCGATTAACGCGAGTAAGAATCTTGCTTTTAGCATTGTGCTATTAAATGTGTTTAATGTTTTATTCAGCTTTCTGATTAATCTTGGTAAATTGTAGAATTCAAACTAATCTCTGTTTGTACAATATGCGAAACTAGAAACAGCTGTAAGGATTTGAAAAAAATTATTTATGACAGTTTAAGATCGTCGGATCTATAACTATAAATATTATAAACATCCGACTGGACGAATCAAAATATGTTGCTTGTACTTTTGAAACTACATGTGAAAATCTATTGAGCTAAATCGTAATATAGTTTGCCTTGGTTGAAATTTTGATTGTTGAATCAAACTGAAATATATATATATATATATATATATATATATATATATATATATATATATATATATATATATATATATATATATATATATACAAACATTGTTGAAAATAACATAATTCGTCTGTTTAGTTATACCTTTTTTATTTTAAAAAATTTACTAATGGTATTTTTATATTAAAATAAAAAAATTAAAATAAAATAAATGTTTCATAGGTTTCACAGGTTTTACGAACGTATTTAATTTTTCGTCGAATAATCATCAGGTATCAAAAGCAAATGAACAAAAAGCTGGAGAAATAAGAAAATAAATTGCCTTCATATATTTTTCTTTTTCATCTTTACTGGTGACAATATTTTATACTAGCTGATCAGTTTCCCCGCGTTGCCCGGTTTAGTCATTTAATGATTGAATTATTTGGTGCTTATGATTGAGCAGCGCGAACGCAGACCTCACGATGTTAATGTAAAACAGCAGATGGTCAATTACTGCAATAGATGGAGTGATAAAAATCTTGTCATGGTTAGTTTTTTTCCATCTTGCCATCCGCTTTTTGATAAGTAAGAAGACAAACGCACTAGCCGTGTAGTCACTATTCAGATGCGCACACACGTTTCAGATGTTTGATGTTCTTTTACAAATACGACAATTTAATGCAATCATTGAACTCATCAGCGCGACTTCCACGTAAAATAATAGGAGGTGTTTGCCAGAAGTCACCTTCTTATTTAGTTGTGTGATACCATTCCGAACAATAGATACTTGCTCTGCGGTTTGTAACTAAATTCACGCGTCCCTACAGTACTTTCCTAAGAAGGGAGTTTTCACTAAATGAAAGGAAATAGTGATTGAATTGAAAGAAAATCTTTTAGCTGTGTAAATTGCCAGAAATATAAAAAATGAAAAAGTGTATATTTGAATCATTTGTTTTTTTTTGTTTATAAATAATGTTATCGTGTTTGTTCGGAGATATAATTTCATCTGTGTTTATTAAAAGATAGTGTGTAATCGGTAATGATTAAAATCGAGGGAAGAGTTGAATACAAGGTCGGTTTTAAATGTTTTAATAATCCATTTCTCTCAAATAGGGGACAGTCTGGATTGGGACCAAATTGAACATTGCGTCAGTCTAGAATGATTTATTGATCACTCATTGAATATCGGAACAGATAATACACGTAAACGTAAACTTGTAAAAAAAATGTAAAGTCAGGCAATATTCTTAATAGTTCACCATGGTAGGGGGGGGGGGCAATTATCTATTCAAGAAAATCACTTTTCGAATAAACATCGCCCCCAAAAGTAAAATAGCTAGAGTAATTTTAAGAAGTAATGAAAATCGTATCTAAAGACTGTTTTTAAATCTGTTTATCTATTTACAATAAATGTTATCGTGTTAGTTCGAAAATACAATTTAAGTAGAGTTTATTGAAAATACCTTATCAGTAACGTATTAAATGCTGAAGTTTAGCGAATACTGTACTAAAAACGTCTTGAAAAGTTAACTTTTAGAAAGTGTAAGAATTAACCTACCAACGATTTGATAAACGACGTCATTGTGACTGAGCGTATTTGCTGAGAGAGAGTGGTGTTAGATAATGTAATCCTAAATTCCGTAATAGAGTTGTCGTGCACAATACGCGTACCCGTAATTGTATTTGATATTTATTCCGATATCTAAGTATTAATACGGTGCGAAAATGAGAGTTATCCTGTTTGAAAAGTTCCCCATTGATTTTGAGTTTCGTGGGAGGAGCTAAGAATGAGCGGGTGAAATGGTTTGCTACCTTGTCTGTGGAAGCCATTTTTGTGAGAGGCACATTTATCGGTCTAAATGTAAAGATTTTTTATGGGGATGAAATAAAATTGTGTTTGTGAAACACGCATTAGGCATTGATGTTCGTGGTTATCGGAAATATATAGCGTATTATGTTATTGGTTTTAAGTCTATAATCGTCAATGAAAAATGGAAAAACGACTTCACTTAATATATAAGATTTTTAGATTAATCTCTTCTAAAAAGAAACATGAAGAATTGTGAACAGTTTTATTTTGTTTGCATATGTGTGGTTATTTGATACATCATTTTAAATAAACATGTTTTAAATAGAGACGAAGTTTGTAACTGTTTGCTTTGCCTTGGATATGTGCGCGTTACCCACATGTCGAGAATAGAGGGTGGTGTAATCTTCAAGTATACTCATCTTGGACACAAGGCAAATATTTTAATAACAAAAATAATAAGACGAAATAAAAGACCAGGATACAAATAAGCAGTGTAAGAAAATAAATGTAGAAGACGATAACGGAAGGTTTTATTTACTCGTTATTAAAATTAAAGTCTCGAATTATAGTTGTAGGTCGCGCCCTTTGTCTACCAGCAACCCGGTTTTTAAATCGATTACGCCCATGTAACCCATCTAAATTCTGACCATGTAAAATGTTGCTTAGCGTCGGTTATCCGATGAATACCGGCGGGTTAAACCGTGTGTAATCAATACACCATTCAAATAAACGCAACTAGAAAGTTGTCTCCTTCCCTAAAAAACAAATACAAAAAACCTCGACACTTCATTATAGATTTCATTTCATAAATGATAACTCTTCTTAGAAGTTTTAATTTGTATCGAAAGATAATAGATTGATAATGAAAGATTTTTAAAATGAAATCGATTCCCGAGCGATTTGAAAAAGAGTTTACATTTTTTTCACAAAAATGTATCGAATCGACCTTGTTGACATCTGTCAAAACAAAAATGAAACCATTTTCCTTTTTTCTTTTTAATTTCTTAATTTGGTTTTTTGGTTTATTTTATTTTATTTTCTCTTTACTTGCATTGTTTATTTCACTCTTTCCTTTTTACGTTAATGAGGCTACAACGCATGGCCTGTGATTTTTTGTTTATTGAAGCACTAGATCGAATTCAAATTCATCGATGTCGTCGCCACTGCTACCTTAATGGTATTCACTTCAGTAAGTTTTAATGACAGAAAAAATAAGACTTCAAGATAAATAGATATATGATGGCATCCAAAGAGGATCGAAAGAGATAAAAAATGAAAAAATGAAAAAATGAAAAAAAAACACGACGAAAAACAGAGACTAAAATGACATAAAAAAGAAATAAAATAAAAATTTAATAAGAACAAGATTATATGACAGTTTCCATTATAATAATCTTAGCAAAATCGTTTAGAAAACGTCCACTATAGCATATACATATACTCCGTTGTCTACTATACTCAGGAAATAAATCACTAAAGAGAGATTGAAAAAAGTGCCCTCGCATTAATATGAATTCAATTAACCCTGTGCATATCAAATTGACAGATAATCTGAATTTAAAAGTGTGTTCCGAAAATATAGGAATTACAAAAAGAAAGACGATCAAAAGGAAGAAAAACGAAAGAAACCGTTAAAGAGACAAACGCAGAAAAATAAGGAAAGAACGAAAGAAAAGACAAAATCAATCAGGCGTAATTAAAGTTATATCCATTCATCTTAAAGCTAATCTAAATGTGTATAATTTCCCAATTATCAATCAGGTTTTTGCAATTTGACCTTTAGTGTAGTTGTTCTATTTATGTCCATTGGACATTCGATACAAATAACACATTTGTTATATTATTATTTATGAATTCCAAACACATAATAGTGCAATTGCCGCATAAAACTACACTAATAACTCTTTTTTTTTTTTTTGTCTGGTGCTTCGAACAGGCGTGTTCAGGCTTGCTGGTTGTTCAACTCGCCCTGGCTGATGTGAGGATCCTGTGAGACAAAGGAACCGCACCAGCATGTGCTTGCATGTGCACGATAGAATTGGTGTCGGCTTGCCTGCACGCCGTGTATCCGACAATTTGGGGTTGGTCCGGGATATTAGCGAGGTAGGCATCAAGAGAGCGCTTAAATTGTTCCACAGCAGCATTTTTTATATCCCGAATACACCTAGGCATGGCATTGAAGAGTTGTGACCCCTGTACAGGTAAGCTCGTTTCAAAAATGGTTCGTATTTTCCCACCAGTTTTTAGCGAGGGAACAATACAGTGCCTCCCGCGGCGTTCATTGTCTCGGGCTTGAATGTGACCATTAATGTTCGGTACCTTTCCTTCCAATATCTTCCAGATGTAAATTATCCGGTACCTTTCACGTCGTCTTTGCAGCGAGAACATTTTTGTCTTCTTCAGACATGACCAGTAGTTCCGATCAGCTTGAATTTTCCGTAGAAAGGACCACTGAATGGCTTCAAGCTTTTGGATGAGCCTAGGGCTACTTGGGTTCCACAAGACAGAACAGTATTCCAAAACTGGAATGACCAAGGATTTATACAGCGTGACCATTGCACGATATTCTCTGGTTTTAAATGTCCTCAGGATCCAGGCAATGAGGTTCTTGGCTTTTTCCACAACTTTGTTTATTTGATTGCTAAAAAGACAATCACTAGACATAGATACACCGAGGTCCTTTACTTCTTGCTTTATGTTTATCATTTTTCCTGACGGAGTGTGGTATGATATCTCGCTTTTTAGCTGGTCGTTATTACCATAGCGGAGAAGCTCAAATTTCACGTCATTTAGCTCCATGTTATTGTCCTCCGTCCATTTGTAGATCTGATCGAGATCCTTTTGAAACAACACAGCATCCTCGGGAGACCGAACGGATTTTGTGGCCCTTGTATCATCGGCGAATGACCTGACTATTGACATGGCGATATCTTCATCAATGTCCCCAATAAGGATTAGGAAGATTATGGGTCCCAATACACTTCCCTGGGGAACTCCAGAAATGACAGGTTGTGGCTTCGAGGTTGCACCATCAACCATAACTGTTTGGAGGCGATTACTCAGGAAGGATTCGATCCATTTGAAGATGCTTCCACGAATGCCAAGATCAAATATTTTCTGCAGAACTATTTTGTGGTCAACTTTGTCAAAAGCTTTGGCAAAATCTAAGTAGACAACATCTGCATTAGCGCCATCATCAAGAATTGATAGAATGGTGTCAAACTGCTCAAGGAGTTGACTTAAACAAGATCTTCCAGATCTCATCCCATGCTGACTGTCATTGAACAGGTTATTTTCATTCATGTGTCTAACTATGTGTTTCCGTATGACTTTCTCAAAAAGTTTAATGAGGTGGGAGGTCAAAGCTATTGGTCTATAATTGGCAGCCACCGACTTGCTTCCACCTTTGTGAATGGGTGTAATAAGAGAATTCTTTAGTTTGCTTGGAACGACCTCTTCTTCAAGACTTTTCGTCCATAGAAATACGAGAGCATGGACCAAATGGGCCCTGCAGTTTTTCAGTAGTAATGCAGGAAAGCCGTCAGGACCCGCAGCAGCTGACGGAGAGAGTTCATCAATTGCAAGCTCAAAATCGGCTGCAGTTAGAGTAACAGTTGACAGTATAGAACTTATATCAAAAGTGCGATTATGTGAAGCTTGACTGCTTTGCATTGGTTTGCTAAAAACGTCTGTGTATTGTTTTGACAAAATTTCTGCCATCTCAGTACTGTTACCAGTAAGAACACCATTCTGGTCCACCAATGGACCAACTTTTGTCTTGACTTTGGACTTTTTCTTGACATATGAAAAGAAATATTTTGAATTACTTTTAATGGAGTTGACAGCCTTTCCCTCCATAAAAGCGTTAGAGTCAGCAAAAGACTTCTGCAGTTTCCTTTCAATATCCAAACATTCCTTGGACAGTTTGGAAATAACAGCAGGCGATGACACTTTCAAAAGACGCTTTTTTATCTTCCGTCTTCTTTTAGAAAGTGAGTGACGGTATCTTACCACCTTGGGCGTTCTTTTCTCGCATTCTGATTTACGCAATGGCACATGCTTGCAGCAGGCAGTGTAGACAATTAAATAAAAAGTGTCCAGCATTGCAGATGCACCCATGTCTCTTAATGAGTCTTCCCAATCAGCATGGCTTAGTTCCTCTGAAAGAGCAGTCCAATCGACTTCCTCGCTGAAAAAGTTTAGTGCATTGAACATTGTTCTTGGTGCACGATTATTCAATACCTCACTTTTATATTTAACTTTATATGTTGTTTGAAGCTGGATGAGACTGTGGTGAGATGTGCTTTGCAGTAAGGGTACATTGATGCTCTCATGAATCAAATCAGAATTATTGGTGAAAACAAGATCAAGGATATTCCCATCTTTGTGCGTGGGAGACAGCACATGCTGTGACAAAAAAGCTCATTGCAGAATTCGTTCAGTGAATTTATCATCAATCGCTCAGCATTTGATGCTCCTGGAATAGCCTGTCCATCAGGCCAAGATACGTGAGGGAGATTAAAATCTCCACCGACAATGATATCTGGAGCAGGGTTTATTGTTGATAATATATGTTTGACTTTATTAAGAGGAGAACTAAAATCATTTGGTGTGGATGGGTGTCCATGGTAGCTGTCATCAGGTTGTCTATATGTAACAAGAATGGCTAAATCTTCATAGGAGGAGTAAAGGCATAACATCTGCACACATTCAGACGCATGAGAAAAAATTACATTACAGGAACATCCAATATCATCACGGACATAAAGAGCAACACCGCCGGTGTGCCTTCCACGTGTTTTGGCTTTTCTTGATGTGTCGCATCGGAAGAGTGTAAAACCTTCTATTTCAAGTTCAGCATCTCTGTGCGAATTTAACCAAGTTTCCGATAAGCCAATAAAAAGAGAATTGTCACTGTTACGGTCTGAACGACAAAGACCTTGAATATTTACAAAAGCAAAGTTATTTAAGAGTGGTGAACTGGATTCACCAAATTCATTCTGGGTCGAGGGAATTCTTGATAGTCCACCAGATTTATTCTGGGCCGAGTGAGTTGTTGGTTCGGAATCATAAACATTGGTTGATGGATTTGATTGGGAACTTCGGCTGGCTGTTGCCACGTGAATTGCATTGGCATTCGAGGAGTTGGCACATCTTGTTGTTGGTTGTGTAGTGCGTTGATTTGATTCGACACCAACAATATCCTCTGGTCCAAAGTGTGGAGGATTTCCGCCTTCAATAGGCGGATCACTTCTAAAAAATTGCACGTATCTCTTCCATTCTCTCGAGGTGTGGATATAACTGGGGACGAATTCTCAACTGACTCCTGACTCGTGGTTGGGACGGAGTTGCGCTGTGAAATTTCCCTTGCTTGTTCATTCCTAGTCGAGATTGGTTGGCGTCTAGTACCCTTAACATGGTTGTAAGTGCATGATTCGTTCAGACACTCTCCTCTTCTCAGAGAATCCTTGCACATTTTCGGGTGAAAATCTTTACATGCTTTCCCAAGGTTACAGCCTCTTGGTTGGCGTGTCGCATACTTTGCATATTTCGGGCAGACCTTGGGGTGTTTAAATTTACATTCTCTTCCTTTAATACCATGTTTACAGTTCCCATTTCTGAAGAAACGACAAATTGATACGTTTTCCTTTGGCCGCTCGTTCCTGTCTGAATCATCAGTGACTGACTGTTCATTGACAGTGGTAGTAATGAGGGCCTCAGGTGGGGGCGCGCCATTGGAAGGAAGGTGATTGTTTACAGTGGGTGGAACAGATTCAGTCTCGGTGGCTGAAACAGGTATAGTGGCTGAAACAGGTTCAGTGACAGTCAACTCGCACTTGGAGACATCTGTGTCAGGAGAAGGAAGCGGTTCTTGGGATAATTTAAAAGTCACTTTAGGCTTCGCACCTGTTTCTTTTGATTTTGATTTTAATTTAGTTTTCCTGTTCCCTGACTCCTCATTTGGAATTGTACTATCCTTACATACATGACATATGTAGTACAAAGAGGACAGACAGAGGGGATTGCATAACAGTTTAAATTTATCTGGACTCAGCCCATCATATTCTGTGTTATTCACGTTACCCGCCAGTTGTACCCAACACTTCCTATGTACCCCCTGTCCACAAATAGAACACTCTAGGAGGGGAATTTCGGACAACCCAATCTGATAGCGTTCATGGCACAAGGGACAGTTTTCAGGGAGCAAATTCTGAATACGGCGTATGATCAAGTGAGCAAGGGATTTTTTGGTTTTGATATCATTATTTGGAATTTGTAGAAATAGTGCGGTATCGCGCAATGACTGAAGTTTTTCTCGCTCGAACTCCCTTTCAAGCTGAATTAGACTCTTTTCATACTGGTATATGCGGAGGCAAAATTTTACAGAGTCACTTGGGGCATTGACACAGAGTTCCACAATTAGATTTTCAACTTCGGATTTTGCATTCTCCAACGGATCAGGGTGCAGGCAAACCGACTCACTCGAGTTTAAGTCTGGGGTATCAGCACTCATAGTTACAGAGAAAAGGCAGTGGAACAAAACAGAGACAATAGAAAATCAAGATTGCAGACTGAAGATGTGCAGGGAACTCTAACTGGAAACAAAACTTTAGTAGCACAGCAGAGAGATCACACATTCAATTCAAAGAGTAGTATTTCAAAAAGCGTTGCCACCTTGTCAACGAATTCTAGTTTAAGTGTTACCTAGAAATCCTTATAGCATTTAGGCATCAACTTTTAGATGGCATTTTTTTCCAATGTTATTGTTTTTTTTTTTGTTTTTTTGTTTTTTTTTAGAATTTCAAAAAGCGTTGCCACCTTGTCAACGAATTCTAGTTTAAGTATTGCCTAGAGATCCTTATAGCATTTAGGCATCAACTTTTAAATAGCATATTTTTTTTTCAATGTTATTGTTTTTTTTGTTTTTTTTAGCATTTCAAAAAGCGTTGCCACCTCGTCAACGAATTGGTTAGAATCAATGAAGTGAAGGCGAGTGAATATCCAACACTAACATACTAAAATGTTTTTGGTACCTATATATATATATATATATATATATATACATATATATATTCCTTTTAATTAATGTAATTCGTAGTTTTTACTAACGAAGTAAGTTTGGAACAACTTAGTGAAAAGAAAAAATACATATTTACTTTCTTTCTGGTTTTACGAGAAGGAAAAATCGACGGGCATGTTTTTATTTATTTATCTTGCCTTTTCCGGCTCGGTTCAAAATTTCGTTTTGAAATAAGTTCGTCGTTTTAGTTTTAATTCTTTACGTGACGGTGGAGTTTTTTTTTTTTTTTTTTTTTTTCATGGTGATTGCATTATGACTGAAATTACAGTGCAGAAAATGATTTTCATGATTAAGAAACGTGGAATACATCCTGCAGAAGGAACAAATACAATATGTTCAATAGTGTTAAATCTGGTTGCAAACCTGAATTTTATCATTCTGAAACTAAACACGGTTATACTACAATTCACCGTGAATTCAAATGGTTTAGTATATAGTGAGAGGTTGGGGAATAGGTTCCGCATGACCTCTCTCATATTTTATCATGATAAAACTAGATCTTACATTGCACAGTAGATCAAAGAGTTCGTAGAATAATAGTCATGTGATGCGGCCGACAAACAGCACACACGTGGATTCGATATTGACGTGTTTTGAAAAGAGTGTTTTACCTCCAAATATTAAAATTACTTAGGCATCATATAACACACGACCGATTGCAAAGTAATGATAAGTAGATTTTTTTTTAATTATTGCATTACATTTTCTCTATTTATGTATGTTATTGTCGCGTTTCTCATCCACACATGCTTTTAATTCACTCGGTGACCATGAATTTACATATCATTGCCCCAGCCTTTTTAAGCTTTAACCTTTCTATGCATGACAATAATATGTTCAAGATCTCTTACTAACAGGATACTATCCATTTAGAAGCTTGCAAAAATCATTTAAGTAGATTAAAACTTATTTTAAAATGAGTTAGTTCAAAATCCGGGTTAAAAACCTAAGATGATTTTAAAAAGAAGTGACAGAGAAGAATGATGGTGTGTATACTAATGGTGTACCACTAACCAAGGCAAAAAACAATTCGAGGATAAAGTATAATGAGATTCGTAGTCGGATGAGTAAACAGTACTATGAAAGAAGTGAGAAACATGTTTTATTAAGTAACTAGATAACTCACTAGATATTTGTTGACATTGGACTTGAAAATGACCATGGTATAGTTTGTAGAGAAATATTTCCGCGGTAATATATTCCACAGGTGAGAGGTTATTGGAAAGAAACTCTGTTCATGGAAGTAACGTTTTATTTTAAGTATTCAGCGGAATAAAAAATATTTTGTAGTGTTGAGAGTAAGACGAGTTTTTTTATACTGTTTTAGGGGAGAAGCCAGAGAGTAGAGGTCGATTATGGAAATACTGATCGAGTATGTAAATGAAAGCAATGCATGTTCTGTGAGAAATTGATTGTAAGAAAGAGAGGACTAGATGACGAAGACGATTTTGTACTTTGTTGAGACAATACAAAGTGCGCTGGAAGGCACCTCCCAAGATGGGATAGCAGTACTTCGTCTTGGGTCGTACCTGACTCTTCTACACGTATAGGATTGTATCCTGAGTGGTAGAATGATACATGTGTAAGCGACTTTACCAACAGATTTTATGTAAGTCTTATATTTAAGATATTTGGTGAAAGTCAGCTCTAGGAGCTGGTCACAGCCAGGGGCATCTTCGAAGAGTGAAGCATCCATTTAAACTGATGAAAAACAAGGGTTCGACCATTGATGGCGAAAGGATATAATCTTGATTCTGGAGGTGTTAAAGTGATTTTATTTGATTAATGACCCTTGAAAACAAACAATATTTAGTTTTAACATTATGGAAAGAGGAAACACAACTGAAAAGTAAACAAGTAAAAAAGTGAAAGGAATATATGCTCAAATGTTGTTTATATTCAATGAAAACTTTCCAGAGATTGACACGACTATTTAAAACAAAATCTGTCAATCTATTTGATGTGAGATTACATCGCCCTGTGGTGAATTATTTTAGTTAAGAGAATAGACCAAAAATAGGGCAGCCGACCCCATCTCAGCCCACTTAATTTCGGCTTTGTGTCACATCTTATCTTATGAAGTAAATTTACTATACGGTGAACTTGTTCATAAATTTTTAAAGATGAATCAAAACCTTCTACTGCAAGCTGGTTTACAATGCTTGTATTTCCCCAGAAAAAATATTACCGATCCACTCGACTATGAGCTTCACTGTAGATGAGTCTAGATAACGGAGGATTTTCTACTCTTATTAATTCTTTCCAAGGACCGCTTGACTTTAGAATTTTCTTGATTCCTGTTTCTCCGACCGTACCAACACGCAGAAATTCAAATGTAATGTGAACAAGCATCTTGCTGCTAAGCGTCAACCCCAGGTTGTCCCATATGAATCTGGCTCCTATTACGGTAGCGCTTTACGCTTCAGTAGCAAAATACCTAGTTTGGAGTGAATACCATTTATGTTGTTTGATGTTAAAATTGCAACACCTTCCTTTTCTTATACTCTTCTATTTTATATACCTGGCATGTTATCTTCATCGTGATATCAGGATAAGAGAATCACATTCGTAGAATTTCACTGAGTAATATAAAGCGACGTAAAATTTTAGATTGGGGCAAAAATTGGATGCTTGAATATTCACCCAAAAATATCACAGAGGCTATTTAATACGTTTTACAGAAGGTAATTATAAGATCGAATATGACGCCAGTTCGCCTACTTTGGTTTATAATGTGTGTTTATTTAAAGTCGACTTGCACTAGGTAAAACCTTCAAATGTAAGGCGAAGCATATAAACATTTATAAAACAATATTGATTTACACGCAGACACACACGTATACACACACACATATAAACAAAATGT
This sequence comes from Sepiola atlantica, assembly GCA_963556195.1. Taxonomy (NCBI): domain Eukaryota; kingdom Metazoa; phylum Mollusca; class Cephalopoda; order Sepiida; family Sepiolidae; genus Sepiola; species Sepiola atlantica. The sequence goes on along the minus strand of OY744523.1, from coordinate 21,968,223 downwards.
TAAAATAATTTTGTAAATATAGAAATAGAGGTTTGTTTTATAGTCAATGAAATGTATTCTTTTTGCAAACCAATATTCAAATATGAAAAAAAAAACGCGAAGCCAATTAAAGATAATCTATGTTATGGCGCGTCATTAACAAACCAAAGCTGTTGAGGAAGTCACCTGTGGCGGATTCAATCGCTCCACTCATCTTCAAGGCGATCGGTTGGAACACAAATTTCTAAAAAAAAGTCGGTATATTTTGATTGCTTGCGGTCCTCTGCTGACGACGCTGACTGTCAAAGTTTTTTTTACTGACGAGGGCGCAAATGTGTCGACAATAAGTCGCATCTCATAAAAGCGACTTGCCGTTTGCAAAGGGAAATACCGTAAAACCGTTTGACATCCCTTATATCGAGTCCAACTTAAGGATCGACGGGAAGCTAGCGATGTCTAGGGCCCGTGGGGCAATATCATTAAGCGCTCCTTTTACAGGAAAGAGTGTGGAGTCCATATACAGCACGTGAAAATGCTGCATACTCTCGAATCTGTTCGATAAACGACGGCGCATCTGAAAATTTAAATTATATACTGAAAATTAATTGATTGATTCTTTGTAATAAATTATGGACGCTTCCCTTTTTAGCTACCCATACACAAATAGTATGATATCATACTATAAACATGTATTGTGTACTCACTTCAATACCCGCCACCAAATGAGTTCATAATTGAGAGATTTGGAACCTCTAATAAGTAATTTTTTTGCTTGGGTGCCTTAATTGAACGTGGGTTTACTAAGTGTACGAACGAAACGATATCCTCACAGTCGGTACTTTAACTGCTAATAAACATGATTAAAACGAATGACATAATGTCCATGAGAGAAAGGGGCGATAAATCATGATTCAAATATCAGGAATCAATTAAACAACCCAATTGTTTATGTAGTATGAAATTGTACTGTTCGTAAGAACTTGGTGTTAAATATAACTGAGTGAAAAGAAGGTAGAAAAGAGTTCAGTGTTGCCTCAGTTAGTTTGATTAAGACTTTTTCAAGAAAGTAATTTGTTATGTACGAAAAGGTTCATTTAGTAAAGGTTTTCGTTCATGTGAGTTCGTAAAAATCAGAAATAGGCATTGTATGGTTTTCTGCCCTTTCGGCAAAACGTAAAAAGTAGACGCATTAGTTAAGAGGCCTCCCAATATTATCAATCCAATCGTTTCTTCATACAGTAGTTGCAAATTGGAGCAATTATATTAAAACAAAACTATTTGCACTAGTTATATATATGACTAGTAGAATATTCGTTACAAGTCGGGTAAGATAAATTACTTTAATAGAAAAGTTTTTTTGCAAATGTGTGTCCCATTAAGTAAAATTGTATGTTCTTTTACGAAGATTAACATTAAAACATAACTCATTGCATGAATTTGATTCTAGAAAATGCTCAAATGTAAGACTTAAGCTCAAGGAGTTTTAAGAAGAAATTGAAATGCAAAGGTGTTCAGTGACTCTAGATAAACTAATGCCCATCTGAAATATATCGATGTTCAAATGGAAGGTTGTGCCATGTTATAGCTCCTAGAACCATTTAAAATTCTACAAAGAAAGTGACATTTTGGGAATATCAATTAATGTTTAATACATGTTGTTAAAATTTCAGAAACATTGAAGATATTTGAATTTGCCCCTTTTTCATAAGACTAAATTAAACAAAATATAAAACGAATTCCACCCCTTACGCCAAGCAGCTGTGTTCAAAAATTCATAATGATCGTGTTATTAGTTTGAGGGTCAATCTTGTACATACAAATATATATAGATACACACATACCTAACTTTATATAAATTAATATATAATAGATATGTATATCCTTGGTATGTTAGAGCAATTTATTTCAATAATTGATTAGTCTTTCGATAAAAAAAATCCCGATATTTTGGGATGTAAGTTTGGAAGAAGAATTTAAAAATAAAAAATATACAAGGATAAATATGAGATTCAGAAATTTTTACTCGCTCAACTTTAGTTTCTTTTGTTCAAAATTTGAAGAACCTGTTCCTCAATACTTCTAAAATCTTCGATGGTGCATTAGATAAATTCACATCTTACACGGCAGATAAGCAGACGCTCATAGTAATTCTCCGAGACAGCTAATCAGTTATTATCCAAAGACGGACTGTGAATGGAACCTATCGATGAATAAATGTCCCAACGACAATTCCAGACAAGATCATTAGGTTTGAAATTATAGGCAAAGGCAACAAAGAAAATAGACACTTACGCTTTACATAGCAAGTGAAACGCTTGGAAGAACTTCGGAAATAACCTGTCAGACTTCGATTTCTTTCGTCCTTCCTTTTCCTTTCTTTCATTGTTAAATTTGAATATATGGACCTCCCATGTTATCATACCATTGCTGACTCTACTGATTAGTGGTGTTTTAAAAGAACGCTGTAAATCAACGTGGCGCTGGCTTTATTCTAAGGACATGGAAGCCGCCTTTTTGCAAGTAGTAAAACATTTAAATTAAACACCTCAATTAGTGGCGGATTTACATATAAGCTTCGCAGGTGTGATCTTAGGACCTCAGAATGTATAGGGCCTCCACCCAACGCGTATAAAAAATGTTACACTCTCATAGGCGTTTTTACACACGCTGTCGCAGCATACTACTGTTACTACCAAATCACCCGACACTAACATTGATTATGCCATTTCAACGAAACAGCTTCATAGATAACTTGAAAACTCAGCTATACAACTAAGATCAGGTTTTAAGGAATATATCAGCTGTAGTATTTCTTGAAATGATGTATAAAACTATAATGATATATCTTTATTGTCGATGGCGGCGAACGAGGTTGATAAGTGAAAGATGTGGGTAAGCACAGGAATTGACAGAGGTTGATCGCCAAAACTCGATAGTCAGTCGATTATTGATCTCAATTTGGGCTAGCTTATAAAAGTTTTTTTTCTGGAAGGCTATGTATGAATCTGTAAACGTTTATTCCGGGAATTCATCTTCGCTGTCAATGTAACCACGCCCTTAGAGCGTCTGCATGTAACTTGTGCAGTTTAACCGTCGCATGTTTTTTTACATACAATCCTCTCATATTTTATAAAACGAAAAGTTGTTTCTGTGTCCATAAACCGTGTCAATCAACCGCATTTTGTTTCTTCCGACCAGGTGCGTGTCTGTATCAAGTAGGTTATATTTCTGGCATGTGCTATTTCTGGTACACCTGACTCTATATTCAGCACAGTAAACATACAATTTATTGTTCATATAAATATCTTCGCATTTCACAATGTCTTAACAAAGTTCAGTTATTGAGTTAAATGATCGTTTACTGTTTTTTAGAACCGTCATGCGATCTCTCACTGCATTTTTTTCTACTTGGCTGAGCATTATCCTTGATGCGCGTGTTCAATAATTTGTAGGGTATCCTGCCTGGCTGAAGGTTGTCGTCACTACGTGCCTGTTCAGACTTATCGCAGAAACAGATTTTTGCAATCAAAAGGTTGTCAGACATTATTTTGCTATTAAAAGCAGGCAAATTATAAAAAAAACAAGGTCGAGAAAACGATAGTTTTATTTAGTCGCACTCTGATAATGACGCTATAATTTATTACATTATATATAGTTAATTACATCAAATTATGATTGTCTCATTGTCGTAATTTTCATACGCAGAAAAAAAAGAAGAAGGATGAGATGAAGAGAGATATTTTAACGCACAACTCTTTCAGATTACAAGTTCATTAGTCTATTTTAACATTCTTTGTCACTATTTCAAGACTAAGAAAGATTCTACGCATAGGATACACTCGCTTTCTATATATGACACCACTTCCGTCGTTTCTTGTTCCGTTACTCCGTCTCACGATCCTCGCTCCCGTTCAACTTTATTGACTTCCTAAGTAACTCACCACTCAAATATTCAACAATTGTATATGTTTTCCATGTGTTTTTAAATCACTTTGTGTATGTGTGTGTTTCGCGCCTCTGCGTAATTTACACATTATAATGTTTTATTTACTGTTAATTCATTATTTATTGAAATAAAAAATCTAATTAATAAAACTAATAAAAGATTTTTCAAATACTATTTTAAAAAAAACGTATTTAATAAGGAAATAGAATTCAATTGAATTGATGTCGATGTATTCGTTACGAAGTCGGCCATTTGAATCATTTGCTAATTATTGTGGAAGAATGAATTACTTCGTCTCCCTTCGAAATTTGAAATGCATTTGGAAGCATTTAAACTTTCAATTAGAAAACGAATTTTGACTTCAAAATTATTAGCAAATCCTCATATTGAAAGCTTTGGAAGTAATTTGCATCGAATTATCGTATAAATACAAGTTAAATCAACAAAATTACTTATAGTTTTATCACAATTATGTTCATATAATAATTTAATGGCCAAACAATACCGTAATAAAAACATTTAAAATCATATTTTCAAAATAATAATTTTGTTACAAATAACACTTTTTTTAAAGCGAACACACAAGTAAAGGTAAAATGACTATCGAGCAATGCCGGCTATGTACAGCTAGTTCACAAAACTATTGATTTTCGGAATTTTAAAGGGTCGTCATCATCATCATCGACTTCATTGATTTATTTTTTAAAGCGCGTTTACATCTTCAAGTTACGAATGTCGTCGGTTGTGAGTCAGATAGCCTACAGAATTTGTTAATCTAAATCCGACATAGACGTTTATTCGCCTGTCTGACTGGAGGCCTAAAAATACATAATTTATTTCCACACGTGTTTTTCGTTTGTTTTTTTTTTCGCCCATTAACCTGAAGAAAACCCGTTAATCTGAAACGCTCGGGTCTATCAAATATATTGCTATCCATAAAAATATATAATTAATTTCGCTTTCAAAGACGATTAATAACTCAATTAAAATCAATTGTTATACTAAAGCTAAGTTAATCAACGTTTGTTTCCCTAAAGCTTTTCCTATACAGTCTAATCACACAATATACATACTAACATATTCCTCAGTTTTGGGATTGATTTATGTCTGAGAAAACTTCAATATATCACTCTCACTATGTACGTTGTTTGAACTTTATCTGTTATATTTTGTAGCAGTTTTATCTCCACTTGTGAATATTAAAATCAAGATATAATACTTGTAAAAATTATGTCTAGAATACTTGTTCCAATTTTGTTGAACATTCATTAATTGATGTTATCTCTGAAATGGCTAAATGTAAAATTTAAATGTTAGCAGTCTTAATAACAAATTGAAAGTAAGGGTATCTCACTTAATTTATGGCTAATGACTATGGATCAAATTTAATACAAATCTGAAATATTTTAATTTTCAAATTAGAGTTTCTGACAATATTATGCCCTAACAAAACTTTTTTTAAAACATTCTAAAGGAACTGAAATTCGGGGAACATATTTATTAATTGATGTCTAATACTTATGCTCAAATTTCACAAGAAATGAAGGTATCTGAATATTCACGAAGGGATTCTATTCCTCTATTGTCTCTTTTTTCTTAAACTAAATATAGCTCACATTATCCACTTTTGCGCCTATCAGCTGTGCTACAAAATTCGTAATGATCAATTCGTTAAATTGAGAATGAATGCCGTAAACACAAATGTATAAACACAATCATATCTATCTTTATAACAATATATCTCTGTTTCTCTTCTTAACTAAGTGACATGATATATGAGCTGTATTTTTCAACCGAGTAGTAAATAACATGTTAATGTTATTTTCGCATTTTATTTTAAAATCTTGTAATACTGTAATGAAATTAAGGGAGCCCCTCTTTAATAACACCGCAACTAACACCGACAAATCTTAACTCTTAGCTGTCAAAAATTCAAATGCCGTCTTCAATTTTAGTCAGGCTATTTACCTCTGCGAATCCCCACATATGCTAATTAGCTGCAATTACAAACTTCTACATCTGCAATATTAAGCCCCTTCCCATCTCGAGCAGATTTACTATCACGACATGAAAAGCATCGCATTTTCTTTTCTTCTCAACAGGTAAATGTTCCTCTTTATTGCCACACTCTCCTCGGATCGTATTGTCACACAAGTTTTATAATAGTACTCGTCTGTAGTGGAGAGTAATTTTCCTCTCTGACTAAAATGTCAGAAGTATCAGGATCTGAATAGGTAAAGAAATAAGGCAGCTCAACCAAGGTAGGTCTGGCCTCTCTCTTACTCCCAGACGTTGAACCACTATTACTTGCATCGGAATCTGGTTTTCTCCATTCAGCGCTTTCTGATGATATGCCAACGTTGTTTTCCACTACCAATGCTGAACTGAGACTTAGGTGCACATCTTCAACGTGCCGAGGAGTGTCAAATACAACAACCGACTGTGGACTTATTACTCCGATGATACGACCGGGTCTGAATTTCGACGTGTAACGTTTTCGTGGATTCTTTACTAAAACTGCCCCCGCTCTTTATAATATGTAGTGATCACATTGAACCCTTTCATTCTGATCTGGTCTGAGCGAAGCAAATTGGCGTAACGTCGTACCAATACACAGTCTCAATAATAGAGCAGTTTGTTTGTGCAGCAATCTGCTTTACTGTGCTAGTACACCTTGCTATGATACAATTTCTTGATGTCCTGTATGCGCAGCGTAGTCGGTAGTTGACACCTCATTCATTTATGAACTGCCTGAATTGTTGACTACAGAGGACAGTATCATTATAAGCCTAAATCTCTCGCTGTCACATCATTGAACCATAGCTTTGGAACTCTTGTCACTGAGTCTACTCTGTTCTGATCAAATCTTACTAGTGCTACATCAACCAAAATAGTGTATTCTTTCACAAATGAAATTATTGTGTCGAGTCTTCGCTTATGAGCATCTCACTTGCGGCCCTGGTGCTCAACCGAAACTTACTCGCGAGCGCATTGATAACCCAGTGGTATACACATAGGGAGGCTGTTTTATGTGTGGCCTTTCATTTAAGCGCGACGTTGAATACTTTTAACACGCTATCTTGCTCTGCCACGTATATATGTCGGGTATCTTTTGTTGATCGCAACCAGCATGCATCCTAAATGATGACTCCGTCGGCGTGCAGAGCCATACCTACAGCCAGCGAGCATGTGTCCACCAACACATCCATTCCACTCGTGTCCACGTACCACTTTCTTTGGACGCGATCTTATTGACGTACCCGGCAAGTGTGTATGCTATCATACACTTCAGGGGAGAATCGGTAACTTTATCCTCCCAGTCTTTACTGCAAGTTTGATAAAGCCTGTCGCCACTCGAAGCAACCCACACACGGAGAAGTGCCCCAGCAGTTTGCCACACATGGACAAGATACATCTTCGAGCCATGATCATTAAACAGTCAACAGTAATGCTTCTTCGCCGCCATTGCAATCGACCATGCTCTTCCCAAATTGTTAGTCCCAGCACTCTTGCACCGCTTGGAGGCTTTTCTGAATCTTTACCCGTGGGTCTTCTTCAAAGATGCTGCCGACACCAGGTCCTTATTGATATGTATATATATATATATATATATATATATATATATATATATATATATATATATATATATATATATATATATATATGTGTGTGCGTGTGTGTGTGTGTGTGCGCGCTAACACAATCTCGAGCACAGCCCACATTACAAGAGGTGTCACATTTTAGCCGAACTATAACCTAGTTAGACAATATCTTTGTTTTTTAAAAATCACCGTTTGGGACGGCAGGAAGCATCTTTTAAAATGGATTTGCAGCTATGTCCTTCTGGGGTCCATAATTCGTCATTTGTTGTCCACATTATCGCATTTTCTCTGCGTCAACATCTGCATATATATATATATATATATATATATATATATATTTGAAAACTATTGATTGACAATGTTTCCTTTGATAAAAAAGAAAGAAATATCTAAATTATATCAGTTGCTTAGTTATTGTTTGTTCGTTCTTTATTTTTTATATATGCATTTTACTTTGAATTTCTACGTCTGAAATTATCTTTTGCCAGTCTTTAAGTTAGCGTTTGTCAGTTTTCACCTCGCTGGGATACGTCAATACTAACTTCTCTCGAGGTGGAAGGTAAGTCTTTTGCGTGCAAATGGCCTTCGTAGGTTTCTGTCGCAGTTGCAATCAAGCCGATGTCAACCTAACTTCTAATATGATATGTATTCTTCACAAAATCCGTGGCTGTCTTGAGCAACTACATGTTTGCAGATATGGCAGAAGGTGAAAAATTCTGGGAAAGGTAGATGTCGGAATGAGGTGAAAGCATGCTCACGGGTGTCCGATAAACCTAATCTACCTAATCAGATCACGTTTTTTAAATAAAAGCCATACCATAAATTCCTATATTCCAATCTATGTATAGGTGAATTAAACATATGATAGCATATTTTCGACTAAATTATTCATAGAATTTTACATTGGCGTGTGATCTCTTCTACTCCATACAATCTCTTTCTCAAAGAATAAATGTCGCTCGTCTTTCTCTACTCTATCCGTATTTCCATCGAATGTGTTCGAGTGAGCTACAATCTTTGCTTCCCCCTTGTAAGACATTCACAAGAACTCGTATTCTACCATAACAGAAAAAACGGTACTCTTATCGGGAATGAACAATCTTTCTGTGACTTCGCGTCGTCAACGTTCGGGCAGGTCTCGGAAGCGCCTGAAAGTTGACGAAACATTTAACCAATCAAGTTGCAGCAGGCATTAGCCATTCAGACTCCATCAAGCAGTCGAGAAATTTTGAAAGAAATTAATCGCGTTTAATAACAAAAAAATAATTTTATAGCAGAAAACTACGATGTCGACCATCTTTTTTCCACTTCCTCAACGACCCCCTCCCTTCTGCTTGTCTTTCGCCGATGTCGTCGTCTGCGTTGAACGTAACAAAACCAGTACACAAGAACACTTTTGGACGAACTGTTACTCTAACCTGTCGTAAAAGAGAAAAAGAAAATAGAAAACAGATTAGAAAAAAATAAACCATTTGCTTTAAAACAGTTGTTTCGTTAAGAAAAGAAAAAAATGTTGTTTCAAAACAGTTTTTTCGGTGTTTAATATTAACAAGAAAAGAATGCATTGACAAAAATGTAAAAAAAACAAAAAACATTGAACATCTTTTTCAAAAAGCAGAAACATTTGCTTAAATATTAAACAAAATAATCTTTTGAAACTTTCCGGCGCACAAAAGAATAAAAAACAATATATATATATATATATAGTCTCGGAAGTTTCTCAACCATTAAAACTATATTAAAAAAAACAACAACAAAAAAACTTATAGTCCCAAGTCTTGCAGTGGAAAATCACTCATGTAAGTCAATTTATTTTTTTACAGTTATTATATTAGTTTATTTCTAAAACTATTTTAAGGGATATATATATATATATATATATATATATATATATATATATATACTGAATCACGCGAGACATAATATGGCTTGTTTATAACAATAATAAATTTACGTATGCGATCAGACAACGCCGGGATGCAAAAAGTTGAGCATATGTCGTGTCTATCAGCTCTTTCTCTTCGCTCTCTTTACACGGCCTTAAACATAAGATGTCTGATTATAAAATCGTTAAAAATATACGAAAGAACGTTACAATTTATACGGGAAAAACTTAAGTTGTTTGTTGTTTGATGGCCTCAGTATATAAGCATGGAGTTCTGCCATTGTCTTAAAACCGAACCATAGTGCTAGCTAAATCTTCTTTTGGTGTAAATAAATAGTTTAGCACTGAGTAATTTGTCCATTTACAAATAGAATGACTTTGCGTATGAATACAGTTTGTTTGGACAAGTTTTTCGAGGCGCGCCCCCGCATCAAACACCTTGAATCAGGCCGTACAAGGAGAAGGACGCGCTAAGGCTAGTCCCATCTAACACAGTAGCCTGGAATTGCTGCCTACCGCCATGCGTTGCACACCACTTTTTGCAACGATTACTATTGGATGTATTTTATTATTTTCCACTTCTGCAAAAATAAAATGTATTTTCTGTTAACAACAATCGCCTTGTATACACTTTTAATTGTGAATCTGAGGGACATTTTATCTAAATGTTTCGAACATGAATTAAGAGGAGCTGTTCATCTTAACTTAAGCTTTTATTATAATCGTTATGGATACCCAATCACCTCACTCTACCGCTATAGATTAAACTTGAACTCAGCCTCGAACATTTTTACGCCAATATCTCTTATTTGCTATAGCTGGCATTCATCATGTTATAAAAGAAAAGAATCAAACAGATGTTAGAAGTTATATAACTACGATCTGTTTTCTTTGGCGTTAGTTTATCATCATTCGCGGAGTGATTGATACGTTGTTCGGTCAAGACACTTTTTCATTGTCATTGTACCGCTCTCAAAAAGAGCAGTCGGTGCAGAGGCGCCAATGTGGCAAGAGGATATATTCCTGGCACGTCCCTAGCCCCGACTTAAACTAGACGAGATGAAGACACAGACTCATTCACACGTTGCTAGTACATGCACATCTACCCACTCGATATATTGTCGTATTCTTGTCTACGTAATTATTTCTATACCATGCCTGTTGTGTTGATAACACTGTATGAATAAAATTCATTTAAATTGTAAATTAACAAGTTTATCCTTATAACCAAACTATGGTAAGCCATTTTACTCATTCCCAAGAAGGCCTGGAGGATGAACATCTATGCGATCACCCTTTTCTCATACAATTCACGACTTTTCTTCATTTCCGTACATATTCAAATATTTGTTCCGGATAGGCCTCTTTTGACAACACCTATTTATACCGCTGATTATTACAGCAATGTTTCACTCCAGTATTCAATGTTTCTGAATTATTTTTCACAGAACGCATTGATTTGTATTGGATCACCTACTTTCGTCTAACCATTTAACGTGTAAGAAATATCATGTTTGCGCCTTTGTTACACGTAATTTAAGTCTTTGTTTAGTGTATTTCTCTTTACGACACGTTTTCTCGCTTAAACGTGCACATATATTGCGTACATACATATGGTTTATTTAAGCACGAACCAGTCGCTGATCAACGAGTGTCCTTAAGCACTGGTGTTAGTATCCTTTGTGTCAGTCAGTTTGTGCGCATACGTACGTGTAAACAAGCTGGCGTCCGTCTTCAGAAATTGTAAGGTAATTATTTCCGCTCTTTGGAAACTTCCGCTGAAAACATTGGAACCGACATTATCGAGTTGGTTCGGATTTATCCAAAAACTCATTAAATTGTCCTCCTCTCTCGCTTGAAAGTCGCTGCAAAAGTCGAGAGAGCGTGATTAGACTACTCGATCGACATTTTACACTTTCATCATACTTATCTGTGCTTGTCGAAATTTCTCACTGTCCGTATCAAGCCAGTGGGTGTTCTTTCTCTATCGACACGCCCTTTTCAGATGCTAGAACTCTTACCGCTGCCCATTATTTTGTTATTCGGGGGCTTTTAATCCTACCTATTAATCTTATTAAGCAGCTCCTGTCACTTGAAAAAAAACGTTTATGCAGTCTTATTTAAAATAAGTAAATAAATATATAATGTACTATTCCGAGAATAAACATCTAAATAGTATTGCTATTGTTAGGATAGTTCAAATGGTGTTTATATTTATGTGTTAAGTTAGTGAAATAAAGACCCACTAAAAAATATATATATATATATATATATATATATATATATATATATATATATATATATATAAAGATAGAACGAATAAGAGTGATAAACATGTTCGAATGTCCAAATTTATTTCAAATTTCGATTGTTCAATGCAAGGTGTATTCTGTAATAAACCAGTGTTTATTATTCTTTCTTTAAGCCAAGGCTTTTCAAAGATTGAAATCTTATCATCAGAGGAGAAATACAGATAGATGAGTTGGCTGTAGAAAAAGCCAAAGTTAGAGAGAGAGAGAGAGAGAGAGAGAGAGAGAGAGAGAGAGAGAGAGAGAGAGAGAGAGAGTGAGAGAGAGGAAGAGAGAAATAATTTTAACATTAAATGGGGTGGACAGTGGTCAGAATTAAAATAATGACTAGCAAACTTCAGAATACGTAATATATATATATATATATATATATATATATATATATATATATATATATATATATATATATATATATGTGTGTGTGTGTGTTATATAACATGAAAAGCAATGTATATATATATACATATATGTGTGTGTGTGTTATATAACATGAAAAGCAATATATATATATATATATATATATATATATATATATATATATGTGTGTGTGTGTGTGTAAGGTTACAGGGAGATAATCCCGACAGAGTGCTCAATTATAAAGAAAACTAAAAAATAAGAGCAGAGTATTTATTTATATATGTATAACAGAAGATCAGAAAAAAATCGGTCACGTCGGTTACAAAAACCGTCTTCAGCGACTGTTTAAAGCTGCCTCCCCGGAAAATAGCGTCAAACGAAACGGGCGAACCGCCATTTTCCGGGAAGGCAGACGTTGAAGATAATCCGGTAAAGAAATCCAGTTATAAGACTTCTTTTGTGTTGAGTTTAAACAGACGGTACCGATTTTGTTCTGATATTCTGTGATATATATATATATATATATATATATATATATATATATATATATATATATATATATATATATATATATATATGAAAAATATTTGTTGTTGTTTATTATCTACGGACGTATACGTTTCGTCTCTTTTCAATCAAGACTCTTCAGCGTAGAAGTATGACTATTCACTACTGGTCACACGATTCGAAACCCTGGATTATAAGTATTTTTCAACTTCAATCCAACGTCTTAAACCTCGCGGCCAATAGAGAGAGAGAGAGAGAGAGAGAGAGAGAGAGAGAGAGAGAGAGAGAGAGAGGCGAAATGTTCCATTGTTGTTATTTGCTTAATAATTATCTCGACTTTGTGATCTAGTTTCCGAATTTTCGGTGTTAATTGTCCGATACAAAGCGAGATACATTAAGAAGAATTTAAATTTGAATGAATTGCACAAGGAAGTTTGAATAAATTCGTCAAGAACAAACCAGTCTTGAGATAACAAATTGAACAAATGTTCTCAGTTGACACGATGGAGAGCTAGTAGTAGTAATATATGTAGAGTGTCTGAGACGAATTTGATACGATTAATATTCTTTCATTTCATCGAACTATTTAATAGAGATGAAGTGTAACGGATCGTTGTTTCTGTGTCCTATTGCTAGTTTTGAGACCGAGTGATCACGGATGACAGAAGGACTCCGCAATATTGGCAGAGAGTGGCATGCATCTTACTGATTTAGGCGCATTCAAAATATTAACTGCAGCTTAGTTTTCCTTAAATACGTTAAAGTAACTGAGAATTCAACTGGATAATTGCGACGGAGATGTTGGTGGTCAGCAGGAAGGGTGATGGCAAATATTCTTACTGTGTTCGAACAATGAGATTTGTCGAGAAGTTGAAGGTTCATATTATCCAGACAGGACAATGCGGACCTTGACGAGAGAAATGTGCGTCGGGGTGCCAATTTGGAGGATAACGCTAAACAAGGATCTACGATACTTTTCAAACAGTGTTGCAATAACTAATTACTCACATCCAACGCCCAGAAACACCGCTTTGCGAAAGCCAAGAAACGTTTCAACAAGGTCAAACACACAGTGGGGCCAGGGATGCTATGGATTTTCTGAGAACAAGTTGCATACTGCGCAGAACAAATGGCGTGCTTATAGCCCACACGAAGTCCCACGTTTCATTAATACCAAGTTCGCGCAAACTGTGACGACAGTTGAGTGTGTTTCCAACGAAGGCGACGTCATGCCGCTTCACAACTTCTAAAAGTGACTCAGATGCAATACAGATAACTACATTGCGTTGCTATCCACTGTTGCCAGGATCCGAGTGAAAATAAAAACGTTGCAAGAAGACCATACATGTAGCAGCATGCCTTAGCTCCGTCTCAGATCAGTAATTTCTGTATGAGAACTTCCGCGACATCACCAGTCGCAACATCTAACTCTTAAACTCACCTTATTAAAACCACATGTGTGCGACGCAGTTAAGAAAGATACCGACGACTTTGTCTGCAACACCACGAACGAACTGATTGTCATGATAAACTGTTTCAGGCATTTCTCGAAGGACACCGTAAAGGCTGCATGTTACAGGTTCGGTTCTCACTGACTTTCAGAAGGACTTCTTAGAATCAGCTGTATTAAGAAAATGGTCCTCCAATGGATGCACTTTGAATTTTTAGAATACAACTATTATTGGCCAAGATATGCAATTTTTGCGTTGCTTTCCAAAAAGTGTGAACATCCTCTCTGTACAAATTTATCCGAAATGCAACCTCAAAATGTAGAAAATTGACAAATATTAGTCTTATTTGGTTGTGTTAGACAATAAAGGTTGTTTGGGGAATACGAAGACGTTATTAGACGAACAAGAATACGTAATAGAGGTAATATATTGTGTAATAATGAGTCAATCAAAGCAGTCGGCAAGAGGGACGAATCATGCGCGTGAACATGAAGGACGCTTTACCTAGATATCGAGATGATAATTAAAATTAACTCGTAAAGTAACCAACTGGCCGGTAGTTATTGAATTAATAAATTGATATTTAAATAATCTATGACATTCGATATTTCAATTTATCGCAATGAATATGTTAACTCTAGTGAAGAATATAACAATATGGCGGTTAGTCACATGGTAATAGTTTGAGAAATCCGCATAAAGTTAGGCATTAGACGAAAGGGGTACATTACTTTATGAAGGGATGAGCTATTGGAAGCTGTGATACAACTTAAACCACCAGTTAAAATAAGCTACGAATCTGGCAATTACAAAAAAGTCATTAAAAAAGGACTAGTCCTTTGAATTTCAGAGAGAAGCGGCACAATTACAGATAGCCGCTGCTTTTGTAGGTGGTCACATAATGATGTCATAGAAAGCTGAATGAAAAACGGAGGTCCTTAATTTCTGGCGAAAGTAAATATATTCGAGAATAGCTGGCTGTTAGGTAGAAAGATCGCGGAAAGACGGCAACACAATTTGACTAAGAAGTGTTGAGGACGACGTAGTTAGCCTCAGCTGAGATTTAGAACACGACAGATGGGAAAGTTAGCACGGACGTAAATACAATAGCACATAACACACGCACACACCCGTGTCCAACAAGTTGTTTGTATACACTGTCTGTATATATGTGTGTTTGCCTTTATGTATCGAAACTTGCTGTTGATATGATTTTGTGTTCCGGCGACTTACAACACTAGAATTTCCATATGGTCCGTACAAAACGAAGTAGGAATAACAGTAAATGACGTCACTAATGGATAACGTCATTTACTAAAAAAGAAAGATGGCTTATAACCGTGCACAGTTAACGACGTCATGAAAAGATGACGTCATGACTTAAACCAGAGAGAGGCCGACAGACAGACAGACAGACAGATAGAGAAGGAGAGACAGTAGAAAGGGGGGTAAAATCATTTATTGTTTTATCTTGTCGACCGGTGACTCGAACTGTTTTGGTCCCTGAGTGTTAAGTGTACTTGATAAATCATGTGCGTCTTGCATTTCTGCTTCTTGAATGACGTAAATAAATGGTGAATATGAAGAGAAGTTGAGAGAGAGAGGGGGGATGACGTAAAAAGGGCGAATGATAAAAGAAGTAGTGAGAGGAAGCGAATGAATGAAGAGAGAAAGAAAAGGGTAAGGATAACAGACAGAGAGAGATGAAAGATATGTAATAATATAACAAAGACTAACATAACGGGTCACGCGTGGTCTAGTATAATTATAAAACTTTGCGGATCTTGATTGCTTGCTTGCTTGCTTGTTTGTTTGTTTGCATGTGTTCTTGTACACTGGATGATGTCACAAAGGTCGAATAATGGTGAATGATAAGAAAAGTAGTGGGGGAGGTGAATGTCGTAAATTATTAAAAAGAGGGAAGAAAGTTGAAAGAAAAGAGACACAGAAAACTTAAAGAGGATATTTTAAGAGACGGGAAAGGAAGATAGTGGAGAAAGAGGCATAAGAAAAGGAGAAAGAATGGATAAACAAAATTACCAAGAAAGAATTATTGTGTGTGTTAGTGTGATGTGTGTGTGTTTCCTATAGAAAGAAAGGTTAGAGAATCTACATACAATCTAAACGTGTATTCTGATGTATAATTGACCGGGAAAGACAATGGAATGTTTTCCGAACCTCTAAGTGCACTCCTAAGGGACTATGAGGTCATAACCCCGTAACACTTCAAATATATTTTACGTGTATGAAATTTAAATCGTATGTATAATTTTTTCTGTGGAAGAAAACATGGAGTGGTCCTGAATCTCTTAAGTGCCATTCTAACCTTAGGGGGCTATTGGGACCGAACCTCCTTTAAAACTTCAATTATATCCTATTTTGATGAAATTATATCATAGGTATAGACGAAGACAATGGAAGTTTTCCCAAATATTTTATTCTCCTTTATGTGCCGCATATGGTTTTATCAGCATAGTGAAACAGTAGATAGTAGTGATCCTCATTCCAACTCGTAATATGTATAACAAATATTGACTCAACGGGTAACGGATGGGCTTGTGTTTGATGAAAAGCTTATTTTTGTTTGATTTTTAGATATGAAAATAACTATTTGCCTTCCTGTTTTTGGCGGGCGCAAATACGTCTATTTACCCTGGTCTAATCATTTGTTGGAAACATAATCGACCTTATTTCCTTTGGAGAATATCATGCTGATTCGTTTGTACCATTTTTTAAAATTTTCTGATTCGAAATATCCGATATGTTCCAATCAGTCAGGCTATGCATTTTCTTCTTTTTCTTTTTCCCCTTCTTTTTCTTTTTCTTTCCATTTCTTCATTTTCTTGTTTTTTTCTTCTTTTTATTTCCTCCTTCATAGAACAATGTCGCAAAAAACGACTGATGACCTCAATTTGAAAAACGACACCAACTTAAAAAAAACGCCATTTCCCTTTTGTTTCCGAATGAAATTGACCAATTTTCTTCCAGAATGACATTAACAAAGAAATCATTTCTTTTGAAAGCTTCTAATTTCGTTGAAACCTATTATTAACTTCCTTCACCCTACGATAAAGACCAATGTGTATTTATTTGTATATTCATATATTTATATATAAAACAAGGTATGTGTATATTTTATGTGTGTATATAAAGATTTTACTCCTAAATTAATTAACCGATCATTATAAATTTTGGAACACAGCTGTTAGACATCAGGTTTAGCAATGCAGGTTATATTTAGTTAAATTAAATGTTATACAAAGCGGCAAAAAGGGGGTTGCAGCTCTTCATGAAAATTCAAGTACCTCCGATTTTTGTTAAATTTAAAGAATAGGTATTAGACATTAATACATATTCTCTAAATGTCAGTTTCTTTAGGGTATTTTAACGAATTTTAGGAGACGTAATGGCACAATATACCATTTGAAAGCTCAAAAATGTTATTTGCGAATGCCTGCATGTTTCAGCATTTGTGTCGGCATATGTGTATATGTATGTGAGTATAAATGTGTATGCATGTGTGTTTATATATATATATATATATATGCATGTGTTTACATTTGTCTATATGTGATGACACAGATGTGTGAATGTGTATATATTTACATTGGTCGGTTTGCATATATATATGTGTGTGTGTGTGTGTGTATGCATATTTATGTAACTTTTGTGTAAACGTGTTTATATTCATCTGGTCTTAAATAAATGCAATATATTTTTAACTTTCATTTCATCCTTAATTTGTATCTCTATTTTAGTTGTAAAATATATGTGTACATATGTAGAGCCGAAAAAACAACAGAAATATTATTTATACATTATATTGTATTTACTGTCAAAGCTATCCGTGGTTTCGTTTGGTTGTATGTGTTTTAGCGTGTGTCTGTTTTTAGGGGGAAGCAATGACCTGTGTTTGTGGTAGCAGAGGTGTTCATGTTTTGCGTATGTGGGCGTGTGTGTTGCATTGTTGCAGTATGTGCAAAGGGGCTCATTGGTGTGCGTGTGTGAATTTGGTGGTTCTGACTCTTCTTCTCGTAGAGATATGAATGTGTAGCGATGTTTGTATGTGTATGCGTTTACACGAGTATGTCTAAATCGGTATAAGGTTTCTGACCGAATACTTTCAGAGCTCGAAAATAAGTAAATAAAAAATGAACAAATATGTTTATGCAGTTCGAATAGATTTTTAATCAGTTGATCACGTATTCAGTTTCTGAGAAATGTTGTCTATTTAATTTTCCATGACCGTCGAAAAATATTCGGCCCGAGGAGGTCTAGCTATTTCATAGCATTGACCGAAATATGTCTGCAGATATTCAGCCAAATAATGCTTGTATAAGTAAAATGTTTTAAACTTTATATATATATATATATATATATATATATATATAGGTGGGGAGGGTGTGAACTTGTGATTTTTGATACGACCAAATTTCTTGAGAAGCATTAAATGCCTATATGTATATATATGGCCTTCCCTTCCCTCTCTGTCATTAATTATGTAATTCCCCTCTCACTACATAAGTATAGATTATTATTCTTCAAATTTCCTCCTCTCTCTAAATATGTATTAAATAGGTTGTCACTCCCTCTCTCTCTCTAATCATATTTCAATTGTCGAGTGTAATGTTCCCTTCTTTTCAGTTTAAAAAATGTAATCATCTAAATCGGATGCTTGAAAATATCACAAGGTTGAAATAAATTATATCATCGATGATTATGTAATTTTCGTTTGAATACATTATATATATATATATATATATATATATATATATATATATATATATCGTCAAGCAAAGTTATCGAGTAAAACACGTGCCCTTTTTTAGCCCTCGAGGGAAACCATTTCAAGTGGTGAGGGGAAGCGGGAAATAAAATAACCAGGTAGACAATCACCCCGCACTTAAAATCACCGCCGCCTGAAATGAATTTGGGAAGAGAACCGCCATTCTACAATAAAAATTTAACTGTGGGTGTTGCTTTTTAGGTCATCACAAATGATAATACAAATTTATATGTGAGAAATTTAATTACCGACATAATCGTATGCATTTATATAAATAACTTCGTACTATATCTAGATAAATTGCGAGTGCTAACACTGGCGAAACATGAGTACTTTTCGTCACCTTTGACAGTTGGTAGCACACTAACAAGGAATAGGAAGAGCTGCTTTGAAAATAAACAATAATAATCTACATTAAAAAAGGCTAAATTCAGCGGTTCGGATTTTTTTAATAATTATCAAGTGAGAGCAATTATTCTAATAGAATGAGATTGCCTGCATGTATTTTTGGAAGTAGAGTATGTGCGATTAATGTTCTTTGCTATCCATAAAAAATGATCTGTAACGTGTTTGGAAACCGATTTACAGTGAGGATTTCGGTTTCGTCATATGGGGTAGCGGTCTGCTCTGACGTCCGTTATTCGTTACAGTGTCAGTTTTGGCGATTTTCTCATACAATAGTGTCAGTGGCTAGAAAATTGTTTTGTTTTTAATTAACCCCCTTTTCGTTTTGGTTCTCTATATAAAACTTGTTATTAAAAAAAGCAGTTCATTTGTTTAAAGTTTGTGATTAAGAGCATGTAATTATTTACTTGCTTTTCCACGAGGGCTGGATGTCACACAAAATCGAGCTTAATGTGGGACATAGACAAAAGACAAGTTGAAAAGGCTTTCATCCTCAGTAAAATTACCTCTACAAATCAGCTTAGTCCTATTCGAGATGCCCCGGATGAAAAATATTGAACCTACTAATTCGGGAGGAGAAGTTGCCTAATGTTGTAAGCTTTATTTTTCTGTGACAGAAAAGGATGAATGGCAATAAGCCCATTTATCGTGACGGATAGATTGTTTTTGAAATAGCAAATTACCCTATGTTATGCATATATAATTTATCTTAACAGTGGATATCTATTTCTTTTAACTACGAGTGGGTTCCGGCTGAATAATTCCTAATTGAAGCCAATCGCTCCTATCTGAATAAGAAACTGAAATACCTGATATTCGTCACACGTCAAGTCGATTCTGGTGGGCGTTCATATCATTTTCGCATGCACAGACACGCCCTCCGTTGAACTTGCGCCAAAATGTGTACTTTAGTTAGTGCTTTGTAGAGAATATTCTCAGGAGTTTTACACTGATCAGACAACTCTTATCTTCAAATTATACGATTATCTCCTTTAGCAATTTGTAGGAAAAAAATGCTAAAAAATGAAAACCAAGGTTTATCTATAAACAACAATATATAGCAATTAATTAATGTTTCTATGGCATACAAAGTTGAATTTATTTGCCCAAACGTTACGACTATTAAATATACCTTTAAAGAATTAAGTAAAATTGGTAAATGTCGACTGGCAATCGTTCTTTCCTGGGAGCAGATACTCTTAGAATGTTAATCTATTTGAAGTAGATAAAATTGACATAGCTTACTTCACAGGAATGTTCACATTCATTGCAATTTGTGTTTTCCTTACAATGATTAAGTTTGATCAATTCGCTATAATAAATTCAGTCAGAATGTATAATTAGCAAACAGAAAAAATAGTGTTATAAGTGAGGCTAGCATCCGGTTTCCCCTTGGAAGTATTCTAAAGCGTCACAAGACAGCGTGGTTGTGGCTTAACGTTTGGATGCTAAAGTTGAGGCTCTATTATTGTGAAACTTTATGTGACATTTCATCGAAATACGTAAATAATCTTACCAGCTTTTACATTCGTCACTCTTTATTGCATTGACAGAGTTAAAAACCGACTTCACAATCTAGTAGGTGATCTGTTCTCTTACCTACAGCCTCTTGTGTACTAAAGAGATGTTGCTAGTCTCTCTCTATTGTATCGTTATGTTCATGGTATGTGTTCGACAGAACTTTAATCCTTTATCATCCCAATAAAACATTCACAGAAAGAACTCGTTTATCTACAACCACAGTAATGACAGTTCTTTTTTTAGGTACACAAAGGATGAAATAATTGTTTTTTGCAGTGTTAGTATCAAGACAAGTTTTTGCGAAAAAGATCTTACTGAGGGGGTCAGAGCTTGAAACTCAGTCGAACACCTACCATGCAAATACCGAAAGAGTAGGGAACGACTAGCAATATCCTTTTGGTGAAAATGGACTGCAGAGAAGACAAGATATAATATCCAATTAGATTGCGAAGTCGGTTGTGTATTCTGTAAAGAAAGAGTGCTCTCAGCGGTACCTGCCCAGCAGTATTTCAGCTTGAGCCAAATCTTACCCTTATACACGTAGAGGATTGCACTAGGAGTCAGGTACCCCGTGGAGCGGTAGAGTGATTCAACAATTTTTCAAGGGACTTTAGGGACGGATTTGTTGTAAATCTTCCATTTCAAGGCTTCGTTGAAAGTCAGTCCTAGGAGCTTGCCAAAGTCAGGGGATTCATTAAAGAGAGACCCATTCATTTCAACTGAGAGAAAACAAGGATTCGAGCGTTAGTGGGAAAAAAGGGAAGCTTGATTCTCGAAGTGTTAAAGGTAAACCTACACTTTCCCCCCATTTCCCACCACTTGCTCCAGATAAAAGTAGAGAATATCGGTAAGACAGTTGTGATTTCAGTTGTAAACAAATGATTTGGTAGACCGTTGATGAAGATAAGAGAGATGGGGCCAGAATGGAACCTTGAGACACATCAGCATTTATTTTATGTGATTCAGACTTCTGCTTATCAAATCCTATTTTCAAAAACCTATCGGAGATAGAGTATTTGATGGTTGAGAAGACATTTCAACATATTCAATGACTATTAAGCTTGTAAAGTAAAGCTTTGTCCTAATCTTTATCAGAAGTATGATATATCAAGAGCTATCGCCTTTGTAACAACGTCTTCGCTGATAGATTCACTGATTCTGCGTGGTATTACAGTCAGCACATCAGCTGTTGATCTTACCCAACGAAATTTGTATTGCTTTACAGTAGGTATGTTGATTTGCTGAGGTGATTTACAACTTCTTGGATTATTTTAAACTTAAACAACTTACTCATGGCGTACGGGAATCTGATCGATATGTACTGAAATGCAGAAGACCGGTTGCTAATATTTTAAATACTGGGTAGACTGGTGAAATTTTCCAAGGAGATGTGAATCATCTTTCTTTCAGACAACGATTGAACATGTTTGTGATGATAGTAGCTAGTTCCGGCTGCAGTTACTTTAGCACAATAACTCGTATATTGTCAGGGCCAGTTGTTTTTCTTTGCATCTAGATTTTTTTATGATTTTAGTAAAATTCAGAAAAGTATTTAAAAGGAAAATTATTGGACTAGGTGGCCCTTTGGCAAAAGGTGAAATTTGGTGCAAAGTTCTTTTCAAACAGTTTGATTTTGTCTGTTGCTGAAGAGGTCACCTCTTGTCCTGTGATGGGAGTTAAAATAGATGCCTTACATCTGTTCATTACCTTGTTTCTTATCCTCTGATACTCATGGGAATCAAGTCTCTACTCAGCAAGTCTCTATTAAAGAAAATTGGGTATAGGACCCTTCCGCGGTTTTTGCAACCCTTTCACAGATCTTGCGAGCAGTTTTAAAGGCGTGTTTTTTGTTTCAGGGCATCTATTACATTGAAAGCAATTTAAATAATGATTCATGTGAGCAATCGGGGCTGTAACATGTCTGGCTGTTTAGTCTCTGTTCTTGTTACGGTGTGTATGTAAACATTCTGCAGATGCGTTCCGTGATCGTCGTGTGTATGCTTCGTTTGGCGTAGAGAAGTTCATGTGTCGCTTGTTATGTTTGTTGAGTCTTTTCGGCCTGCTCCCTTAAATAATCGGACTAGGCAGGATTATGTAGAATGCACATCTGCTGTATCCGGAATTATATAGGAAAAGGAGAAATAAAGCTGTGTTTTTAGTTTGTGTTTTTATTGTACCCACTGGAATTATCTGATTTGCTGAAATCAACTGCTGAATCCAGATGTTATCCAATCAAGAGGCGATACATAATTACAACGTTAACTGCATCTGCCGCTCCTAACAGTAACGCTCCTTATCTCATGGGAGGGTGTTGGAAGATCCACATAAACAGTGAGGAAAATTTAGTAGTAAGGAGCATTGAAGCAAAGTTCTTATTCTTAACGTCTAAGAAATTCTAGGTGAACAAACGTATTCACTTACATTTAATGGATGTATATGCTTTACGAAAGGTAAGATTACCAAAGGTTATACTCGAAGGTTTCCTGAGTTAAATCTTTGAACGATTCTAGTTTGTATTATGTTTACGTAATCTAGACATTGAATAGGACGAACCAACCTAATGAAGCCGTGGAGATCTGCATGTAACAAGCAAATCCTATGGTTTGTTAGATTTTGCAGTTTATCTTATCTCAAATCTTTTAGTGGACGTTAATCAACAATAATAAAACTCGCTGTGTATGTATTTGTAATATTTTACATGCGAATAACTCTTGTATTTGTATGTGTGTAAGGAAGGGTTAGGGGCACTTACTAGACAAAACGCTGGCCTAGCAGAGCCCATTTATAACCATTGATTTGATTGGTTCTACCCCAGGATAGTTTCGCCCTTTAATGAGCTGTTTTACCGAACATTTACAGTATACTACACCCCTTTATTTTAGTCAAAACGGAGAATTCAACAAAGTGCAACTAAGTAAATTATCGATACTTTAATGATGAGACTTCATTAAATTGAAGATTAATTTTGAAGAGCTTACTAGCATAATACAGATTGAATTAGTCTTATGTGACGAACCACAACGTTTGAGAGTATTGCTTATTTTTCTGGTCAGAGTACCGATAACTTGCACTTACAAGTGAGACACTCTATGTTATATAAATCTAACATTTGCTGTACGAAAGGTGGACGATTTCTCTTAGGAAACAGTGGATTTAATTTTGAATTTCTAAAATTACTCTCAAGTGGTGCTTATTTAAACAAAAACAAAAAAATCAAATTGACTTTAGCTTCGCCCCCGATCCAACTGGCCAAAGACAGAAGAATTAACGGTAGCTATACTCTTTCTTTCTTTCGCTCTCTTCAGCGAGACATGTAACTTGACACTATTTTTTTCTTTTCACTAAAACTAAACTTTTGCTTGAAGGGCTGTGGCATGATTCTCTCAGTAATCAGTTTATTTCATTTTTAATTTCTAAAATTCTAAGAGATAAGCATGTCTTCAATTTTATCTGGAAAAGACGTGAAAAGTAGAAATACCTGGCATAGTACCCAGGCCCGGAGTTACTCCCCTTAGCGAGATGGACCAGTTGATCATTTGGGAGAAGGAAACTCTGATGTAATTTTATTTCCTTTATCTGTGTTACCATCTTATTGATAAGGGTGGTAGAGATAAAAGGTGTATCTTGGTTGACGTTATCTGCTTGATAGTCCAAGGACACGAACCTTGGAGTTACTCTCAAGGAGGCTGTCCTATCAGCATGTGCAAAATATCGAGGCTGCTGCATTGTTATTTTGTGAATGGAATCTGGACTATTCAGTGGTTTGTGGTGGAGACTTACTATGCCAAAAAGGAGGGGGGTAACTGTTACGGGGTTTCTTTCTTCAATGCTTTACAAAGAAATCCGCTTACTCATTATCTCTGCTTTTCGTCTCTTAACCATTCACTGATCTCGTCCGCAAATGTTACAAATACCAACAAGAAAAGTTATAGAATAAAAAAAAATAAGCTTACACTCAGTTTTCCAACTTCTAACGTAGATCCCTATTATCAGGTCTCCTTTTCCAACATAAGCGGGCTGCTTTCAAACGTTCCAGAAGTTGAAATCCATTTACAGAATTCCAAACCGGGCCTATTCTCTCTGTCTAATACTGGCATCAGTCCGTCAGCTTCTGTCGATGTTTTTATGAGTAAAGGCTATTCGAACATGACATCAAAAACACAACACTCATGATTGCCATGGAAATGGAATGTGTACTTACATAAAGACTTGCTTTCTATGTAGAAGAAGCATTTCTAGAGAAAACCCTAATATGTGTTACTGTGTAGCACTTACAGCACCGCATTCATCTTTTAACCTCTATCGTCCGCACAGTGACGGAGTTACGAACTAATTCATGGAAGGGACCCGCAGTTAAAACATATTACCGCCGTTTTGATGTCCAGCTAGACCAGTCTTTGGGTCAGTAAACAACCACGCTACATTGTACAAGACACGTCTCAGCTTCGTGAACACTGGACTTCAATTTCAATCTTATAATAGTCATAATTTTAAATATACGAAAGGTGGGACAGAATGGGAATGTATTAATGACAAAAAACTCACGAGATTTAGAGATTCCCTTAGCCGTTTTTTTTTCCAAATTGCATTTCAAAATAAACGAGTAAAGAAAAATAAAAAATAATTGAATAACTCATTATATCCAAGAGTAAAATTAGTTTAGGTTAATATCAATTATAAAGAAATCCTAAAAACAATGCCGCTCAGCACTATTTCAAGACAACTTATTATGAAACAGACAACACTCTATTTACTGATTTTTTGAAAAATATATTAAAAAAACAAACAAATAAAACATTAGCATTGGTGAATTTCGGGGCCATTTAAAATTTCCAACATGTATAATCTTCGATTTTTCTCCGGAAAAATAAAATTACCAATTCTGGAACACACATGAAGACAAAAATAAAAATGACTATCAACATTTTAAGAGTAGAAGACTTTTTTGTTTCAGAAAAAATATTTAACAATAATGCATCAGCAAGAAATCTAGTATCGGTTACAGTGTAAGACAGATGCATATTATGCATAATAGAATATATCCCCCCGGCATATGTTAATTTCAATTACCATCTGTCGCGATTTCTCGCGGCCGTGTTGGCATAGGCGTTACGCTTGTAATTCTAGGCTGAATCTACGAACTGCGTTCAATCCCATGCGACCACCTGCAACAGCCACTCTTGCACTGATGAGCGTAAAAAAACACATCAATATTTAAAAATATATCCCTATCTATCTATCTATCTATTTATCTCTCTCTCTCTCTATATATATATATATATATATATATATATATATATATATATATATATATATTATTTGTGTGTGTGTATATACATAGATATAGTATATATCTCTCTCTCACACACACACAAACACACACCCACACACACACACATATATATATATATATATATATATATATATATATATATATATATATATATATATATATAAAATATAATAACACGAAATCACATAATTGTCGATGCAATAATTTATTTCAACCGTTCGGTTTTTTCAAGCATCACTCAGACAATTACATTTTTGAGACTGATAGAAAATTGAATTTCCCTACCACAGTTCCAATACAATCAGAGATGGTGGTGGTAGCAACCAATTTGATACATCTTTTATAGAGAGGGGGAAATTTAAAACTTATATTTAACTATGGCGGGCGAAGGGGAGGGATCTTTAAGTTAATCAACTAAAAACTGCCGTGTCAAAATTATGACACATACGACTTGGCGATATCATACATATAGGCAATTTTACTCACGCGCATACACAAAACTAAATACGCACACATCATATGCGCACTCACATACATAATCTCACTCGCACATTATCATAACTAAATGCCAAATATTACCACTAGACATTATTAGACTTGAATTAGTAATCCGATGGACCTCTAGACTTATAACGGTGAAGATACCAAATTGAATAACATTACTTACGGTAACCCCCCCCCCATAATATTTATAATAATATCTGTGATAGACACAGATTTACTGACTTGGTGATATATAGTATTTGTGTGTACGCGGATATTTATTATTTACTTAAAATAAGATAGTGGTATGAAAATTTTTTCTGCAGGTAGTACACTAGTTTTTGAATTAATATAAGTATAAATGTCAAATATTACCACTAGACATTATTAGACTTGAATTAGTAATCCGATGGGCCTCTAGAATTACAACGGTGAAGATACCAAATTGAATAACATTAGGTACGGTAACCCCCCCCCCCGCATGATATTTATAATAATAGATTATCAAATTAATCTAAAATATAAATAAGGTAAGACTAATTTTTAGAACTCATATTACATCAGTAAGAATATAGAGTGTTATGTAAATATTGTGTGTAGGTGTGTGGATATATATGTATGTGTGCGTATGTATATGTGTGTATATGTGCGTATATGTATATATGTGTGTGTGTATGTATGTGTATGTATGTTTACATGTGTGAACAACTACATGCGTATGCATTTGGTCAATATTTCAAATAGATTCAGAGATATATATGGGTGTATTCATGTATGTATATATATATATATATATATATATATATATATATATATATATATATATATATATATATGTATATATGTGTGTGTATGTATATGTGTATAGATATGTATATGTGTGGGTGTGTATGTGTATATATGTGTGTGTATGTGCGTATGGATTTGTATGTATACATATATGTATGTGCGTGTAATTTTATTTCAATTAGATTCTCTTTCTTGGAACCCAGACGGACTGGGAATTTATGACACGCGGTCTGTCTATTTCTTCTCTGTGCCTGTTAATTGTTTCTTTCTTTCTTTTCTCTAACCGAATTTGAGAACACGAGTTTCGCCGGACGCATTCTGGCTAGAGATGAATAAAAGTTGCGTATGTGATTATGTTTAGTTATGATAATGTGCGAGTGAGATTATGTATGTGAGTGCGCATATGATGTGTGCGTATTTAGTTTTGTGTATGCGCGTGAGTAAAATTGCCTATATGTATGATATCGCCAAGTCGTATGTGTCATAATTTTGATACGGCAGTTTTTAGTTGATTAACTTAAAGATCCCTCCCCTTCGCCCGCCATAGTTAAATATAAGTTTTAAATTTCCCCCTCTCTATAAAAGATGTATCAAATTGGTTGCTACCACCACCATCTCTGATTGTATTGGAACTGTGGTAGGGAAATTCAATTTTCTATCAGTCTCAAAAATGTAATTGTCTGAGTGATGCTTAAAAAAACCGAACGGTTGAAATAAATTATTGCATCGACAATTATGTGATTTCGTGTTATTATATTTTATTATTGCTCTGTTTACTACATTGAGCTCTCATACCCGGATTTCCTCCTGGAATTATTCCATTATAACACAAATATATATATATATATATATATATATATATATATATATATATGTGTGTGTGTGTGTGTGTGTGTGTGTGTGTGTGTGTGTGTGTGTGTGTGTGTCTAGGGGGAGATATACAATGTCTATCTATACGCGCACACACACCCCCACACACCCCCATATGTCTGATGGCAGATCCTACTAACTGATCGTGACTACTACACTGCCCGTCACAACAAAGTTTTCAAATACCTCCATTGAAAGTCTTTCGAGGGATGCAGCTCGACAAATCGTCAAACATCTGGAAATATGAACCTTCACCCATAACATCAAACGGAAAGGTGACAGTGTGCTAAGATAAATACATACAGGCGGGCAGATACATAAAAGACAAAGACACTAAGCCCGACATTGTTATTACGAACAAAATTGAGAGAGCTGCTCTTATAATAGATGTAACCGTCGCGAATGACTATGGCCTCAATAGAGCCGAACGCGAGAAGGTCACCAAATGTCAGGACCTCAAGAATGACCTTAGAACAACATAGTCTCTGAAGGAAATCAACATTATGCCGGCTGTGGTAAGCGCAACTGGCCTAATGAAAAAAAACACTAAAAATATTTAGACACAATCCCTGGAACACCAAGCTGTAGCGAAATACAGATACCAGCACTTAAAGGGACAACGTTTATCCTAAAAAGAGCCCTCGGATATAAATTTAAATCATAAGGAAATCAAGTGTCAGCTCAACGAAGGAGCCCCTTGATCTTTTCAAACTAACTGAAATAAATAAAAAATAAATGTGTGTGTGTGTGTGTGGGTGTGTGTGTGTGTGTGTGTGTGTGTGGGGGTGTGTGTGTGTGTGTGTGTGTGTGTGTGTGTGTGTGTGTGTGTGTGTGTGTGTGTGTGTGTGTGTGTGTGTGTGTGTGTGTGTGTGTGTGTGTGTGTGTGTGTGTGCTTTTATATAATTTCGTATGTACAGTATTCACTCCTAAAATATCGACTCTGGAAAAATGAAGTGTTGACATAAAATTCAAGTTCGATAACTCTGAAATAATTTAACTGAATTATCTCCCTTGTCATTACTATTCTTTACTAGCTTTCGATTTTTTATTAGTAATAAACGACGATATAAATATATTTATATAAATCTCTCTCTCTCTCTCTCTCTCTCTCTCTATATATATATATATATATATATATATATATATATATATATATCATGAATTCATTAAACGCTTTCATTCCTATGTAATTTAACTAGAACCCCGGTCACAGGACTACTACGATTAATTCCCCGAACAGAACAGTTTTGCACAACTTTTATTTTCCTTTACGAAGATTAAAATCAAGATATAATGATATTACACCTTATGTCTAGGATCTGTATTTCCAACTTTGAAAATGTCTAAAATAGAATGCTTACGGGATCTTAAGAAGAAATGTAAATCTAGAGAATATTGCTTAATGAATATGCACTATGCATCGAATTTAATGCAAATCTGAAATATGTCACTTGATGGAATATATATATATATATATATATATATATATATATATATATATATATATATATATATATATATATATATATATATATATATATATTATATATATATATATATATATTATGACCAGATAGATGTTGTTAAAACGTATAATTTATTTTATAGAGATGGTCTACAACAGATGTAAATTAATAACATTTTTTTTTTATTTCAGAAATTCGGACAATGGGAAGACTTGCTTTCACTTGATCTAGTATACAAAATAAATGAATTCAAGGAATGGAATAATGTTGAAAAAGGTGACTTCACTTTACTTGATCTGTCATTATTATGTTAATAATCGTCTTTTAAATAAGTGTTTACAAATAATACCTTTTTACTTGACGTCTCACAAGGCATATTAAGACACGTCGTCATTTTTTAATGTGGAGAAATCCTACCCGCTCAACAATGGCAGTCTGGATTAGACAAAAATAAAATTGTCTAAGACTAAAAAACTTCTTCACTGACTGAGGACAGGAAAAATGAAGTGTGGTAGTAGTAGTAGTAGTAGTAGTAGTAGTAGTAGTAGTAGTAGTAGTAGTAGTAGTATAATAATAATAATAATAATAATAATAATAATAATAATAATAATAATAATAATAATAATAATAATAGTAGTAAATGAATATCAAGTTAGATAAATCTGAATTGATTTATCAGAATGATCTCCCTTGTATTAATAATATCATTTTTCCAATTTTTATACGGCGTTTTATTTTGTTTTTTTAGAAACAACGAAGACATACATATATAACGTATATAAATATTTTTAAAAAGAGACAAACACTTATAAAATCTTTCAGCAAGGATAGTATACCCACCATTCAAAAAAAAAAGTGTATACACACACACACATCTATCTCTCTCTCTCTCTCTCTATATATATATATATATATATATATATATATATATATATATATATGAAGCAATCCAACAAAAGATATAAGCGTCAACTAATATCTTATAATTAGTGAAACATCCGGATAAAAAAACTGAAGCTCAATATACTGGATAGAGCATTAATATTATAATATAAAATGAAGTAATAAAATAAGGTGTCAATCAAATTTTATTAGAATTCAAAGTTCATGCAAAGCATCCTTAAGTCCTTAGCTCATGAGTTTTCAAAGATAATTCTTCTCTTCAGAGGACCATTACCGCAGTTATACTACTACAGGCAATAAAATTACGCTTTGAAAATATATAAAAAATTATATACACAAATATATAAAAAAATACATAACATCAAACATATCAATCCAAAAACATACTTTTGTTGAATCCATACAGTCCATCCAGGTCATATAAGTTGAGAAGCATAATCAGGAAGGACATTACTCCAAGATACAAACAGCAGTCCAAATATGTGAAATTGAAGGAGCCGGCAAGGTTATCCATTCGCGAAATGTGTCCATATTCAATGTTAATGATAAATAAATAAATAAATCAATCAAAATAATACAAAAAGTCCAATCAAAGTTCCGAGATCCCAACATGTGCAAATGCAATCAAATCCAAATTCGTTGTTAAATTAGAAAACCAGCTAAATCCGAATTGAGCAAAACAAGACGGACTCCCATCACATCTAGCCAGAAGAGCGAAAAATATATAAGTGATCTTCTCACCAGACATGACAAATCCCTAACGAACAGAAGGCGATATTAAATTGTCTACATCTCAGAATGACTTCAACGGGTTCAGGAAATGTCTGTCCTACTTCCTGTTTGACAGGTTCAAGAGAAGACAGCAACCCACAACCCCGCCATCCATCCCACCCAAATTAGGTTTTCACTGTCTGGGTCAGTAAGCTTATTCCATGTCAAAAGGGAAAGGAGCTAAGAAGTTAAAAAGTTAAAAGAAAACTAAAAGGGAGTTAGGAAAATTAGGTCAAGTCATCACGTACCCATCCAAAAGTATTACTTAAAATCTGGCTTACAGTAAAAAACCGACTCAACAAATCTAGCCCCATCAAGTAATTTAGAATATTTATGAAGTTAAAAATTACGAAGTTATTAAATTCCAATAATTTTATAGTTTAATTCAAGATTTAATTTTTAAGATTTAATTTTAACAGGCCAGAAATTATTAGTAGTTTAATTTAAGATTCAATCCCATCAGCCCAGGAATAAGTTTTTGATAAATGTTAGATGGAGGGCTTACCATCATGATCTAAAATCATCACCGGATCGGATTGACAATGGAGACACGAAACGGCAAAATACTGGTGGAGGTGGACTACCATTGAACTCATTTAAGGAGCTCAAAAAAATTGAGAGAATTGCAGCAGCTCATTACGGCCTTAAAACAACATCTTTCCCTAGGCAGAATGATGATTTGGCCGGCTTTGAGAATGCCTTGTTCGACTTGGTCAGAAGAATTAAATTCAGGAAGCAGACTAAATATTGCAGTTCTATCGTCAAAAAAATAAATGGATTTACCAGGAGAGTTAACAAACATACGGATTTCATTGTTCCGGCAGACAAGACTAAGAACTACTACAAATTGGATTATACCTCTTACAAGAACTTAATATACCGTGAGTTGCATAAATCATATAAAATTGCACCACCCAACAAAATTATAGATATAAATTTGGAGGCTAAAAAACTACTTAAATATATGAATCTAACTAACCATGCAGAAATAGTTACGCCAGCTACACCTAGATTTTCTCTTAAAGACCATAAGACTAACTTTCAACAAAACCCATCAATAAGGTTAATTTGCCCATCAAAATCTGACTTAGGCATAATCAGTAAAAAAATTCTTGATAGAGTCATCCCGACAATCAGAAATAAAATTTTCTTTTCATTGTGGCAATCTTCAGATAGCGTAATTGAATGGTTTATGAACCTTAAAGATAAACATAGATTAAGTTTTATAACTTTTGACATAGACAACTATTACCAATCTATTACCCCAATTCTCTTAAATAAAGCCCTAAATTTAGCGAAAAATAATTCAGACCTTACTGATCAGGAAATTAAACTGATCACCTTAGCAAGAAGATCTATTCTCCAATTCGAAGGCAAATTATGGACCAGAAAGGACACCCCCAACGATTTCGATATTACTATGGGAGCTTCTGATTCTGCTCAGGTAACGGATCTAGTGGGTTTATTCCTCTTAAATGAAATGAAACATAGGTTTAAAAATTTAAGAGGGGGCCTATACAGAGACGATGCCCTATTTGTCTCTGATGAAAGACCTAGAAGATATAGCAAAACAATTGAAGAATTACATGATTTTTTCAGAAATTTCGGCCTTTCCATAACTGTTGATCCGGAGAGAAAAACTTCTAACTTCCTTGATATCACCCTTAACCTCAATGACGGATCATATAGCCCTTTCCATAAACCCAATCTAACTCTTTTCTATGTACATAAACTATCTAACCACCCGAAAGCTATAATTAATTCAATAGTACCGTCTGTTTCCAATAGAATATCTAAGCTTTCTGCCAATAAAAACATTTTCAACCAAAACGCACAATTTTATAACAATGCATTGCTCAACTCTGGATATTCTAAAAAAATAACTTATAACCAAAACAAAGAGAATGATAGAACTGTAAATATTATTACACATAATATGACAACTAGCAATAGGAACCGAACCAAAAGAAATGTAAATAATCAAAGACCCCTAAGGCACTCTATCATACCTGATGAAAATCAAGAACATATAGATAGCCCTACACCTACTGCACGTAAACGCCTTAGAAGGAAAAATAATATTTGGTTTAACCCACCTTTCAATAATAACGTTAAAACCAATATCCCGAAGGAATTCTTTAAAATATTGGAAAACTCTTTTAAATACCCACATAAATATAGCTCCATACTCAATAAGAATTCAATTAAAATTTCATACTCTACTATGCCAAATATAGCCCAAACAATAATCTCAGCAAATAGCAAAAAAATAAAAAATATCCAATCTAATTCTAATTATTCCAATCCTATAAATACATGCAACTGCAGGCGCACCAGTGATTGCCCATTGGACAATAGATGCACATATTCTGATATTGTATATGCTTGTACTGTAACTGAGCAAAATAATTATATAATGAATCCTAGAGACCACATAAATACAGCCCCTAATCAAATTCCACAATTGAGCACCACAACTAATTTGCACCATAACTCTAGACCTAACAATTCTAATATCCATCCTCTACCTCAGCAAACCGGTAATGAGTTCCCAATGGAAGGTAACGATAACAATAATATACAATCAATCAACCAAC
The DNA here is from genome assembly GCA_963556195.1 of Sepiola atlantica. Lineage (NCBI taxonomy): Eukaryota > Metazoa > Mollusca > Cephalopoda > Sepiida > Sepiolidae > Sepiola > Sepiola atlantica. The sequence goes on along the minus strand of OY744523.1, from coordinate 21,934,303 downwards.
CTAATCCACATCATATAAATACAGTAAATAGAAATAGACCTGTGAATAGGAATATAAATGGCGCGGGAATAAGGGTAAATCCTAGGGTACACACATATATTGGGGCCACAGCAAATTTAATTAAATCCCGCATTTCCATGCATAACTACTCCTTCAATAACGATGTCGGTAACAACAGAACATCCCTGACCACTTTAGTTAAAAATTTAAGATCAAATAATATTCCACACAATATAAAATGGTCTATCTTAAAAAAATCAAACTCCTACAGCCCAGGATCCAGATCTTGTGGTCTATGCAACTCTGAAGCTGTAATGATAGCTACTGCACCTAAACATTTAAATCTGATAAATTCTAGGAGTGAATTAGTCTCCAAATGTCGACACAGAAGGAAATTCAAATATGCTATATGGAAACCACCACTAGTTTTGCCGTAGCTGTTTGGGCTAGCAATGAAACCGGGGGTGTCCAGACTTCGAGATGGGTCCTTTTTGATTTTTAATCTTTTTTGCCTAAGGGATTTAGACTCCGAGGTTGTAAGGGTTTATACACCTAAATTTTCAGTTTCTAAATGTATACACCTAAATTTTCAGTTTCTAAATATATTTACAATATCTTTACAATATCTTTACAACCTCTTAATTGGGAAATATTAAACCTTAAACCTTGAATATATTTACAACTTCTAGATTAGGAAAAATTAAGCCCTAATTTGGATTGGACTTCTTGATTGAACAAACCTAACCTTAAATTAACCTTAAATTAAACTTCCTAATCTGATAAAATTAAATCTTAAATTAAACTATTAAATTATTAAGTTATAATTATTTAGATAACTTCGTAATTGGGAAAATTAAATCTTAATTGGGAAAAATTAAACCTTAGGGCAGGTTAAACTTTTTTAATTGGGGAATGTCAGGCCTTGAGTTGGAATTCCTGGGCTGATGGGATTGAATCTTAAATTAAACTACTAATAATTTCTGGCCTGTTAAAATTAAATCTTAAAAATTAAATCTTGAATTAAACTATAAAATTATTGGAATTTAATAACTTCGTAATTTTTAACTTCATAAATATTCTAAATTACTTGATGGGGCTAGATTTGTTGAGTCGGTTTTTTACTGTAAGCCAGATTTTAAGTAATACTTTTGGATGGGTACGTGATGACTTGACCTAATTTTCCTAACTCCCTTTTAGTTTTCTTTTAACTTTTTAACTTCTTAGCTCCTTTCCCTTTTGACATGGAATAAGCTTACTGACCCAGACAGTGAAAACCTAATTTGGGTGGGATGGATGGCGGGGTTGTGGGTTGCTGTCTTCTCTTGAACCTGTCAAACAGGAAGTAGGACAGACATTTCCTGAACCCGTTGAAGTCATTCTGAGATGTAGACAATTTAATATCGCCTTCTGTTCGTTAGGGATTTGTCATGTCTGGTGAGAAGATCACTTATATATTTTTCGCTCTTCTGGCTAGATGTGATGGGAGTCCGTCTTGTTTTGCTCAATTCGGATTTAGCTGGTTTTCTAATTTAACAACGAATTTGGATTTGATTGCATTTGCACATGTTGGGATCTCGGAACTTTGATTGGACTTTTTGTATTATTTTGATTGATTTATTTATTTATTTATCATTAACATTGAATATGGACACATTTCGCGAATGGATAACCTTACCGGCCCCTTCAATTTCACATATTTGGACTGCTGTTTGTATCTTGGAGTAATGTCCTTCCTGATTATGCTTCTCAACTTATATGACCTGGATGGACTGTATGGATTCAACAAAAGTATGTTTTTGGATTGATATGTTTGATGTTATGTATTTTTTTATATATTTGTGTATATAATTTTTTATATATTTTCAAAGCGTAATTTTATTGCCTGTAGTAGTATAACTGCGGTAATGGTCCTCTGAAGAGAAGAATTATCTTTGAAAACTCATGAGCTAAGGACTTAAGGATGCTTTGCATGAACTTTGAATTCTAATAAAATTTGATTGACACCTTATTTTATTACTTCATTTTATATTATAATATATATATATATATATATATATATATATATATATATATATATATATATATTGTCCGAATTTCTGAAATAAAAAAAATGTTATTAATTTACATCTGTTGTTGACATCTCTATAAAATAAATTATACGTTTTAACAACGTCCATCTGGTCATAATATATATATATATATATATATATATATATATATATATATATATATATATATATATATATATATATATATATATATATATATGGATATATATATATAGTAATCCAGGTAGGCTTCTTCCTGGAATTAAGCGACCAGGTTGGATCATAATAAAAAAATTATCTGCCTGATGAGACCTCAGCTCTTGAGAGCTGTAGATCGATAACATCGACATGCCAGTGTAGCAGACCTTGTACATGTTTGAATAAAAGCATTCACTATATATATATATATATATATATATATATATATATATATATATATATATATATATATATATATATATATATATATGTAATTGTTTATTATCTATGTACGTATACGTTTCGTCCTTAATAATCGGGACTCATCAGCGTAGAGATGTGACTATTCACTACCGGTCATGCGATTCGAAACCCCGGATCACGAGTATTTTGTAACTCAATATCGATGCCTTAACCACTCTGCCAATTTTGAACCGCGAATTTACGCTGATAATTTTAACACTTCATACGGCGGCTTGACGTCCAGAGCGTCGACTTTTTTTTTGATGAAAGGAACGATGCATTTAAAGCTAGCGACGTCATGCTGTGTTAATACTACACTGAGAGTGCTCTACTAGACGGGTTTTTCTAGGAGCTACAAATAATAAATAATAAATATTTGTTATTGTTTATTATCTATGTACGTATACGTTTCGTCCTTAATAATCGGGACTCATCAGCAGTGAGATATGACTATTCACTACCGGTCATGCGATTCGAAACCCCGGACCACGAGTATTTTGCAACTCAAATCAAGCCGGGCATAACAACCAAGACCTAAAAAAGAACATGTGAACGTTGAGCTTGTGAAACTGTCAGTACGCGCTACATTACGTTCCGCTAGATTACGTCTACGTATCGTGACATTCATCATGCTTTCGCTTTTCCTACCCGCATATAACCATTTTGTTCGTGTTTGTGATTTTCCACGCTAGATTACGCCCACATATCGTTTGTATTATGAAGTTTAAAAGAAATACATTATTTGTAAACACAGATAAAATACATACATTTTAGACAAAAACAAATTGTTTAAATAAATATGTATATAACATGAACATAAGAAAAATTCGAAAACTATTTTTAAAAATAAGATTACTAAACTTCTAATGACAAAATTTTAAAAATTCGATGATATTAATTTAATTCACTTCTTTTAATATTAATAAGAAAAATTGTATGCAAATAAGCGTTCATTTCAGTTTTCTAAATTTATATTTTTGGACACATACACATTTTCTTCAATAAATATGTCTGTAAGGAAAAAGTTCCATGACGTTAATTTTATTTAAAAATAATTGTATGTAAAAAGACTTTCATTTGAGTATTTGTAAAAATGAAAGAATCCATAATGTAAACCCTATGTAATGTAATTATTGATTATTACGTAAAAAAAGATATATTTATAATTAAATATTTGTGTTAATGAACATATTTAAATGAAAGAAATCACTTTCCAGGTTACCTTATGTGTTGCCCTTGATTTTTACCGACATTCGCTAATGTTCTGGTTATTGCCTTTTTGGGCATTCATACTTACAAAGACTAAAAGTACAAATTATATTTTTGGAGGTCTCAGTTGGCATGCCGCTTTACTATGTAATATATATCTATATCTATCTCTCTCTCTCTCTCTCTCTCTCTCTCTCTCTCTCTCTCTATATATATATATATATATATATATATATATATATATATATATATATATATATATATATATATATGCACACACACACTAGAAGAACTGTCGTCTCAGGACAGGTAACATTAATTCACCGAATAGAACAGTTTCGTACCATATTTATATCCTTTCATTTAGATAACTAATCCTTACCAAAATCCGTTAAATAATTCGAAAAACATAAACTTAAGCGATGGCAAGAAGAAATTGAAATTAAGGGAAACTTGATTAATTGGTGTCAAAAATTTATGGGACAAATTTACTGCAAATCTCAAATATTTGAATTTTTTAATTAGAGGTTGTGCTTTTATTATGCTCTTAAGACCCTTTTAATTAGTCCTAATGAACTAAAATTTAGATGAAGATTTATTAATTGATGTCTAATACATATTGTTCAAAAATGGCTTCAACCTCCTCTTTGCCCCATTAGTATAAAATTAAATATAGCCCACATTACCCATCCTTACGCCTAGCAGCTGTATTCCAAAATTCATAATAATCGGTTAATTAGTTTAGGAATTAATTCTATACATAGAAATGTGTAACTCTATAAACATATCTAACTTTATATAGAGGTTGAAAAATGGGACCGAATAATTATTTTTCTACAGTAATCTCTATTCTTTGGTTAATCTCAGCTCAACTCTGCATGACGTGGCTCCTCAAGCCTGCCAGACATTTACAGACCATACAACAGATGGGGCAGGTGTTGTGATTATCTGAGGGTATGCCATAAATGAAATCACCTCTTGTCCGTGCTTTATTTTGCATAACATGCACTCGTTGGTGATTCAACAAATCTGCTCGTGACATAGTTACCAAGTTGCACGCTTCGTATCTTAAATGTTCCATGGTTCCTCCATGTGCTGGGATGTCACGTCCCATCTCATCCTAGCTGCTTTCTTCTGCTGCTGGTGTTTCATACTATTTTTTTCAAAAAGCTTGATGTCTTCAAAAAGCGCTTTCCTTACCCTTGTCCTATCTAGAGCCACCCCCTCTCACCCTCCAATATCAATTTCAAAGCACTTCCAATCGTCTTTGAGACAATCTTTAATCGCGTACGAGGTTTATGCTGTGGGTGAGTATTCCCAGTTAGTTCCCCATATATCACTTGCTTGGGCAGTCTGTCATCAGTAAGACGAATAAGATGACCAGCTCAACGAAGTCTGCATTTCCTTATACGAGAGTTTGTTCCAACACTTCGGTATCAGGAGTAAAGCTATCCGAACGGATGTTAAACAAGTGCCTTCGGAAATTCTGCTGGAAACGCTCCAATAGGCGAATATGAGCTCTATAAGTTGTCCATGTCTCACAAGCATATAACAAAGTAGACACCACACATGCCTCATACACAGAGATCTTAGTTTCCAGCCCGACATCACATGGTGTGTACACTCGCTTCTCCAAATGACCAAAAGACACACCAGCTTGTTCAATACGTCCAACTATCTCAGCATCCAACGACCAGTTTCTCAAAATAATACTACCCAATAACATTAAACGATCCACCTCAGAGAGTGTGTGGCCTCCAACAAATATATCCGATTCCTGATAGAGGTTGGCAAGGCTTGGGCAAACAAAGCCTTTGTCTTGCCCAGGTTTATTATGAGACCCATGCTTCTACACGTCTATGCAAAGCGATCCATGATATTATCTTGCGAGTGAGCCACGAGATCAACATCATCTACATTGAGCAAATCTCGAATAACAGTAGAGAATGTTCTTGACAAGTCTTAAAACACTGTTACTTATACAGCTGTGCGAAATCGAAGTTGTCCATGTAACCGTAAGTGAAAGCCAACGACAAAGTTACCTTAAAATAGATGGAAAACAAAGTAGGTGCAGGTGTATCACCCTGTTTATCACCGTTGTCAACTAGAACGGGTTCGGGGAGACAACCACCGCAGTTAACACGTACTTTCATGTTGTCGTGTATCCGACGAAGAAGTCTAACAAAGTAGGAAATCACAACTTGCCAATACTTTCCACAGCGCATCCCGATAAACTGTATCGAACGCTTTCTTCAGATCAACAAAGACCTGATAACGGTCTAGATGATGTTCAATACAATTTTCTGCATTTGAAGCGCCGTAAAGATCATATCAGTTGCACCACTATTTCTTCGAAAGCCACAGTGACTAACACGAAAACATAAACGGACAAATGTAGGCATTCAGGCCATTCAAATGGATTCTGGTAAACATATTTTCTGTCACATTCAAAGGAAAGATGCTTCGATGATTTCCGCAATCATCCTTCCTCTATTTGCCATTGTACAAGGAGACCATAATAGTCACGTCAATCTTGGAAAACATACTCGTCAAACTCGATGTTATCAATCAACCCCTTAATTTGAACTGCCAATGTTCTTCCATCACAGCGAAGGACTAACCCATGTATACCATCTCCACCATCTCAACTGCCATATATCCTCATCCACCTTCTTGAGTGAAGGAATAGAATCCATTTCAGCAATGATGGCCCTCTGAGAAAGCTATCTATCACATCATGACTGACTATCGACGGATTAGTGAACAGATAAGTATAATGCTCTGTCCATCTATCGAGTAACTTGCTATGATTCCTAATCAACTATGTGCCATCTTTGGATTTTAATGGGATTACACTAGAATGGCCAGCATTGTTCTACTGTTCTTAACATCAGCGGCATGCTGAATATCACAAGCCTTCTGTCGCCAGCATTCATACTTCATGTCGGGGGATCATGAGTACCTTAGCTAACAGGGCCTAAGCTCCTCTGGATGATTTTGTAAGGGTTACCTCAACCTTGGCATTTCTGGCAAAGGCTTAGCCAACAAGGCAGTGGGATCCAGTTTTACAGCACTGAGCACTCGCCGTTAACAAGGGCCAATTTGGCGTCGTCTGCGCGTGGGGTCGGTTTGACTGGAGAAGCTAAGTGTGTCGCTAGGACAGGATGCGCTTTTAACACACGTCAACGTCAACACCTTGGTATATATATATATTACTAAATCGATATTACTGATGTTTTCAGTGATACGTCTATATTTTTATACATATACATACGTATATATATATGTATATATATATATATAAAATAATAATAATAAAAATAATAATTATTATTATTATTATTATTATTATTATTATTATTATTTAGTTTTTTTGTTATTGTAATAGACGTTCACAAGTCGCCAAACCACTTGGTGTTATATAGAAATCCGCGTAGAGAACAAACGTCTTTACGGAACGGATTTATTTTCTAAAATATACATCTTTTGCTACTGTAATCGACGTTCATAAGTCGCCAAATTAGTTGGTGTTATATAGAAATCCGCCTTAGGAACAAACAAGCATCTTCATATATATACATATATATATATATATATATATATATATATATATATATATATATATATATATATATATCGTATGATCGGTTTGAACATTTATCTACACACTGAAGATTCTGTTAGGATAAAACGTATCGTATGTGGATAGTAATTAAATATGTATCATTAAATAATAATTTATAGCACACTTTAGGCTGGGGGGGAGGTCAGAGAAATAATATAAGCCGTCTAATCTAAGGAAAAATACAAGATCTAGTCTACATGATTTGTGTAGCACTGTTAAGACAGCCGACTATGTTGTCCGCCAAACTTGACATATACATGGTTTATTTCTCTACTTGTAGCGTAACGGTTGAAATTGGACTCATCAGTTAAAGAGCTCAGATTTGAGTCAAAAGTGGCTTTTGTTCGTGGTTCGGATCGCGCCAAGGGTTTGAACAGTTATCTCCACACGTAAGATTGCGTTAATATGAAACGTGTACGTATGTAGATAAAAATCAAATATTTATTATTATTATTAAATAACTATTTATAGACCTCTTTCGGCTGGGCTCTTTAAGAGAAAATATAAGCTGTCTAATTTAAGCTAAAATGCAGGATTGTGTCTACGTGATTTGTTGAAAACGTCTAAGACGGCTGACAATGTGAATTGCTCTTTCCTCCCTCTGCTGTCTTTATGTATCTTGCTGCGCGCTTCACACCGCCAGATTGATCTATATTTGTATGTAAGTCATCGCGCTCTGACCAACGGTGTTTCTTATTATGTTCATATGTATTGTCATTACTATTATCATCGTTGAACTTACGGATAGAAAAATATATGGTGGCTTATTAAGAGGTTTTGTCTTTATTGTCGACTTAATATGTGTGGTGTTTAAATAATACTGAATTTTAAAGCTTTTTCTTAAATGATTTCTGTATATGATGCTGTAAAGATGTAAAGAGCGCTGATGAAATGACTATTTTAGGTCATCAAAAGTATGACACCAAATAAAATTTCCGAATTGTCTTGGAAACGATTTGACACCAAATAATTGTTGGGTTTGAAATCTAGGAACTGATATAAATAATGTTCTAAATTTCTTCATCTCAACTTATATATATATATATATATATATATATATATATATATATATATATATATATATATATATATATATGGTAAATGAAAAATGAAAAACCAAGAGATATTTTTTATATATTCATCAACGTTTTGTCTTTATTGTAAGACTTGCTCACGATGATAATTTGAAGAAAAATGTCATGCAAGTACATCGAAATTTGGAGTTGATATTATGGAGAGAAGAAGGAAAGTAGTAGCCGTGGCTACCTTGATGGTACCCACTTAAAGCTTTCCATATTTATTTCATTCTTCGACACCACTGACTTCGCACAGTCTAGACTCTCGTCTAGTGCACACAGTAGCCACGGCTCCTATTTTCTTTCATCTCTCCATGATGTCAACTCCAAATTTCGATGTACTTGCATGACATTTTTCTTCAGATTATCACCCTGAGGAAGTATTACAATAAAGACGAAACGTTGATTAATACATGAAAAATATCTCTTGGTTTTTCCTTTTTCATTTCCCATTACGTCGGATTACTCTCATACTTCCTTTCTCATATATATATATATATATATATATATATATATATATATATATATATATATATATATATATATATATATATATATAACATGCGAATAAAGATATGATGTATGCCTTAAAAATATAACCTATCATGAAAAGGTGATGCTCGATATACGAGATGGATCAATTATATAAACAAGTAAAGGATGAGAATAAAAACTGTATAAAATGCAATATCTATTGAGTCATCAGTTGCTCAAAACAAAAGGTTTCAAATAGAAGAAACAATATTATTCATTCCTTAAACCTTGGCTTTTCAAAGAATGAACTATTATCATGAGAGGTGTGCAAACAAATAAGTTGGTAAAGATAAATTACCAAAAGTCATGTTTTGAACAACTGATGTCTTAATTGATATTGTATTTTATATTATTTTTAGTACCGGTATTTACTCGGCGATGTCCGCGTGTATTGCTGGTTTTAAAGTTTCTTGGGAAAATTTTTTTTCGAAAATAATCATGTTTACAATTTCTGCTATGAAATTAAAAAAATAAAAATTAAAAATGGTATTCGCAATATTTCAAATAATTAAAAATAATTTGCGGTGGTTTTTGGAAGAAAAAGTCATTTTATGAATAAAAGTACTTTGTTTTTTATTAATATTCTGAATCGACCTTTTGGCGATAATTTGAAAATGTATTTCTTGACGCTGCGTTTTTTACTGTAAAACTACCATGTTCTGTTACTTATGACTCACCACTTATCAAGGCCAAATGCCACGCGAGGATCAGGAGATGGATGTATCGTTAGTTGAATGATTAAGAATATTATTAGACGATAGAAAATGATGAATGGAATGGACTATAATTCAATCCTTGAAAGAAATTTTCACACAGACATTTACACTATTAATTTAAAAAAAAGACGAGTTGCATAATCTCCCCGGAGAGCTCTGCCATTTGTTTAAGTATAGAACTTCTGCCTCGTATGTTGTATCATCAACGAATGTGTGCATTAACAGGTTATAATGAAGTACTGAATAAAGTAATCTTCAGAGCTATATTAAAAAATATATGTATTTTGTATGGAGTTTTATTAAAGTATAAATTATGAAATTACTTTAACTTCGGCTAATCTTGTTGATAATTCGTTATTTTATTTCATAGCTCATGTATTAAACATATATTCCAAAGATATGTAACATTAAAATGAAAAGTTATGGCCTAAAATACATTTAACACCTTTATTAGAGTTGATAATGATGAAAATCAAGCAAAACACATACATATATTTAGTTCTTACTCAATCTTTAAAATAGGGACTGTGTTTAACGAGGGGTCTTAATTTTGTTGGGGGCCAGAGGATAAAGTCTGACAACGGCGAATTCGCAATAATCTCTGGTCTTTTTTTTAACACCATCAAGGGGGACAAATCAGAGGTCCCCAGAAACGGTGCACAACCAGAATCGGTTCCCTACACTGGCTATTTCCATTGTCAATCCCATTTAACTTAGAAACTGGCTGGGGTTGTTTTAATTAAGCGTTGCACTAAATGAACTTTAAGGCACTAACCTGAAATATTGTGTAATTTATGAGTGTTCGGCTACCTTTAATAATTATGTGCCGCCATCTCATCAACATTAGAACAATCGGAATATCAAATAAAATTATACGGATTAATAGAAGAAAAAACTATTGAAAAACTAACTTTTTATATTTACTCATTATTAGTGCATAATACAAACTTAATTCTGTAAAATATTTCATCCGATAGTTCCCAAATAAGCTCTTTTAATTTCATTTTTACTATTTTTGTTAAACGTATCTATTTCCGTCTTACACTGTGCTACGCCATTGAATTTCCTATTTTTATCTGGCAACTTGTTAAAAAATAAAAGAGTATTGTAGTTTTTTTGAAGCATTGTGTAAGAAGTTGAATTGTTTTTTTTAAGGCGATGCCAATGCAATTTTGGTCGAAGACACAGTTTGATAGGGACGCATACGAGGTAAAAGTAAATAGATAACATGACAATATTTAAGAATTCAATAACTTTTAATTAAATATTAATTTACAAAATGAGTTTATCAAATCAGGGGGGGGGGGTATGTAGTAGTCATAAACAGTAACATTTCTTTCTTTTTGTGGAATACAGCCACTGTGAGGATAAGCAATCAGTTTCCAGGGCGTACTAATTTTTAACCGAACTATTGATGGACTCCTTCCAGACCCTTTAGACGTTGCGAGTCAGATAGAGAGCTTCGAGGTTCATACGAAGAAAGAAGCCCTCTATGCTGTCTCCGTCGCCTCGATGCCGAGCAAAGCTTTCTTCACTCAAAGATGTATTGCTCCAAGAAGACTTTCGGCAGTCGACCAACTTTGTCTCTCTTCTATTCTTTGTTTTTATTGTGTAAACTTTCGACAAGCTACACCCAACAGTGTAGGTCACCTAAAGAAATACATAGCGTTGTTTATAAAAAGGCTTTGTTTTCTATTCGTTTAATGACGGTTTTGTTGTTACGAAATTTTGTAGGAGTTTATCTGATAGTCCATGTGAAGAGTAATCCTTACATATATGGTATGGGGTCTTATTCTATTTAATTTCTTTTATTTTCGAGGTATCACCTTCTCTTAAAAAATATATTACTCTATTAGCAACGAAAATTTAATATTATAATAGATCTATTTTTTTTTTAATTTGCTTTACAGGTCAATGTAAAATATTGTTAGAAATCCATTCTTCCGCTAAAATAATATCCGTGAATTTGTGAATATCTCGTTGTAGTCTCAAGAGACTTATCCACTTAAAAGAAGTACATTTTACAACTAAGACAAAATGGACAACTCGTCGACAATCAAAGTTTGCTTTCAATGTGCCATAAATACCAGCTAAGTAAATGAAGGGCTGAGGATCCCCTTAGCTGAAAGTCGATTACTCCAGCATTTCGTTATTCTGAACCCCAGGGGAAAATCAAACTCAAGCGGCGTTCCCTTACACCAAATTGGTTATATTTATTTGTGTAAGTAACTGAGACACTTACAGACACTTGTAGAATCGCAAATGTTTTAACTAGGTCGTAGGTCGTTTTAAAAAGAGGGCGGGGACATCTTAAACGAGAAAGATACAGAGGCGAGGAGAAAGAGAAGAATCATGAAACCCAAATATTTAGGTTTTCCCCTCTTCTTCATACAAGATGGACCAACAACGATTACAGCGTTGAACGCTTTTAGACTATTTATCGAGATTAACGAATGGAATTATAATTTAGATAGGATTTCAAGGTCAATCGTATTTTATGACTGTGTGTATATGAGGATTAATTATATCTATCTAATACATAAAGTATGTGGGCGTGTATGTTTGTTTAAATGAAACAGCGGCAACCGCAAAGCTCTAAGTAACTAAATAGAGCACTCTAGGCAGCTGATATTGTTGATATAAACATACATATTTATCTTCTCTGTGGTGTGTCTGTGCTGATGGCATAATAGTTAGAACTGTTGACTGTCGACAAAACGGCCGAGTTTTGATCTCCGCTTGAATTGCTTACCTGTGTAGCCGTAATGAAGAGATGTGATACAGCGAAGCAGTGTGTCTTTGGGTGACTATATATTTGTTCGTAGAGATTGATAAAAAAAAAACCTTTGAAATTTACTGTTTTTACTTCGTGCTCCAGATCAAAAGTGAGAGAATGATAAAAGACTTGGATCACCAAGACTTTTCGAGGTTGCAGCTATAAACAGTTGTGTCGTCTATGTAGATGTATACAAATGATCTCAAAATATCCTTTAGATGACTATAAAGATAAGGAACCGTGATGGGTATAGGATAAATCTTTGAGGCATTCCAGTGCTGATACCATTGCATGTTTGGTGGATTTGCAAAATGCATGCAGACGACAGACCTGTGATGGGAGAAACTATCTAGCTCAGGGTGTAATCACCAAACATTTGATTTCTTCTCTTGTGCCTTTTAATTGCGAGGTTAATTGCTTTAATTGTGAGTCATTTGATATTCTACAGAAAGTCATCTATTCTAATAATACTAAACAAGCAGTGACAAAGACATGTATACGTATGCGGTCAACGTAATATTCTCGTATTTGTCACTCGTGTTTTTTGCATATTTTTCTCTTCATTTCTTTTGCTGCTGACTTCTTAGACACTGTTTTTTCATGTAACACAATTATTAACATCTGTTGTAGCGTCACTTATTTTACTCTATATTGTATATTCTACGTTTATAACCCCATTGTTACTGCTTGTTGAGGATTGTTAATGGTCACATCGATTAGCTTTGCTATCCGTAATTATTACATTAAAGAAGATCGCCAACAACCGGACGGTGAAAACAAGAAAGACATATTAAATTATTAAAATTTGTTAAGAAAATATTAAGTTTTATTTTAAACATCGTAGCTAAAAAAGATGCAAAATAATTTTATTTATTAAATAATTTCAAAGGAATGAGATTTTTTACATATTCTCGTTTTTACCATTATCTTCGAAAAAGTTAAAGACTTAATTAAATATTTTTGAAGCTTTCAGAAATTGAATATCTAACCCCGAGAGTTTTATTAATTATGATTATTATATTTTATAACCAATGAAATGGGCTCATTAAAAGTATTACTTTCGTTTTGTTTGAAACACGGCTAAGATCTATTTAATAAGATGCGATTATTGCACCAAAGCAAACTTTAAAATAAAAGGTTACTTTCATTATCAGGCATTTTTAGGAAATCTATGGAAGACCGTAGAAGGTATAATCTTATGGATTTAATGATTTAAAATATATTTCTCTCGGCGTGATATTATCATATTGATTATATCACGCCGAAAGAAATATATTTTCTCTCAGCGTGATATAATCAATATGATTATATCACGCCGAGAGAAATATATTTTAAATCATTAAATTTATGAGATTATACCTTATACGGTCTTCCACATTAGTCGGAGATATGTCTATTTTGAGTTAGATACAACGTTCCAAACTAATCTGAAAATTAACCACCGAAAAAGTTTGATTAGAAAAAAAAAACAATAGTCTTGTATTAGCTGTGCTACAATTGCATTATAAATTGACCTAGTATAGAATTAAATATAATATGAAAACCATTAACTATGAATAATAGATCCAAATACAATTGAAATATATATATATATATACATATATATATGTATATATATATATATATATATATATATATATATATATATATATATGTATGTATGAATATAAATATATATATATACATATATATATATACATAAATATTTAAATATATAAATATATATACATATATATATATATATATATATATATATAAATATATATAGATGCATATGTATATATATATAAATATATATATATATATGTATATGTATATATATATGTATATATATGTATATATATATCTGTGTGTGTGTGGGGTGTGTGTGTATGTGTGTGTGTGTGTGAAAAAACAAACGAAAAAAAAAATAAATACAAAAAGAAATCATCAATAAACGAGAGAGTTTACCGGTTCGTTCGGATCAGCGAACGTCTTCAAAAAAAGTGAATATTTTAAATTTATTCGATAACATAGAAAAAATTATCTTTCCCACGCCGGAAGCGCATCGAAAGCGCTATAATAATTCTCTCATCGCAATCTAACGTAAACCTCAGACTCGGATCTCATTCTTAAACCAAAAATCTGGCAAAACCCGCACTGAAACAATTCAATATTTTACATAACTGTTTAAACAACTGCGATCCCAGTTAAAGTAACTTTTCTTTTTTTTACTAGATTTTCCATATTTCCATTTGTTTTCTTATTCCTTCTCTTTTTTCTTTCTCCCCCTTTTTTCTATTCTAACGTATCTGCCGAACACGTTTTATTATTCTTTGGGGGTTTTTTTTCAAATAGTTACACACGTTCCAATAACACTCCTTTCTGGGTTATTCTTTTTCCTATGTGTTTACCGTTGTCGTATAAATTTAAAATCCTCTGAAACCGGTAAAATCTCTTGTTTCTTGATGATCTATTCCTGTATTTAATTACTACACATCTAGAATCCCGCCCCTCTCCTAAAAATGAAGCTGGTCCTTTTCCTGCTTCATCTGCACATCATAAAAACCTGTTTAAAAATTCAACAAATCTCCAACATCATTTGAAAATAAGTCTCTATTTATCCCCACTGCTGGATACAAAAAAAAGAGTATTCCACTCCTTGGTTGTAGTAAAAAGAGGCGCGCTCCAGGAACGCACCCATTTCTGTAAAGCCTTGGTTATTTGGAGGAAATTTAGTTCTCGGCGTGTTTGCTTCGACATTCATTCCGGTTGGATAAGACATCATTTCCCAGAGGTCATTCGGACAAACGTACAATTCAAACTTATGTTGGGATTGCAATTCAACATATTCTTATGTTGAAATTAGATACTACTAAAATAGAAGTTTTCACACTCAGCATCTAATTAATAATTGTACATATGTCAGTTTCGATCCGCTTGGAAGCCTTTGAACAAAGACAGAAAATAATTCAACATTTAGACGTTAAATAGTTCAATAGTAAGCCATTTTTCGAAGTGATCATTTTACAACACGACAAGCGATTTTTTAAAAAATTCGCTGAGCTACTTAATGAAAATTTATATTGAACAGGGAACATTTCAATGAAAGAGCGCACAAATGAAAGTAGATTTTCTACGAACAATTTCTGAAAAAAATACGTCGTGATCGAGTACAAAAAAGGAACGGACAAGATGGACGCAATTTAGAACTGAACACCGGGTTATCTCCCCTGTACGTATTTTCGCGTAAAAATGCAGACCAAAGAGTCAAGACCAAACATTTCTCCAAAAATACAAAATGTAAAAAATATAATCCATCAAATACTATTTCAAAAATAAAATTTCAGCAGTATTTTAGTAAAAATAGTTTTTCAATGCTACAAAGAGTGTACAAATCTGATTTTCATAAATAAGTAGCATTGATCACATAATATTTGCTGGGATCGATTCTCTCATTTTAATCTTCACTATTTATAAATGTAGACCATTTATCGCACTGACAGTGAGATCAAAACGCCAATTTCTGTATCACAAATAAAAGAGCATTACTTTTCTTATATACTAAACCTTTGATTACGATAAACATCAATTGGTATACTAATTTGCATATTATTTTGCAAAAGTACATCTCATTAATTAACTATTTGTCCTTATTGTTTTCTAATTCGATAGCTGTTTTATTTTATTATTACACATAATTTAAGTAATACATATTTTGTATATTGTGTATGGAAAAGTAGCAATTGTTACGTGATAAGCATTTTGCGATCCGGTTCTATATTATAAATAAAAGCAAACCCCCCTCCAACACCACACACACTCACAGTGTGGTCATGCAAAAGAAATAAGTGAGTATTCCCCTCGCAACCCCGATACACATCTTAATTTCATTACAAAATGTAATACCACTATACCGTATTTCAGGTCATCTGTACATACGTCATCGATTGTATTATTTTATTGAATTATCAATTTAAAACAAAGTCGGCACTCCACACATTCGTACACCGCGGCCAAGTAAACAAGCCAGTTAGCCCCCACCCACCCAAGAAATAAACATTTTTATTACATCATGAAATTAAATTCCACTATAATGCATTTCGATTCATTGGTACACAAATAAGCATTTTATTTATTAAATTTTAAATTAAACAGAGTGCCACCAAACACATACACAGACTGCGGCTAAGCCAATAAATCAGTGAGTATCTCCCTCGAAATAACATCTTACATATATTTTTCATATCGCGGATAAAAGCTTGACATTTTGGTCAATTTCGTTATGGTTGTTGCGATTCTTTGACTTTTCAATTTTCAACGCCGGCATACAAGTCCTGCATAGAAAAGGCATAAAAAATAATAAATAAGTATGTAACTAGTGTAACTAATTCATAACTAATAATAATATGTACCAATTTTGTGGTTAAGTTTTAATAAAGGATTGTTCATCAATGGTTTATAAAATGTGTATTAAAAAACGTAGCTCTTATGAATTGTCATTTTCTTTTAAGAACGTTTGTGTAGATCAGGACTCATCAAACTACGGTCCGGGGGCCGAATTAAGCCCCCAACGTCAGTTCATGGGGCCCGCCGATGGTACTTACGTAACAAAACGTATGAAAGACGTGATGGTGTGCTCAACTTAAAATATTATGTTTAGAATACTTGATCCTCTTGAAAGTTTAAAAAATCTCAGTAACATTTTTTGCTGCCTTGTTTGTCAGATTCGAATTTGTCAGAAACTTGTATCATTAGGTCTGATATAAGTAATTTTTCTAACGTCGCCTTCTTTGATAACTGTTATTAAATAAAAACATTTGTTTATTTGTTATTTATGCATAGCACGCCACTCTCCCATGATATACATCGACATCCAAAATTGAGTATTTCGGCATTTTCCCTAGACCGTATTTCTGGTTTGCAATTTCTGAGAGACCCGCGCTCGTTATTCGTTCAGTTATGAGGCCTACTGTAAAAAAGGTTTGATGAACCCTGGTCTAAAGCAATATTTGCTGCCGCCATGCAAAAGTTTCATTTTGTTACAATAACAATCATGATGGTAAAGCGCCTGTTATCGTAGCCAGGAAATATTTGCTTTTGGTAGGCAATTGAAAATATTGACTCGTTTGAAAGTAAGTTCGTTTTATTATGTAACGAAAAGAACAGTCGTAGGTTAAACCCTCCTGTAGTTATGGTAAACAACTCCAAGAAAACTTTCTGATGTGAAAAATAACAATAAATCAAATACATATGGAGATTTTGAGAAAGAGAGGAAGAAATATGGATCATGCGGGCTATACAACAATTAAAAAGTCATACATTGCATTTTCGTTTCAGCGCAAAATTTTGTAATAGCGATTATTCTGTTATGAAAATATGTTTGAAAATATTTGGTATTTCACGTGGTGTCTTAATTTCTAAAATTATATTTGCTGACTTTTTCCTCTTATGAGATTTAAGCGAACAATAAATAGTTTCATTAATGTTAGCAGGGAAACCAGGCGTTATCGTAGACATGGCTAACAAAATAAAAGAGTTGAACAAACTGCGTGTGGCATCTTTCTTTAATATTGTCTCTCGATATTTATCTCTATATATACCTTCTTTCGACTGCCCCTCTCTTTCTCTTTCTCTTTCTCTTTCTCTCTCTCTCTCTCTCTCTCTCTCCCTTTTTCTCTCTGGCAACAGGTTGAATATAAAGGAAAATGATAAATAACAGTGACTGATTGTTCGAGCTAATTGTAGTCTTTTTTTATAAATAAGTAAGAATGATAATAAAGTAATTTTACAACCCATAAATTAATCTGCCCCTCGGTGAACCCAGGGGAATAAATATTACAGTATTTTTATACCACAACCAGGTCGCTTTCCCACTGAATCCGATAATGTAAAGTTTATAAGTTTTTTCTGAATTTTGATCGGACACACACAGAATTACAGCTTGTTTTTATATAATAGATAAAACTAAATTGATCTCTAACTCACAGATCATATATATATATATATATATATATATATATATATATATATATATATATATATATATATATATATATATAATGGTAATAATCCAGGTAAACACATCCACAGGGTAGTAATCCAAAGGATTTCAACCGGGTTTATAAAAAGTGCTCAATATCAAATAGAGCTTTATATATGATTTTTTTTTTTTTACACAGACATGTACAAAATCTGCGACACTGGCATGTCGATGTTATCGATCAACAGTTATTATGAACTGAGATCTCATCAGGCAGAGGTAGAATCCGATCTTAACTTAATTTAGAATTTCAAAATTTAGGGAGTCACGTGATTTACGGCCGTTAAAATTTAAAAAGTTAAAAACTAAAATCTAAAATCTAAAACAAATACAAATAGATAAATAAATGTTATGCATGCATGGAGTATTGCTGTCACATCTGGGCTGATGCATCATCTACTAGTCTCTTTCTCCTTGACAAGGTAAAAAAAAAACGCCAACTTATAAGTCCCTCACTGTCAACAAAGCTCCAGTCCCTGTCCCATCGCCGCAATGTAGCATCCTTGTGCTTGTTTTACAAATACTTCAATGGATTATGCTCCGATGAATTGGCTACTCTTGTGCCCCCTCGACGTAAATTCACTAGACTAACTCGACAATCAACTAAATCTCATTCATTCACTGTGGAGGTCCTCAGATGTCGGAAAGCCTTCTACTCAAATAGCTTCTTTCCTCGTGCTGCTGGCCTCTGGAGCTCCCTCCCT
Source organism: Sepiola atlantica (assembly GCA_963556195.1). Taxonomy (NCBI): domain Eukaryota; kingdom Metazoa; phylum Mollusca; class Cephalopoda; order Sepiida; family Sepiolidae; genus Sepiola; species Sepiola atlantica. The sequence continues at coordinate 21,915,152 of OY744523.1, read as the reverse complement.
GTCCCCTGTTTCCCCGACAGTACAGACATGCAGAAATGTATAACTAATGTAAACAGACATCTCGCTGCGCTGATCCCAATTTAGGTTGACCCCCCCACAACCTTCTTCCGTTTTCTTTTTCTTAAGTAGCCCCTTACGTCTACAGTAGCGGCTTGACTTGTTTGGGGTGAACTATATTAATATATATATATATATATTGTAGCATGAAAATATATTTATGACAAGTAAGCTAAACAGAAGCCTTCATAATTAATTATTGAAGGAAATAATAATTGCTTAATGCGTGGATGAAGGACGTTGCCTGCTAATTTCCTTTGGTAATGAAACAGGAACGTTGCTTACTTGCCATGAATACATTTCCATGCTACGACTAAGCTCTACTCACGTATTGAGCACTTTTGAAATAATTACTGGAAATATATATGAGAAGTATAGTATATTACCTTATTGTATTATATATATACATGAAATAGTAATAAATTATATAATTATATATATACGAATGTATATTTATATACATGAAATAGTAATAAATCATATATATGATTATATATATTTAAATTTATTCCCAAATGCACAGTCAAGAAAAGATCAAGTTCTAATTCTTCCTGATGAGATCTCAGCTTTTAACAGCTGTAGATCGATAACATCGACATGTCAGTGTCGCAGATTTTGCACATGTATGTTTTGATAAACAAATCATATATATATATATATATATATATATATATATATATATATAAATTACAAATTGTATACAGATCTTTGAAAACAAGAAATACCCATGAAAGGCTCAGTACAAACAAATATAAGAATAAAAGTACGCAGGGATTATACAAATTCACATAACCAAATAATGGAGAACTTTAAATTTACTTGATACTTATTGTTTGGTGAAACCTGGGAAGTAGTCTAATAATATAACTTAATATAGCTACACCTGTATATATGTCCCTTGTATATCTGATTGTATAGTATTTTTGATTACTGTTTCATATATATATATATATATATATATATATATATATATATATATATATATATGATGTATTTTTGTGAAATTGTTTTTATTTGTGATTGCAGCGTTCATTGTGTTTATCTCACTACTACTTCGATTGGGTCACTTCCTAATTGATTAAGATGCAGAAAATTGCATTATTAGCCGCCCTTAACTTTTATAGGACGTATTAATCGTTATATTAATTGGTTATTTCAGCATTCGTTGTTTTTCTGCTCTCTACTACTTCGATTAGCTCACTTCCCAAGTGATTAAGATGCAATCATCAATAAAAATAATTTTTAAAAATACATTAACTCTTTAGATGATAAACATCGTAAATATTTCTAGATAGGGCGTCTTGGTCGGATGGTAAAACGCTGGACTATAGACATCAATATCGAAGGTTCGATCCTTGTCTAAGTTAGCGATGCTGATGACGGCTGCGAGCCAGAAACATGTGTCAATAGATTACTTTTATGTACGTATAAAATCAATAAATAAATTAATATATATATATATATATATATATATATATATATTCTAGCGGGACCCGTGTCAATTACACGAAATGATGTTTTAGTACTAATTATCTTGTTTCTGACCTATACATTACTTTGTAAATGCTTTAGATTAAATTACATTTGGCCCCAATTCATGAGTAGCATACAAAGATTCGGAAAGTTGTCGTTTCTGATGTAAGCGTGACACACAAAATAACACACACGCTATCGTATTAATATGTGTATTCCCGGTCGTCCCCTACCTACCTCCCCACTTCGATATTGGTTGGGATCGAACTATAAACAAGTCGGGTCGACGTCAAAAAACAACGTCAAAATCCTACGTCGTTAACCGTTGCGCCAAAGGAAAATACTTGTAAATATTACCAAAAATAGGTAACTTAAATAATTTTCCAAATCTAGGTGCGACACACGTACGCAGATCTTTTGATGCAAGCGTTACACACGAACACACATGTCATCGTATTAATATATAAATATATATTCATATATATATATATATATATATATATATATATATATATATATATATATATATATATATATATATATATATATATAAATATTTATTTCAACAGTGTTCAATATATGTGTAGAATTACGTAGTAGTATAAACAAAAACATACATATGGCAATATATATATATGGATACGCAACAGTATGTTAAAAATGTTTTGACGAAGAATATCATATACATTGTCGTCAATTATTTGTTTTGTTCTATCTTCTCTTTCACCATTCAGTTATTTCAGCAATGTTTACAGGCTTATTACACACACACATTATATATATATATATATATATATATATATATATATATATATATATATATATATATATATATATATATATATATATATAGTCTCGGACGTTTTTCAGCCATTAAAACTATATGCAAAAGAAATGTTAAGTCCCAAATCGTTCGGTGGAAAATCACTGTTTATGTAAGTCAATTTACTTTTTACAGTCACTATATTAGTTTTCTTCCAAGAATTTACGCTAGTCTTAACATTATTTAAGGGATCATCAGTTGTTTACCATGAAAAACTGTTTCGGGAATTAAAAAACAAAACAGTATTTTATCTCATGGCTTCCCAGCAGAGTTGATCAGACCCCATTTCCCTTAAAAGACAAGAACAAAAACGTTCTGTATATTAGATCTAAGTTGTGTTCCAAATGAATGTTTTGCTAACTTATTCAGTTATTAAAAAATGTCCTCTTTACCTGTGCTGTTCGTCTGTGTCTGAGAAAATCTATCCGTTATTTACTAAAATTTTGCTGTATTTTAAAGTGTTCGGAAGAATCCATTACGCTACTTTTTAGGTGATTTATAGTTGTATGTATTTTTATTCTTTCATTATATTTAGTTTCATATTAAAATATCAAAAATCAGAAATATATATATATATATATATATATATATATATATATATATATATATATACATGTATTTTATTTTCTATTTTTTTTATTTTTCTCTCACTTTATGTGTTATATTCTACATTACTTTTATTTAGATAGTTTTGGATTTGCTCTATCAATTTACTTTGATTAATTTGATATGACTTAAAAGCATCAGGTTGGCGAGCAATTGCCTTATTGAATTGTCTAAATATTTTATTTTGATCGCCACATTGTTTAATCATTCTTATTATGAAGGCAGAAATTGGGGGGTAAAAAATCTACTAATTTTAAGGAACACAAGCAATTCTCAGAAATTTGGGCATACTGCTCCCGTAAAAATATACACAGGGCAGGTACTATTCTTATGTGGCATACGCATGATATGAAAAGGGAAGAAAATTATTTTATCAAACCGTTTATAGATAAATATTTTATCTTCAATTTTTATAGCCAAATCAAGAAATGTAGCTTGTGTTCCCGTGTGTTCACATTTTAATTTTAATTCTTTAGGATATATCAAATGTTAGTATTTTCAAACTCTTCGTTGTCATTAATGCATAATAGTTCGTCAATATATCGCATACATCCATGATAACTATACGCTCTAGATATATCATGTTTTATTAATGATGACATATATGTATATATTCAAGTTTATGTAGATAGAGATTTGCTCAAAATGGTGAAGGATCCAAACCCATTGGAATATCTATTATTTTGAGAAGTACTTTATTTCCCATTGGAAAGTAACTCTCTTTTATAAGGTTACTTATAGACGTTGTCAGACCAGTTTTGGCAACACTGGTCTTACCATTTTTAATTGTACACCATATATACATGTATTAAGAAAGCGCAAAGCCATAGAGAGAGATGCATTGACGAAAAGCTGGAAAGAACAAAAATAAGCCATCGAAAAAAAGACTTACTATTTTTCTTTCAATCTCACAAGAAAAATAAAGAGTAATTCCTTCCTTCGATTGCTTATTTTTGTTCTTTTCAGCTTCTCATTAATCCGGCTCTCTTCGTTGTGTTTAGCCTTCTTAATACATGTATTACAATTCCCAGCTATGCTTCAAGCAAACTACCATTCTCTATTATATATATATATATATATATATATATATATATATATATATATATATATGAAAAATCAACTTCTCCAACTCAAAACAAAACCAAATCAAAAAAACATTGCACACAGAACGAGGCCTATTTATTTTTCAGATAGAGTTGCATGACTATAATATATAATTAAATAATTTAAAGTGATAAGAAGGACACATATACATTATTTATATATATATATATATATATATATATATATATATATATATATATATATATATATATACACACACACATGTTATATATATATGTGTGCGTGCGTGTCAAAGGACTATAGCGTACAGTGTACATTTTTTGTTCAAAAGGATTTAATGGTACGGTCAAGGAATGCTCTATATCAAGGAGAGGGGGCAGCGCTATCCGACCTTTTGGCTAATTTTGACCTGATTGGAACGGATTAAAAAAAAGAAAAAAAAACACTATAAAAGATTCAGCTTTTTGCGACGTGAGGTATTTGAGATAATTGATTAAATTGTGGCTTAGCGTGTCTAAAAACAAATGCTCAATCTTACTCTCACCCCAGGATTTCGTTCTAAATCGTGGGAAGATAATTTGCGATTTTTACAGAAGAGGCGTATTTTTATGTCCATTTTATTTATTTTCGCATCGCATTTAAGCAAGTTTCAATAGTATAAAGGGAGCATCATTTGAGTTTTTTCAAACATCTATGACAAATGTTTTTCATCTTTTACGCTTCACCGAGAAAATCAGTAAAATGTGTGTTTTTAAAAAAAAATGTTCACAAAAGATAACAAATGGAGCTAAACTGCGTCCAATCCGTAAGCTATCCGGATTATTAATATATGAAATTACATCCGTCGAATTTTCGACGTTTGGCCTAATTCGCAACGCATTTGCCCAACTCAATATTTGATCCATACTTCCGATTTATTATTATTATTATTTGTACTCACTGAGAGTTATCCCACAGGTAATCGTCAGCGATTGCTCACCGACAAAAACCGGTGGTGTTCTCTGGAGTCTGAGTGGCAACAAGCCTACCCAGATGTCCAATGTTCTCTATCTCTTTTCGATACTAATCGCAAATAGTATATATTGCGGTATCGCAGCAGTCGTCTACAAGTGATTTCTCGCTGGCGCTGGGATTTGGGTGTCAATAATCCTCCCCAATGTCCATGCCTTCTCCGCACTCTTCGAGTGGATGTCTGGTTAGTGCTCTCAGTCCTCGGTCCTCCCATCCTCCTTGACCCTTTACGATCATTAATGTGGTATGAGTCGAAGCTGGTGGCATTACTGGGTTTTTTTAGGGGGGGGCAGTTTATGACAGGTGTTGCAGTTCATGTTCCTTTGTTCTTGCGGTAGTGTTATTCCTGTGGTTTTGCTTTCTTCCTGTTGTAACTTCCATGTGGTTTGTTACACTTCGTAACTTATGCGGGTTGATTACTGCATTCGAGGATTTTCCTTAGGATTGCAGCTGTTTTGATCATCGCGTTCTTTGTATGGTTACAGTGATCCCTTTGATTCCAATTTCCCCACGGTTTTTTCTCCATGATTTTGGAGGCTGTTTAATATTATTATTATTATCAACTCACTTGTCCTCATGTAGGTCATCATATGTGATTGCTCCCTCACGATAACCAAGTGATAAAACGTCTCCACAGATTTGCAGTATTCTCTACTTCTTTCCATAACTATTGTCAATAATTTTGCGTTATCGCAACAACTACGTACCATTGATTTCTCACTGGCAGCGACCATCGGTCGTCACTGGGGTTGGGGTGGCAATAAGCAACTCCCCTCTCCGGACGCTCCGCACCTTTCAAGTCTTCTTCCTCATCTGTGTTTCCATGCTCCTTGACATTTCATGACTAGTTTGTGTGATATCAGATTGTTTTTGTGTGTGTGTGTGTGGGGGGGGTATGAGATTTATTGCAGTTTCAGTTACTTCGTGTTCACGTGGTGTTTCCTTCTATGATTTTGTTCTATTTCTGTTGCAACTTCCATGTGACTGGTTAACGTTCGTAGCTTATGGGTTTTGTTGTTTTGTTTTTTTGTAAAAGGGTAACCGCGTACAAATGCCCGGTGTCCACTCGAATACAAGGATTACATATATCGGATGAGCGATAAGCGACACAACGCGATGACTGGAAACAACCGGTTGATCTGGCAAAAAATTTCTTGGGGGGAATTGTTTATCCAGGAGGACGGTTCAAGACGTATTTGTTTACATTATACGTGAAGATGGCGATGTTGTAGTCGGATGGGAAGCAGCTTCGCGGTATTTTATTCCACACACGGGACGCTCTATGAAAGAATCTTTGTTCATGGAAGTTCAGCTTGTTTTTTGCTACAGAGAGAGAGAGAGAGAGAGAGAGAGAGTGAGAGAGAGAGAACGGTAAGTTCTAATGCTGTGGTTGTAGCCAGGCGGGTTTTTGCTGTGAATGTTATGAGGGGGGACGAGGGTTGGAGCTCAACTGAGCACTTCCCCTGAACATAACGTACAGCAAGGAGAGACTAATAACATCTCTTGTGTGTAAACGGGGATGTAAGGAAGAAATTAGATAATCCGCCACTAGATTGCGATGTCAGTTGTGTACTCTGTTAAAGTAAGAAAGAGTGCTTCGAGCGGAACCTCCCCAGATGCGACAGCAGTACTCCATCTTAGGACTATCTGGCTCTTATACAGCTAGAGGGTTGTGTCAGGGGTTAAGTACCTTCTGGAGCGATAGAATGATCCAACCATTCTTCCAGTGATCTTAGCAACATATTTGATGTAAAGTATTCCATTTCAGGTATAGAGTAAAAATCAGACCTAGGAGTTAATCAAACAAAGGAGTTTCTTAATGGAGAGAGTCATTTATTCTAACTGAAGAGAAATGAGAACTTGAGCATTATTGGTAAAAAGAGAGAAGCTTGATGTAAGAGGCGTTAAAAGTAGCAAGCCCTTCCCCCCACTGTACCACGTGCTCCAAGTCTGAAGAGAAAGAGAGAGAGAGAGAGGGAGGAAGAGTCAGAAAGATCTTGGGCATCAGTGCTCTTTGATATGCTGCCATAGATAGTTGTGTCGTCTACGTCAATATCAACGAATGATCTCAGAGTACGATTAGGGAGGTCATTAATGAAAATCAAGAAGCGGGTAGGACCCAGATTGGAGCCTTGAGGTACTTCGGCATTAATATTATGAGCTTCGGACATTTGTCCGTCAACAGCTACTTTAATAGGCCCATCGGAGATAAAAGAGTTGCTGGTTGTGAGGACATTTCCAGATATTCCATAGCTTGAAAGTTTCTGAAGCAAACTTTTGTGGCAAACCCTATCGAAGGCCTTAGATATACACAGATCCTTCGCACTAGAGACGAAGCGCCTGTCGATAGAATCGCTGATCCTGTGTAATATCACAGTCAGTTTGTCAGCTGTTTATCTATGCATAACGAAATCCATATTGCTTGTCATTAAGTAGATTGTTTCTGTGTAGGCGGTTCACAACTTCTAGATTTCGTTGAAAGCAATGCAAATAAGAGGTCACTGTGGGCAATAGCGGCAGCACATTCAAGGATGTACCATAGCTAGCGGTTTGGCCTTTGTTGGAATGTGTTTGATTGCATAAAGCTATCAATACCAATGATTATGGAATCAGATACATCGGAAGCGATACAGGAAACGTTATTTTTGACAATTGCTTTCAGAGGGATTTCAGATATGAAGGATATTAAGGTGTCCCAATCAGCCATTGAGTATAGGAAAACTCTGCAATGGATAGGGGCATCAGAACAATTGCTCAGCTGCGTTTTAATCTTAATCGAGACAACTGAGTGATCGAGGGATCCCAGTTGAGACAGGACAGTAGATGTACACTGTTCAGAGAAATGTTCTTTCTGTATTTTTTGTTCTATTTCTATTTCAACTTACCTGTGGTTGGTCGGTGCTTCCTGGCCATGTGGGGTAGTTTACGCACTCGAGGAGTTGCCTTAATAATTCAATAGTTTTAAATCACTACCGTACGTTTTATGGTGTCAATCCTACCTTTGACTCAAATTTAGCCTATTTTTTTCAGTTAACTTGGAACTGTTCTTAGTGCTCCTACAATTATTGGCACTACAGTAACTTCCTTCGCGTTCCATATTCCTTTTAACTTTTTGACAAGTTCCATGTCTTTTCTTAGTTTTTCTAACTCTTTATCTTTTACTTGTGGACTGCTGGAACGGCGAAATCTACGATCTGACACGTTTTTTTCTTCTTGTGACTTTCATCACGCCGAGTCTACTTGTTTGCGTTCGTTTAGGCAATTGTACTTCTTTTGCATTACCCGTTCTTTCGGTATAACCGGTAAGATCTAACAAGAATGATAAAGAACAGAACGTATTTGTTAAGACTTTGGTTTTCTTTACTTTCCATCGCCAGATGGTTTACGCCGGTTAAGCACACGCATATATAACAAACATCTTTTGACATACTTTTGTCTCATGAAAGTCTTTTTCTTGCTGAGGTCCCAGACTTGGTTTCCGCTAGAAACTTGTGCATATATACATCCGATTGGAAAACAATTTGCTCTGCATTGTCTATCCGAACGTGAACAGAAGCAATTGTTCCACAAGCATTTCCAATTGTTTGTTTGATGAAATACAAGTCAGGGGATTTCTTTCACCGTACCAACTTGCTTATCAGCCGCATTTTTAGTCAGCGGACACGAAAGCCTAACATCAAGACGGGCTGGGGTACTATAGCCAATAAAGCTTCATCGGTGTCATAAACATCGGTAAACTCCCATTTTTCCGATACTTCGATACTCCGATCACCAAACTTTCCGGCTCTTCGCGTTTCTGAAACCGCCGCCTTTCAAGTCTCGCTTGCATTGCGGAATCTTCTCCTTTATAACAGTTATCAAGTCGCTTTCTTTTTTTCTCGACGTCCCACCCACAATGGACTCGTCCACAATTCATTTTTGCCACTCTTCATTATCTTACACTTCCAGTTGAAGACGATTTTATAGTTTTAGTTTTCAACTACTGTTTGTCGTTGTATACCTTTTGTGGTAGTTTGCAGCATTCACTAATGAAGTGATTTACTGTTTCATCTCTTTGTCTATTGAGTCTATTATTATTATTATTTACTCACTAGGAGTTATCACACTGGTCATCGTCAGTGATCACCCACTGCCAACAACCTGTGGTATTCCCTGGAGTCTGAGTGACAACAAGTCTCCTCAGACTTCCAGTATGCTCCACCTCTTTTCGTTCATCACCGCTGATGACCTTGCGGTATCGCAACAGCCACCTACCACCGATTTCACGATGATAAGGGCCATTGGTCTCCTCTGGGGCCCGGGTGGCAACAAGCCTCCCCACGGTCCCAGAGCTGTCCGCGCTCTTCCACTGGAGGTCTGGTTTGCGCTTTCCCTCCTCGACCTTCTGTCCATAATTTTCGTTGTGTCAGCCTATGCTTGCGCCTCTCTCTCGCGGTTGTATTTTCACCGGTTCTGTTGTCTTGTGCTTCCATGTGTTTGTACTCCATTCGTTGCTTATGTGAGTTAGTTTCCGCATTCGAGGACATTTCTCAGGATTGTAGCTGTTTTGATCATTACTGTCCTTTGTATGGTCTCAGTTATCCCTTTGATTCCTATTTCTCCTAGTCTTTTCTCCATGTTTTTGGGGACTGTTCCTAGTGCTCCTATGATTATTGGTGTTATACTGATTTTCTTCATGTTCCATATTCCTTTCAATTCTCTGGCAAGTTCAGTATATTTGCTTCTTTTTTTCCGTCTCTTTGATCTTCACTCTGTGGTCCGCTGGAACGGCAAAGTCTACGATTTTGCAGGATTTTTCTTCCTTGTTGATTATTATCATATCCGGTCTCCTTGCTGTTATGGGTTTGTCTGTTTGTACATTCATATCCCATATGATTTTGTGTTTTTCGTTTTCTAGTACAGTTTCTGGTTTGTGTTTGTACCGTTTTTTTGCATATTCGAAATTCAGTTGTTTGCATATTTCCCGGTGTACTTCTTTCCCCACGCTGTCATGTCTGTTCTTGTATTCCTTTTGGGCTAGCTTGCTGCATTCACTTATTATATGATTTATCGTTTCGTCTCTTTGTCCACACAATCGGCATTTGCTGTTTTCCTGGGTTTTATCTATCTTTGCTTTAATAAAGTTTGTCCTAATCGCATTGTTATGTGCGGCCGTCAGCAGAGATTCCGTTTCTCTGTTCAAGTGTCCTATTCTTAGCCATGCCCAGCTGTTCTCATTGGCTTCATCTCTTGTGAGTCTTATAAAGCGTCCATGTAGTCGTTTTTCTTCCCACTTTTCCTTTCTTGTCTTTTTGTTTCTGGTTTCAGTGCTTCCTGAGTTGTTTGTTGGGCTGGTGTCTCTTGCCGTGGTGATCAGTCTTTCCGTGTTCTGGGTTACATATTTCTCCAGCTCTTTTTTGGTGTCTTCCACACAGTCTTCTATTCTTACCAGTCCTCTACCTCCTTCATTTCTTTTCATGTAGAGTCTGTCCGTATCGTCTTTTGAGTGCAATGCATTGTGCATGGTCATTAGTTTTCTAGTCCTCTGGGCAAGGTGCCTGAGTTCTTCTTTGGTCCAGCCTATGAATGGTCCAGAGTATCTTATTAGTGATACAGCCCATGTGTTTATCCCTTTTACTAGGTTTCTGCCATATAGTTTAGTTTCTAAGAGTTTCCTTGTTCTTCGTAGATATTCTTTTCCAATCTTCTCTTTCATTTCTGTATATTTGATTGTGTCTGCTTCCAGAACTCCCAGGTATTTATAACTCTCTTGTTCTCCTAGCGCCCTCATCTCCTCTTGGTTGGGGAGTTCTATACCTTCTGTCGTCTCCAGTTTTCCTCTTTTAATCTCTAGCTGTGCACATTTTTCTATTCCAAACTCCATTTGGATATCCTGGCTGAATATCCTGGTTGTATTTATCAGCTTTTCTAGTTCTTTTCTGTTTTTTGCAAACAGTTTAAGGTCATCCATGTACATCAGGTGGTTTATTCTTTATTCTGTATCCGTAAACCTGTATCCGGCATCACACTTTCTGAGTATGTAGTTGAGTGGCATCATGGCTATTATAAACAATAGTGGTGATAGGTAGTCTCCTTGAAAGATGCCTCTCTGTATTTTTATCTCAGACAGGTGTTGTCCTCCGGCTGTCAGTTTTAGTCTCCATGTTTCCATTGCTTTCTGGATGAGATTAATAATCCTGCCTGATATCTTGTATATTTTTAAGCATTCAATTATCCATGTTTGGGGGATACTGTCGTAAGCTTTCTTGTAGTCAATCCATGCCATGGTTATGTTCTTTTGTTTGCTCTTCACCTCCTTCAGGGTCTTTGTATAGTAGATCATGTGCTCCTCTTTGTCCTTTCCGGCATCCTTTTTGTTCCTCGGGGAGCAGTCCACGTTTGTCCAGGGATTTGTAGATTTGTTCTCTCAGTTGTGCTGTGAGAATTTTCCAGATTATTGGTAGACATGTTATCGGTTTGTAGTTGCTGGTGGTCGTTCCCTTTTTGGGGTCTTTTTGTATTAATGTTGTTCTTCCTTCCGTCATCCATTCTGGTACGTCTGTTTTGCGGATACATCCACTCAGTCTCTGCGCTAGTCTTTCATGCAGGGTCGTGAATTTTTTAAACCAGTATGCATGTATTCCATAGTGGCCTGGTGCTCTCCAGTTTGCCATTTTTCTTAAGGTTTTCTTGGTCGTTTCTTTGTTAATTTCCGTTTCGATTCCTTCTTCGATTTCCTGCAAGTTCATCTTTCATGTTTTTCAACCATTGTGCATTCTTGTTGTGCTTTTTCGGTTCTTCCCATATCTTGCTCCAGAATTGTTTTGTTTCTGTTGGGTTCGGTTGCTCTGTTGTTGTTTTTTCTCCATTTACGTTTTTGTAAAACTGGCTTTCATTGTTTTCAAAGGTCCTGTTCTGTTTGCTCTGCTCTGATTTGTACCTGTATCGTCTCAGTCTCCCTTCTATTGCTGCTATCTTTTGTTTTATGTCTCATTTAATTTTTCCTTGCGTTTCTGATTTTTGCTTCTTAATCGTTTCATGTCCTCCTTCCTTTTGTTCACGGTTTTAGCTTCTTTCCGCAGTTTGGTGATCTGGGTTTCCAGTCTGATTTCCCATCCAGGTTTCGTCAGTCCTCTCTTTTGTCCATTCTCTTCGTTTCTTAGTTTCATACTTATTATTATTATTATTATTATTATTATTATTATTATTATTATTATTATTATTATTATTATTATTATTGTTGTTGTTATTATTGTTATCATTATTCTCATTATTATTATTATTATTATTATTATTATTATTATTATGTACTCACTAGGAGTTTTCACACAGGTCATCAGTGATTTCTCATCGACAGCCGGTGGTATTCCCTGGAGTCTGAGTGACAAAAAGTCTCCAAGATTTCCATTATTCTCCACCTCTTTTCGATAGCCACCGCAAATAAACTTGCAGTATCACAACAGCCGTTTGCCATTGATTTCTCGCTGGTAAGGACTATTGATCTTCTCTGGGATTTGGGTTGCAATAACCCCCCCCCAAAGGTCCCAGCAGTCTCTGCACTTCCAGTAGAGGTCTGGTTTGTGCTGTCCCTCCTCGGTTTTCTTATCCTCCTTGATCCTATGCAAATATTTTGTGCGGTGTCAACCTAAGCTGGTACCATTTTTTAAAAATTATTATTTTCTTTTTTTAAATTTAAAAAAAAATGTTCTAAATTTTTATTTTTATTTAATTTTTTTATTTTATTTATTTTTATTATTATTATTATTATTTGGTGGGCGGGGAGCTGATAGTGTTTCTTGCTATTTCTGTTCATAGCTTCATTTTTGTGTTGTGTCAGTTGCGGCCGGTGTAATTTATTGGAGGGAGCTTATGCAGTGATGTTTGTTGCATTTTCTGTTACTTTGTTTGTGATGTGTTCTTCCTGTAGTTTTGTTTTCTTCCTGTAGTAGATTCCGTGTGACCTTTCGTAACTTATGCGGGTTAGTTTCCGCATACAATGATTTTTCTTAAGATTGTATCTGTTTTGATCTTTGCCGTCCTTTGTATAGTTCCAATGATCCCTTTTATTCCAATTTCTCCCAGTCTTTTTTCCAGTTTTTTTTTATTGTTCCTAGTGCTCCTACGATTATTGGTATTATACTGACTTTCTTCATGCTCCATATTCCTTTCAGTTCTCTGGTTAGTTCAGCGTATTTGCTTAGTTTTTTCCGTTTCTTTGATCTTCACTTTGTGGTCTGCTTGAACGGTGAAGTCTACGAGTTTTCCTTCTTGTTGATTATTATAACATTCGGTCTCCTTGCTTGTATGAGTTTGTCTTTTTGTATATCCATATTCCAGATGATTTTATGTTTTTCGTTTTCCGGTACTGTTCCTGGTTTGTATTATTATCATTATTATTATTATTAAAGGGATATAATCGTGTTATATACCAGGAATCTACGACCGTTGCGATGCGTCTGATCAGCTGTTGTAAAAGGTATCATCCAAAATGAAGGGACATATTAACGGCTTTTATTATTTAATTTAACATTGGTTGGCACAATCTATAGAGTTCATATTTTATAATACTGAAAAATACTAATAGAAAATGAATCCATTTCATCTGATTAACAATACAAAAATATGGATTCATTTTAATAGTGACCAACTTCATCCCTGTTAAGGGCTTTACTGTCAGTAAAGCCTAGCTGTTCGACTTTCTCTTCCCGCTTTGTATTACTGTTTCATATATATATATATATATATATATATATATATATATATATATATATATATATATATATATATTTTAACATTTTTTAAAAATTTTATTTTTTTTATTTTTTATTTTTTTTTTATTTTACTTATATTTTTTCATTTATTAATTCTCCAACGAATGTTAAGTCTGCAATACCTTGGATTTAGTTAGTTTGTCTGGGAATCTAAACTGCATTTAATTTTTTTTTTTTTTTTTAAATGACTCAAAGCTTCTTTAGACTATATATATATATACGGCATAAAAACGCTGGTACACCTGTTCCCGTTCGATCACCGAAGTTAAGCAACTTTGGACCTGGTTAGTAATATATAGGTGACTATTTGGAATACAAGGCGCAGTTTGTCCTCTCTCCCGACCGAGATAAACATACGATTGTAGGCCGCATGTGAATTTGATATTCCCTAAAAACTTCCTTTTTCCGTGGAAGGCAGATGCCCGTTCCGAGCGAATACCAAACCAGGTATTACGGAATATTAAGTATACATTTTTTGTATATATTTGTGTTTCAGTATAAGCAGAGCTACGTAGTTGTATAAAATATACTTATAGCAAGTGAGGTACGCTGAAAAATGTGTGTTACATCTACGAAAGAATGCATCCGGCTTAAGCGGTTAGCGCTAAAAGCATTTTTAAAACTTCAATGGAAAATTTAAGCTCAAACAAAATATATATCTCATCGTTGAATTTTTTTAAAATTCAATGTCATCTTATCGACAATGTTACTGTTTATTAAAATATTTTTTTGTTGTTTAAAAAATCAATAGCTTACACTTATTTTATCGAATAAAGATTAGCTGTAAAAACGAAAGTCGCGTATTTTACATTAAAGAGTAATGTGTATTTAGTTGTTTTATTTATCATAGTTCACCCCAAATAAGGCAAGTAACCACTGTAGATGTAAGTGGCTAATGAGAACTAGGGCGAAAGTGCCGGGGGCCATCCTAAATTGGGAGGTGTGCTTGTTTACATTAGTTTTAAATTTCTGCATAACGGTACAGTCGGGGAAAAGGGAGCTGGGCGGAATTCCAAAAGCCGTAGCAAGAGAAAAGAAGCTATTGAACTAGAAGGCTCTCCAGCATCTTGGGTCCTCCACAGTGAATGGATAGGATTGAGCTGATTGTCGGGTTGGTCGAGTGTATTTATGTCGAGGGGCACCAGCGGAGAGAGTTCATCAAATCACATTCCATTGAAGTACTTGTAAAACAAGTACAAGTTTGCAACGTTGCAGCGATGGGACAGGAGCTTGGTGGATAGTGAGGGACCTATTAGATTAGCGACTCTATTTTTGACCTTGTCTTAGCGAGAGAGACTAGTGGATGGCGCACCAGCTAAGATGTGACAACAATACTTCATTCATGGGCGGATGGTGGCTTTGTAGAGATATAGGATACAGTCAGGTGTGAGAAGCTTTCTAGCAAGGTAGATGGACCTCACTTTCTTTGCAGCAATGTCTTCTATGTATTTCTTCAAATTAATGTTACCTGAGAATTTTTAGGCCGAGGATTTTTAACGTTGGACTCTCATGCAGGGTGTTATTTGCCATGGCAATCAGTGGTTGAACAGGTACTTTGTAGTTGTTACAGGAAAAGAGCTTTGTCTTAGCAGCGTTAAATTTTACCATCCGTTTATTAAACCATTCCACTACAGACTGCAGGTCACTTTCGAAGTATCCGGCCATTGTCTCGGATATGTAATGGTCTGTTTTACCCACGTCATATCAATGTGTGTCTGTCCCGACAAATAACGGAAGAGAGTACGCAAATCAATTTCTATAATAAGACGTTTTTTTCTCTCTTTTTTTTCTTTCTGTTTACTATCCCAATTTATGAGTATTTTTTTTCCTTTTTAAAACTTTGCAGTTTTGGGGCGTGTTCGTTCTTTTTTTCTTACTTTTTTTCTTTCTTTGTTTTAGCGAGATTTGCCCTCTTTCAATTACATGTTTTACTTTTTAAAATCATTATTTAATGTCTAATCATGTTCAATAATATAAGGAAGATAATTATCGGAAGAAAAAAGTGTATCGTGGTGTTTACTTCTTATTTAGGTCATCAGAAGTGGCTCAACTTGCGATGGTTAAGTCCTATCATATTGAAACAAAAAACATTTGAAAAACTCACATTTGAAAACAAATAGCATGCCAGACTTACACCGCCGTTTGAAATGGATTCGGAAAGAAATTCTCCAATCTAAATAAAATGTAACGGTCGGTATTTTTTCCTTTAGGTAATCAGTAATTGCAATAATAATTTGCATATGAAAAAAATACTAACGTAATTCAATAGTTTTATGTGAATATTAGTGCGAACTCCGGCGAATCAGTTTTCTATAATTATTAACGGAGGATGTACACAAGTATTGAAATATATATCAACATATTCATTAAGAAATCAGCGAAACTTGCGAATTTCTGTTATTTCAATTTTCAATTCGATTCGACTGCAAATATTGTTCTTCTGTTTGAAAAAATAAAGTAGTGTACAAAACGGATTTTCAGTTCTGAAATCGATCTGGTTCGTCTGCCAGTGTATCGTCAGCGCAGATCCTCACGAACAGTATTAGATTCTCTATTGCATTTGCCGATTGGGAGTCTGTCATGGGCATTTCGAGCCATTAGATCGGAGTTTTACATACAGCATATTGTATTCTAAAAATAACCATCCATCTAAATAGTGGCTAAGTACAACGTCGCTTACGTTCAATGACTTAACGAGAATCGGTTTGTGAACCTGATCATGACCGTTTATCAAATGGCAAACACTGTATAATTTACACAGGTCAAGCTATAAGTTTCATTAATTTAATGAAGAAAAAATATTTAATAGCCCTTCGCTTAGCTATGAGAGAAAACAATAACCGGACACTGTCAATGGCGACACAATATAAACAGACCACGCATTAAAAGAGGCACGATGAAACAAAATAATTCAATTGACCTAGATCGGTCTTGAAGGTCATGATAGGTCAAAAAAGGGCAACGAAATCATTCATCATAGAAGGGGAGCTTCAGGCAAAAAGTGTCATAGAATGAAACATGTAAAGCAACCTTATACATAGAAGAGCGCTCATTATTGACTGTTTTATGATGACCAACTGTCTGTTTACGTGCCGAATATTCTAACCTAAAATTACATTTAAATACATTTATATTTTTCTCATCTAAATAAGTAAAATACGAGGGAAGTATGTGTGTTTGCGTATAAACCTATAACTCTATCAGCTGAGTAGTAATAGAATATAGATTTTGTTTGCGTACACACCTAAGACACATACAGTGGTATAGTTAGAGTGGTTTGATCAAAATGCAGTCAGAATAGAGCATTCAGTAGATCATTTAATTAACTAAAACCAATTTTAGAGAATTAAAAAGTAATCTTCTTTAACACATACCTAAATAAACCCTATGCCTGAAATATAGATAGCGCGACTTATAAAAAAAACATATGATTTTCATAAAGTGCTAAACTTTAAAAGATACGTGTAAGAATTTGAAGCCAATCTGATTTTTAGTTTTCAAATCACAGTGTTTTAAGTTAAGCTCCTGTTCAAATTTTAAAAGCAATGGCGAAATCTGAATTTCGAATGGTGATGAAGCATTTCTGATGGGATAAAATACTATTCAAGCGAAGTAATGACGTGATAACTGTTATTCGGACTGTGCTCCGTTCGAGATAACAGTTAAGAGTTGGTGTTCTGCCTTTAAACCAGGTCGTACAGATACAAATAATACTAAACACTCAGGCCGCCGAAATCACAAATTTCAACTCTGCAATAGCTAAATCGAGACAGTTAAGTGTGTACATGCAAAAATACATACAGAAGTCTTATTTTATTTAGAAAGAATATACAGTTATTTTTAATAAAACATTTTGGGAACGACCTATTTGATAAGATAGAGACAATTCAACTGTATTTTGTATGTGAAATGTTCCAGCTGGATAAGGATACTGAAAATCTGCCCACCAGAGTAAGGAGGTTAGAATTCTTTTATTGAACATACATCTAGTCTAAATAGCTTCCGTGTAATATATATATATATATATATATATATATATATATATATATATATATATAAATATATATATATATATACATATATATATATATATAAATATATATAAATATATATATATATACATATATATATACATATATATATACATATATATACATAAATATACATATATATATACATATATATATATACATATATATATATATATATATATATATATATATATATATATATATATATATATATATATATATATATATATATATGACAGCTGACTATATTTGTATGTCTGATTTGACATAAATAGTTTTAAACGGTTGAAATTGGCCTTATTGGTTAGAGTGCTCTGAATTGAGTTAAAGGTGACACGTGTCCCGGAGTTCGAATCTGGCGACTGGTTTAAACAGTTATCTCCACACTGACGATTCCGCAAGGATGAAACGTATACTATGTGGATAATAATGAAATAGTTATTATTAACTCATGAGATACATATATATATATATATATATATATATATATATATATATATATATATATATAACTATGTATATATATTATTTACGGTGTAAACACATATAAAATTATAAAGTGCTATAATATATTGTGTATATTTTAATTATTTTCTTCAACAGTGCTCAATACGTAAGTATAGCTATGAAAATTATACATAGCATGAAATAGTAATATCATGAAAAATATATATTGCAATTAATCTACACAGAGGGGCCTATGTTTCATTCCAGCACGAAATCATTAGGATAAATACGTAGATCTTTTGTTACTGATTGTTTTTACATGTAGGCACTGTAAACACACACACACTAACTAATAAGATTCGTTGTTACTACTTCCTCAGGGGCCAATGGCCAACTCCTTTCAAGTAGAGGCTTAGCTGGCCTTTATGTGACACACTTTTTGGGATTTATTTTAAGTTTGTCAAATAAATAGGTGACTTTTTATGCACGTAAGAATTGAAAGAATTTTTTTGTACTATCTATGTTGTAACTCGTTTCTACTTTAGATTTTTATTTAGTTTAGTTTGTTTTATTTTGTTATTTTATTTTATTTATTTGTGTATTTAAAATTATATATATATATATATATATATATATATATATATCTTGAAGTGAGATTCATTCTATGTCTAGAGTCAATTGCCATGTCGCTTCTACAATTTAGTATGTTTTTGAGACTTTTAAAATCTAAACTAAGCTTCTCATTCAAACATAATCTACAGAGGTAGTATAAATATTTGCGCGTACTCACCCATCGTAATATTTTCCATCGATTATTGGCTGACGTCCGCCTTCTTTGAGTTTTACGTCACAGTTTGCCGTGATATTTGCCAACATACCTAAGGATAACTCCACATTATTAAAAAAAGTGTAGAGGATCAGTTTTACTAAATAATAATGATCAATGGATAAAAACTTAATGGACAAACTCCCTTAACTTGGTGATTGCGTACACTGCCGAGGCATCTTGCATTGTGTGACTATATATTTGTTACACCGGTCGTTCTTACACAGGAGAAACAACACCGGTTGTCACTATAAGTATTGCGAGTCACCAGAGACACAGAGAAGACAAAGCACAGTCTTGTAACTGTCTAGCTAAGTGCTAGTCACTTTCTTACTTTGTTAATACACTTGTTAAACCAACCTTCGACTTGACTTCCTTTATTTATTATTTACTGTTGGACAACTTCACAACAATATTGTATATACCCTCACATATATACTTGATTATACTGATATTGGCGTTTGTATAATTGAGGAATTGACCATAAAACGAATGTTCCAACAAGTTCAAGTTTGAAAACTTAAAAATAATTTAGCATATAGAATTGAATTAGGCTTAAAAGTCGACGTATTAGCTAACGTAAAAATAACTAACATTTTAGATGTCACGTTCAATTTCAATAAAAATAAATTAGCTATATTAAAAAATAACGCCATCGTAATATATGTTAACCAACGTCCAATTAATCCGCATCAAACATAAAACATATACATATTTATATCAAATGTAGGCTTTGCAATAACTCTAGCAACGAAATGGTATTTAAACATCTGAGTACAACACAGCTTTAAAAAATAGTGGGTGTAATAATATCGAGATTAAATATAAGCAACACAATACTAATAACAATAAGAAACGTAATAATAGAAGAAAGATAAACATCATTTGGTTCACGCCACCCTATATCTAGATGCTCAAAACAAAACTTGTCAGGAATATTCTCAATCCTATCGAAAAATACCGTCTCCTTACTAATCTATTGTGCTAAATGTTCAATAAAATAACTTAAAACTATACTATAGTTGCTGTGAAAACGTAGAACTGATAAGCAAAGTCCGTGATAAAAAATACTAAACGAGAATAATTGTGAAAAAATTAAAACAAAATACGTAGAAAAGGTTATAAATATAAGAAAAACAATAACGATTACATTAACAACAATAATAATATAATCACTCGAAATAGTAATGACAGAAACTAAAATAGCAATCATTCAAATAAATATAAGAAAATTATAGATTAGGAAAAACACGGTAACTGCAGAACGTGTGCACATTGTAAACTACAAAAAAATTGCTTAAGTAAATATATCGTTTACCAAGCCACAATATTTGCCAAAAAAAGCTCGCTAACAAATAATAATACTTAGGTAAAATCTCCCTATAATTTAAAACTAGGTATAATAACCATAAAAGCAAATTAAGTAACAAAAAACACCGATCTCAAACAATAATTGCATATATAGAGAGAAAATAACACAATAAAATTACGAATTCATAACATCAAACATTATTTTTCATAAACTGTTAAAATAATAGTTATGCTCAATATAAGGCAATATTGGATCGTTCGTCGATACTATATATAGAGAATTTAAAAATATGATGTTTTATTGATGATTTCAATAACAGAAATCCGTTTAGGTGGTTATATTGTAGTGATAAATGAAAAATATTTTGCATTTTTTCATTTATATATATATATATATATATATATATATATATATATATATATATATATATATATATATATATACACATAAGTAAGTAACTAAAACCGTTCCACGAAAGGAAAAACAGTTCCTATTTTATAACAAAATCAAAGCGGTTTATTAAATTACCTATATACCGTATCGTATATATATATATATATATATATATATATATATATATATATATATATATATATATATATATATATATATATATATATATATATATATATATATATATATATTATCTATATATATATATACAAGAAATAAATATATATATGTATATTATCTATATATATATACAGGAAATAAATATATATATATATATATTATCTATATATATATACAAGAAATAAATATATATATATATATATATATATATATATATATATATTATCTATATATATATATACAAGAAATAAATATATATATATATATATATATATATATATATACTAATAAATAAATTGCCGTTCGCTTTAAGGCATAGCTCATTAGGTATAACTATTTCGAGCTCCCGAGATATTACTTACATTCAATCAGTGGCGTATGATATCGCAGGGGTAGGAGCGCCGACTGTCAGCTCGACGGTTGAATTTCAATCCCGGCTTGCGGCACTAACTGGTGTAGCCGAACTGAAGAGCTGTGATACAGCGAAACAGTCTGTATGTGGATGACTATATGAAGTTATCTCCCTGGTTTGAGCTTATTTGTTAGGATATCGCCAACTGTTATTAGCTTTAAGGCGTAGCTCATTAGGTAAAAGTAATACATATATATATATATATATATATATATATATATATATATATATATATATATATATATATATATATATATATATATGTATATATATATATATATACAGATAGAAAGAGAAAGAGATGAAATAGAGACTCAAATATATTCATGAATATGCATGCGAATCGTCAAAAAGAATATGCTGTTATATCAACCACCAAATACCTATTTGTAAACAATTTATATGTTAATACAAAAAGATTCTATCGAATTGAAACTTGATTAGAATACACAACAATGACATCTTTATTTTATACGGTTCTGTTTAACGATCTTTTTATTTTTTATTATAAGCAATTAGTAGCTATCGATATGGATCTTGTGTCAATCATCGTTTGTTTTCTTTGAGGGTTTTCCTTATATACATTACAACACAAACTACATGTGTAATATAACTTTATTCTAGGAGTTTATTATGGTTCAAAAACATTCTGTTTTATTTGTTCTAATTATTTGTAATTTATATTTAACTGAAGAACTCACGAATCTACATCTTTTCTATCTATATGTTTCCCTCGCATCTCACTTAATGTTGATCCAACAACTCTATAATATTTCTTAATCTCTGTGTATTTATAGAATATCACTTGCTTCTAATTTACATACGTGAGTCTATGCACACCAAAACCGCGTATCTAAATCATATAAACAATTTCGCTATAAGAATAATAAAGAATAATATATTTTAATATAATACAACAACAACAATAATAATAATAATAATAATTATAATAATAATAGTAATAATAATAATTATAATACACACAAGAACATAAGTCAATCGTAAAACTGCATACCTCCGCCTAAAAACCAAAAGATGAACCAAAATCTAATATGAGCCTTACTTCTCCCTAATTTATCATTTTTTCCCGAAGTTAGGCCATAGAAACCTAGATAACTCAAAAACTATCTATTAGTTCAGGTTGAAATTTCGCCTTGGGTTTACTGTTATCAAAGAGAATCACATCCATACATTGAATTTAGAAAAAATCAGAAGTTGAAAGTCGGTCAAAATTCCGACAATGATCGCACTTTCGAGACTTCATTAGTAGTGAGTTTCTACAGTGAATAGAACCCAAGTTATCATTTTCACGTGACCATTGACATTAGATATTTTAAAATTAAATAATTTCTAGGTTAGACACAGTTTAGTGACGATTGGACAAGTGAGGTGGATTCTAGTCTGTACACTAACAAACAAACACACAGAGTGAGGAATCCAACAAACAAACTTAACCAAAACATAACCTCCTTAGCAAAGTAATAATAAAGATAATATAGAAATAAAGAGATTCATTTGTTTTTAGCTATGTAAAAAACATATCTTAAAAGATATGTTAAAGTTTATGAATTATCGAATGAAATCAAAATAAAATAAATAGTGGCAGTGGTTGTGACCCAGCGGGTTACGGGTGTGTCTATTATCTATACTAGCACATATATGCTCCCTCCGGTCGCATATTTTGGCTAGGCTACCGCGTCAGAAATAAAAGCTCACGCGTAAAACGATGGAGCCCCAGTTATATTTCTTGGGTGGTAAGACATTGATTTTCTTTGTTTATGACCAAGAATATTTTTAGTTGAAAATAAAGAAGAAAAAAATTTGACCCTACCCCTTTTTTTTGTTTTACCCTATAAAACTAAGAGTGTGATTGTTTCTGCCTTTCCTCATTTTCAAGCCGGCTTTCGCTTCGGGCTAACTTTAAAATATTTTCGCTACATTTTTTCCCATTTTAAAGCATTTTCTTTGACATCTCTGCCCAGGAAGTATTGTTAATGGCGAATATTTCCCACCTCACTCTCTTCTGAGCCTGCCTGCCTGCATCGAAGGCTTTATTATTATTGGACATTTTACCCTTTGGATTTTCTATTTTCGCCGCACCTGAAGTTGTGGCTTCTTGGAATTTAACTTTGAATCCTCTCTCACAACATTTCGGGCCTTTTAACGACCTACCTATCTACATCTCATTCTCTCCGCTGGACTTTTCGACACCGGACTTTTTAGCAGTCAGACATTTGCTTGCATTCGGGCAGAATTTTGCTCTGTGTTTCTTCCCCTACAACTTTTATTTTATTTTTTCAAATTTTAAATCTTGGCCTTTGCCAACTTATCTATCCCAGCGACTTCCTCTGATGATAAGATTTTGATCTTTGAAAAGTCTGGCTTAAGGAAAATTTAACTTGAATAAATTGCCTTTTTTGCGGAATATACCTTGCTCTGAGCAATTGAATTGAATTATGATTTGGCTTTTGCTTCTCTAATTCCTTTCCATTCTTCTTCATTCTACCTGCTCTATCCTGGATATTGAGCTGTATACTCTTCACAATAGGTTTTACTTTTCCTAAAAGTTCGCTTTTAGTACACCACTTTATATATATATATATATATATATATATATATAAATAATATAAATAATTATAATTTATAAATAAGATTATTAGCGAGAAAAATAGCGTAAATACATGTGGACATCTGAATAAAGCCTTCATGAGTCTATATTTGCGAATACTAATTTATTAGAAGTTCAAAAGCAATTGATTATGTAAATTGACAAATGCCCATAGTGTTTACAGCGGAGTTTGTATTAGTATATAATTAAGCTGGCGGACTTAGTAAATAGTCATACCACTCTGATTGAGTTTCGGCTTCAGACAGACAGAATGACAGACAGACAGACAGACAGATACATACACTCCATTATTAATAGATAATACAAAAATCCTGCTAATCTTGTTTGTTTGAAATTGAAAAGTATGAGATGGCGGTAGGAAAAGGCAAATTAATAAATTAAAAGGAAAGGGGAAAGTAAGAGGATGACGCAAATAAATAAATAACTTAAATAATGAGTCAATTCATAAACGTTCGTCTGTCTAGTCAGTCACCATAACAATAATGGATTTCATTAAATGACGCCATTATAGTGTTATTGACTAGCATCATTTGAAACGGTAAAACATGTATTGTCGTAACTAACATCTCCGACGCTTGTTCGTGAAATCTTGCTAATTTCCATTAAATGGGTAGCAGATTGCAACTTTATTCTCTAACTCTGTGGGTGCACGTTTAAAATATCTATTTACTTTCACAGTTCGTTAAAGGCACACATATATGCATGAATATACAATATGCCAACGTTGATCCAACGGCTTGGATCA
Source organism: Sepiola atlantica (assembly GCA_963556195.1). Classification (NCBI taxonomy): domain Eukaryota; kingdom Metazoa; phylum Mollusca; class Cephalopoda; order Sepiida; family Sepiolidae; genus Sepiola; species Sepiola atlantica. The sequence continues at coordinate 21,890,392 of OY744523.1, read as the reverse complement.
CACGGGTTATTTGGATTTGCGTTTGAATTGCCGCTTGAATCAGGCTAGTTATTTTATTGAAGTTTTCATGAATCAATCATAGGTTTGGCGTTTGGATCAATACAGACATTGTATTTGAACGTTTAGCAGTTAAATCATTGTATTGGCGTTTGCATCAGCCAATATGTTGTGTTGGCGCTTGGATCAGTCAAGTCATAGTATTGGCGCTTAATCAGTCAAATTACTGTTTTGGCGCCTAATCACTAAAGACATGTCAGTGGCGTTTGAACCAGGACCTAGTGGAAAATGATCAATTTTAATCTACTTCATCTACAGATTGGGGAAATATGGTCAAATCAACTCACATTATGACATTTTAGTTCATCTGCCCATTTTTATCGCTCCAATGTCATGTGTGTAAATATTTCTAAATCATTACAAATTAGGTTTTTTTAATAATAAAAAGGAAATATAAAATCGTATGATATGAGTTAATTTGATTGTATTGTTTAGTGTATTCACTTTTTCTAAAAGGTATCGGATCCTATTAATGCATTACATTATACACGGTGATTCATAAGTCACTTCACTTAGCTATTTAAAATAATTACCATATGAAGCACAAACATACTATGAACTTTTGATAATTGTTATCTTACTCTCTGATTACTGCTATTTGTTATTTTAAATTTGTTCGTTTATATATGTGTTTCTATATATATTTATTTCATAATCAATCAAATATGCTACAAAGAGTCGTAAATTCCTTGCAAAAAAGAATGGAGCAATGCATGCAGAAGGAAGGTGGAAATTTTGAAAATTTGCTGTAATTTTAAACTCCCATAAATGAATTTGGTGAATAAACTTTCTGTTTTGTATTACCGTATTTTTTAACTTTAGAATTTCAAAAATAAATAGCTAAGTGACTTATGAATCACCCTGTATATCGGCGAGAAATCTCTAATACTAACAACTGACTCTCTTCATCAGTGCACTCATTCCTCGGTGTATTGTTTTTTTTTTGTTGGGGATTTTGAAGCCTCTCTGGTGCCAGTTAAACCTAACTCTTATTACAAATACAGAAATAGTAAATAAGCATCATTTAAAGTTGGGGTGAATCAAAGCCACAAGTAGACTACTTTAGCAGAAATACGCACCCTTAACACTGGAGTCAACGACTTAAAGAGAATCACAAATTGTAACATTTACTCGGATTACTTAAGTTTAACTTGTTGAGTTTCGTATTTGCTTTACTTTCTAAAACATCCATTAATTAAATATTAATTCTATTTATAAAGTTGATATCATCACTCTTCTTTTTTGTTGTTGTTTTTTAAACATAGTTCATCCCAAACAAGGCAAGCTGCCACTGTAGACGTTAGGAGTTACTGAGAATTAGGGTGAAAGTTTTCGGGTAACCCTGAATTGGGAGCTGTGCAGCGAAATGCTTGTTCACATTTGTTTTACATTTCTGCATGTTGGTGCAGTCGGGGAAACAGGGAGCAGGGAGGGTGTCCCAAAGGCCGGCAACTCGAGGAAACAAGCTAGTGGGGTAGTGAATAGATGAGATTTAGCTGATTGTCGGTTTGGTCAAGTGTATTTACGTCGAGGGGGGAACCAGAGCAGGTAGTTCATCGGATCACATTCCATTGAAATACCTGATAAAACCAGCCCAAGGATGTAACATTGCGTCGATGAGAATGGGACTGGAGGTTTGTGTATACTGCGGGACCTATTAGATTATATACTCTATTTTGGACCTTGTCTAAGAGGGAGAGACTAGTGGATGGTGCACCAGCCCAAGTGTGGCAACAATAATCCATGCATGGGCAAATGGTGGCTTTGTAGAGATATAGGATACTATCAGGTTTGAGAAGTTTTCTAGCACGGTAGAGGGATCCCACCTTTAGTTCTGAGATTGAGATGATTAACGTTATGGTCGTCTTTAATCTCAAGATCAACAGATTTCTGTTATGAAGTGTTTTCAAAAGTATTCAAACTTCGTAATTAGGTTTATAATTTCTGAAACGAAAATAATTGCATCTTATTATCACTTATCCTGGAGTGGCATTTGGCCTTGATATGTGGTAAGTTTTCCTGAGAATTTCGTTGCTGGGCGCAATTTTTTCTCTTGTTTGTAACCTAGCACTTACCAACGAATCTTAGTTATTACGTCAGTGTAGTAAAATTATTATGTACTAGCGGGCTCCGTGGAAATTCCACGGTGCGTTCTACATCAATGTGTAACATTTACAGTTAGTAATAACATTCCTTTGGAAATATAAATGTTTGCCAAGCCAATGCTATTAAAGAAAAAAAGATGACTTTTTTCTTCTTCAATAAAAAGTAGTTTTCATTGTCAGCTAAATAGTATTTAAATATCTAAAACAAATATGTTTCTTCCTTATTTATTTAAAATGTTAACAATTTAATTATTTTTTAAAACAATAAATTATTTGAATCGAGAAAATTAATGTCACTTTTTGAAATGTATTTAATTTATTTAAAATTATTTTTTTTTACTCGATGTTACGACATAATTTTATTTGAACAATTCAATTTAAAATTGGTAAACTCGAAAAACTTTTACTTAGCGACATCAGGTAAATTCCTGTTTTAAATGTGTGTTAAAGGTGATCAGGTTAGTACGAATATGGAGTACCTGACTGTATCATTATATAGATTCTAATTGTCCAACTATATTTATGTGAAAGAAGACGAAGGAAGTTAATCAGATTGATGCTTAATATTCGATTTTAAAGACAGTGTAAATTAATTATATTTTGTAAATAAGTTGTCTGCGGGCGATATATATTAATTAACCGATACATGGGACTCTGACCGGTACTACCACTCCTTAAGGTGCAGATGGGCGCGGTGAGTAATGGAAACTACGGGGTGAGTCCACACTCCGCAAATTAGGACTTCACAAGACCGGGTTCGGATTTACCGAAGTTAAGTAACTGATTGATTTCCGGGGTGGTTGTGTGACGAACATTTTATAAATAGGTAGTTTAGTGATGAGAACACCGACCATTCTTTTGCTGGAAATAATGGGTCTGGTTTGTTTTAATATGATTTTTGAGATTAAGAAACAACGTGGCAGTTGAAGTTGGGGCATGTTAGTTTTGAAGCCAGGAACGAACTTAAAGCCGGAAGCCTACTTTGGACTAAAAGGTGGTGACAGATCACATTACTAGAGGTCTATAATTTAAATTCAATCTATGAAAAAAATTGTTTATTTTTGTACCATTTTTGTATTTTAGAACTATTTTAAAATGTTGCGTTAGTTTGATGGCATGTCTTTCTAAAAAATAAAAACATGTCAAACTAGTCAGAGAGAAATAGGGTCGATTGGCAACCCATCCCTATCTCTCGCTTAAAATGGAGAAAAACAGGTACTTTAGTATAAATATTCGCCAGCATTCAACACGTTTGATTAGAACGTCGAGACCATTACAAGCTGTCGTTGGCAGAGAAAGGCGTAGCAAGAGCGTATGATTTTGTTTGGAATCAATCTTCGAGCATGTCAGCGAAGGTGGCGAAGAAATTTGAAAACTTATCTTGATCGATGGAGAAAAAAATTCAGGGCATTTATTTATTCAGACCTTGCTTTCGAAGCAAACGTGTTTATGGAGAAAGATTGATATGAAGACATTCAAGATTGGAATTTTTCAACGTCCCAATTTAGTCGAGTGGAATGGTTCGGATTAAAATACTGTTACACGAAAAATCCTGCAGATTTAGATAAACATCGAAAATTAAATTGACCGATTTTGTATTCGTTCAGATTCTAATATAAATCGACACTAAAATGTATAGTTTTCCATTCAAGGAGTGGTGTTTTTAAAAGCCATCAACAGACATAGTACATACGTAGACTCTTTCAGAATTGGGCAAATCAAAACCGAAGTCGACTTGCATATACATCGGTTACAAGTTCAGACTATGATTGAACCTACTTTTATGTTGATATAGTCATGAATAAATTATTATTACAACTTTTAAAACAAAACAATTAAAATTTTCATTTTCTCATATAAGATTTTCGAATGGAACGATTGAGGTACGTCATTTTGCTGACTACGTACAAGAGAAAATAACTCAGCATTCGACTATTCATTCATAAGGTACTGATGTAATGTAGGACCCATGGATTTTGTTTGTTAGGGTTAGCTTAAGGTGTTCGTCAATGAATACCTGAAATACTTTTAAAAATTTAGGAAAATAACCGCTGTATACGTAACGATTTCATTGTGTATAAAGTGCCTCTATCCGCATCGGTGGCGCGATAAAAAAGAATGAAGTGATGAATGCAGATTTAAAAAGTTAGAAAAAAGAGTTTAATTTACTTAGTAAATAATTCCCCTAAAACGGGATAGCTTCGACAGCACTTTGGAAACCTTCTTCGTTTTAGTCCCCATGAAATGTTGCCTTAATAAAGATAGCTTCGAATTTAACAGTAGCTGGTTATGAAAAAGGTGATACGCACGTGAATTAACTTGACTTAAAAATCCAAATCTTTTGAAATGTTCTCTGATATTCAAGTTGAATATTTCTATTACTTATAAAATATATGAAAAATGAAAAAAGTATTACCAAAATATGTATGTATTCATCAACGTTTCGTCTTCATTAAAATACTTACTTGTGATGGTTGATTTGAAGTAATAACGCAGAAGTACAAATATTTGAAATAGTTTGGCCCATTTGTGACGAGAAAAGAATGTGTTCGTACATTTTTAGAAAAAAAACATAGCCGTTAGAAATTAATGTGTACTGCGTTTATGAAATAGAATAAGTTGTTTTTGTTATTTTTTTTCAAACGAAAATACAGTCATTAGAATTACGAAAAGGTGGTCCGACTATGACGTGAACGGAATGGTCTTCTTATTTTTTTCGAATAAAACATAGCCGTTAGAATTTGAAATGTGTAATATGTTTATGAAATGAAATGGATGTTTTTATTTAGTTATTTTTATTTAGTTTTTGTTTTTTATTTATTTTAGTATCGATATTATGTGCAAAGTTTTGTTGGGAGTGCAGTGTAAAATAGCTGGTCTGGATCTAATTTCAAGTTCTGTTCAGATGGAATAGTTTTCCAATTAAAGTAGATAAATGGTAGAAGCCATTACATTCTTTAATTGTGTTATAATTTATGATGAGTGCTGATTCAAGAAGTCTTCGCCGAGAGTTATTTAAGACTAGCGGGGCTACCCGGCGTTGCTCGGGGTCATAAAAACATATATTTGAAGAAAGATCGTGTGTGTAACATCTTTATATTCAAACTTCTATGTCCGCCCCCTCTCTCTATAGCCGTCTCTTTATCTGCTACCTTTCTCTTCCCTGGTCGCCCCATTTCGCCGCTACTTTCTAATTTTGCCTTTTGCAAAAGCTGTTTCTTCCCCACCATTTCTCCTATTGCCCAGGGTAATAGTATGACATATTTCTATAAAAAGAAACACCTCTATCTGCGCCTTCTATATAGGTACTTATCTCCACCCCGGTGTTCATACTATATACGTATCTATCATCACCCCGGTGTGAATGCTAAATACATACCTATTGCACCCCGGTGTGCATGCTACATAAGTAGCTATCGCTGCCCTAGTGCGAATACTAAAGACATACCAATTGCGCCCCGGTGTGCATGCTACATAAGTACCTATCGCTGCCCTAGTGCGAATAATTAATATGTACATATTGCAACTTTGGTGTGAATGCTAAATACGTACCTATCGCCGGCCCAGTGCGAATGCTAAATACGTACCTATAGCCGCCCTGGTGCGAATGCTAAATACGTACCTACAGCCGCCCCGGTGCAAATGCTAAATACGTACCTATCACCACCACGGTGCGAATGCGAAATACATACCTTTCGCCGCCACAGTGCGCGTGCTACATATGTACTGATCGCCGCCGCAGAGCGCATGCTATGTACGTACTTATTGCTGCCCATGTGTACATGCTATATACGTAGCTATCGCCACCCCTGAATTCTGAATACGTACCTATCGCCGCCCTGGTGTGGAAGCTAAATACGTACATATCGCCGCCCCGGTGCGAATGCTAAATACATACCTATCGCCGCCGCGGTGTGAATTCTAAATACGTACCTATCGCCGCCCCGGTGTGAATTCTAAATACGTACCTATCGCCGCCCTGGTGCGGAAGCTAAATACGTACATATCGCCACCCCGGTGCGAATGCTAAATACATACCTATCGCTGCCCCGGTGTGAATGCTAAATACATACCTATCGCCGCCCCGGTGTGAATGCTAAATACGTACCTATCGCCGCCCAGGTGCGCGTGCTATATATGAACCGATCGCTGCCTCATTGCGCATGCTACATACATACCTATCACTGCCCCGGTGTGCATACTATATACGTACTTATTACCGCCCATGTGCACATGCTATATAAGTACCTATCACCACTGCTGAATGCTAAATAAGTACCTATCGCCGCCCCGGTGTGGAAGCTAAATACGTACATATCGCCGCCCCTAAATTTGGGCAGACCCTAAAAAATTTGGCCTGACCCCTGAAATTTTCCCCGTCCCCTAAATCTCTCCAGCCCCTAATTTTTCACTCTCCCCCAACCCTGAGAAATATTTTGACTTCAAAACAAAAAAAAAAAAAATTTGGCCTGACCCCTAAAAAGTTCGTCCTGACCCCTAAAATTTTCCCCGACCCCTAAATCTCTCCAGCCCCTAATTTTTAACTCTCCCCCAACCATGAGAAATATTTTGACTTCAAAACAAAAAAAAACAAAAAAATTTGGCCTGACCCCTAAAAAGTTCATCCTGACCCCTAAAATTTTCCCCGACCCCTAAATCTCTCCAGCAACCTAATTTTTCACTCTCCCCCAACCATGAGATCTATTTTGACTTCAAAACAAAAAAAAAACAAAAAAATATGGCCTGACCCCTAAAAAGTTCGTCCTGACCCCTAAAATTTTCCCCGACCCCTAAATCTCTACAGCCCCCTAATTTTTCACTCTCCCCCAACCATGAGAAATATTTTGACTTCAAAACAAAAAAAAACAAAAAACAAAAAAAAACAAAAAAATTTGGCCTGACCGCTAAAAAGTTCGTCCTGACCCCTAAAATTTTCCCCGACCCCTAAATCTCTCCAGCCCCCTACTTTTTCACTCTCCCCCAACCCTGAGAAATATTTTGACTTCAAAACAAAAAAAAACAAAAAAAAACAAAAAAATTTGGCCTGACCCCTAAAAAGTTCGTCCTGACCCCTAAAATTTTCCCCTACCCCTAAATCTCTCCAGCCCCCCTTATTTTTCACTCTCCCCCAACCATGAGAAATATTTTGACTTCAAAACAAAAAAAAACAAAAAAATTTGGCCTGACCCCTAAAAAGTTCGTCCTGACCCCTAAAATTTTCCCCGACCCCTAAATCTCTCCAGCCCTCTAATTTTTCACTCTCCCCAACCCTGAGATATATTTTGACTTCAAAACAAAAAAAAACAAAAAAATTTGGCCTGACCCCTAAAAAGTTAATCCTGACCTCTAAAATTTTCCCCTACCCCTAAATCTCTCCAACCCCCTAATTTTTCACTCTCCCCCAACCATGAGAAATATTATGACTTCAAAACAAAAAAAAAGAAAAAAATTTTGCCTGACCCCTTCAAAGTTCGTCCTAACCCTTAAAATTTTCCCCGACCCCTAAATCTCTCTAGCCTCCTAATTTTTCCCTCTCCCCCAACCATGAGAAATATTTTGACTTCAAAACAAAAAAAAACAAAAAAATTTGGCCTGACCCCTAAAAAGTTCGTCCTGATACCTAAAATTTTCCCCTACCCCTAAATCTCTCCAGCCCCCTAATTGTTCACTCTCCCCCAACCATGAGAAATATTTTGACTTCAAAACAAAAAAAACAAAAAAATTTGGCCTGAACCCTAAAAAGTTCGTCCTTACCCCTAAAATTTTCCCCGACCCCTAAATCTCTCCAGCCCCCTAATTTTTCACTCTCCCCCAACCATGAGATATATTTTGACTTCAAAACAAAAAAAAACAAAAAAATTTGGCCTGACCCCTAAAAAGTTCGTCCTGACCCCTAAAATTTTCCCCGACCCCTAAATCTCTCCAGCCCCCTAATTTTTCACTCTCCCCCAACCATGAGATACATTTTGACTTCAAAACAAAAAAAAACAAAAAAATTTAGCCTGACCCATAAAAAGTTGGTCCTGACCCCTAAAATTTTCCCCGACCCCTAAAATTTTCCCCGACCCCTAAATCTCTCTAGCCCCCTAATTTTTCATTCTCCCCCAACCATGAGAAATATTTTGACTTCAAAACAAAAAAAAACAAAAAAATTTGGCCTGACCCCTAAAAAGTTCGTCCTGACTCCTAAAATTTTCCCCGACCCCTAAAACTCTCCAGCCACCTAATTTTTCACTATCCCCCAACCATGAGAAATATTTTGACTTCAAAACAAAAAAAAAACAAAAGAATTTGGCCTGACCCCTAAAAAGTTCGTCCTGACCCCTAAAATTTTCCACGACCCCTAAATCTCTACAGCCCCCTAATTTTTTACTCTCCCCCAACCCTGAGAAATATTTTCAGTTCAAAACCAAAAAAAAGAAAAAAATTTGGCCTGACCCCTAAAAAGTTCCGCCTGACCCCTAAAATTTTCCCCGACCCCTAAATCTCTCCAGCCCTCAAATTTTTCACTCTCCCCAACCCTGAGATATATTTATACTTCAAAACAAAAAAAAACAAAAAAATTTGGCCTGGCCCCTAAAAAGTTCGTCCTGACCCCTAAAATTTTCCCCTACCCCTAAATCTCTCCAGCCCCCTAATTTTTCACTCTCCCCCAACCATGAGAAATATTTTGACTTCAAAACAAAAAAAAAGAAAAAAATTTGGCCTGACCCCTAAAAAGTTCGTCCTGACCCCTAAAATTTTCCCCGACCCCTAAATCTCTCCAGCCACCTAATTTTTCACTCTCCCCCAACCATGAGATATATTTTGACTTCAAAACAAAAAAATTTGGCCTGACCCCTAAAAAGTTCGTCCTGACCCCTAAAATTTTCCCCGACCCCTAAATCTCTCCAGCCCCCTAATTTTTCACTCTCCCCCAACCATGAGATATATTTTGACTTCAAAACAAAAAAAAACAAAAAAATTTAGCCTGACCCATAAAAAGTTGGTCCTGACCCCAAAAATTTTCCCCGACACCTAAAATTTTCCCCGACCCCTAAATCTCTCCAGCCCCCTAATTTTTCACTCTCCCCCAACCATGAGAAATATTTTGACTTCAAAACAAAAAAAAACAAAAAAATTTGGCCTGACCCCTAAAAAGTTCGTCCTGACTCCTAAAATTGTCCCCGACCCCTAAATCTCTCCAGCCACCTAATTTTTAACTCTCCCCCAACCATGAGAAATATTTTGACTTCAAAACAAAAAAAAAACAAAAGAATTTGGCCTGACCCCTAAAAAGTTCGTCCTGACCCCTAAAATTTTCCCCGACCCCTAAATCTCTACAGCCCCCTAATTTTTTACTCTCCCCCAACCCTGAGAAATATTTTCAGTTCAAAACCAAAAAAAAGAAAAAAATTTGGCCTGACCCCTAAAAAGTTCCGCCTGACCCCTAAAATTTTCCCCGACCCCTAAATCTCTCCAGCCCTCTAATTTTTCACTCTCCCCAACCCTGAGATATATTTTGACTTCAAAACAAAAAAAAACAAAAAAATTTGGCCTGACCCCTAAAAAGTTCGTCCTGACCCCTAAAATTTTCCCCTACCCCTAAATCTCTCCGGCCCCCTGATTTTTCACTCTCCCCCAACCATGAGAAATATTTTGACTTCAAAACAAAAAAAACAAAAAAATTTGGCCTGACCCCTAAAAAGTTCGTCCTAACCCTTAAAATTTTCCCCGACCCCTAAATCTCTCTAGCTCCCTAATTTTTCCCTCTACCCCAACCCTGAGAAATATTTTGACTTCAAAACAAAAAAAAAGAAAAAAATTTGGCCTGACCCCTAAAAAGTTCGTCCTGACCGCTAAAATTTTCCCCGACCCCTAAATCTCTCCAGCCCCCTAATTTTTCACTCTCCCCCAACCCTGAGAAATATTTTGACTTCAAAACAAAAAAAAACAAAAAAATTTAGCCTGACCCCTAAAAAGTTCGTCCTGACCCCTAAAATTTTCCCCGACCCCTAAATCTCTCCAGCCCCCTAATTTTTCACTCTCCCCCAACCATGAGAAAAATTTTGACTTCAAAACGAAAAAAACAAAAAAATTTGGCCTGACCCCTAAAAACTTCGTCCTGACCCCTAAAATTTTCCCCGACCCCTAAATCTCTCCAGCCCCCTAATTTTTTTTACTCTCCCCCAACCATGAGATATATTTTGACTTCAAAACAAAAAAAAACAAAAAAACTTGGCCTGACCCCTAAAAAGTTTGTCCTGACCCCTAAAATTTTCCCCGACCCCTAAATCTCTCCAGCCCCCTAAATTTTCACTCTCCTCCAACCATGAGAAATATTTTAACTTCAAAACAAAAAAAAACAAAAAAATTTGGCCTGACCCCTAAAAAGTTCGTCCTGACCCCTAAACTTTTCCCCGACCCCTAAATCTATCCAGCCCCCTAATTTTTCACTCTCTCCCAACCCTGAGAAATATTTTGAGTTCAAAACCCAAAAAAACGAAAAAATTTGGCCTGACCCCTAAAAAGTTCGTCCTGACCCCTAAAATTTTCCCCGACCCCTACATCTCTCCAGCCCCCTAATTTTTCACTCTCCCCCAACCATGAGAAATATTTTGACTTCAAAACAAAAAAAAACAAAGAAAAACAAAAAAATTTGGCCTGACCCCTTAAAAGTTCGTCCTGACCCCTAAAATTTTCCCCGACCCCTAAATCTCTACAGCCTCCTAATTTTTTACTCTCCCCCAACCCTGAGAAATATTTTCAGTTCAAAACCAAAAAAAAAAAAAAAATTTGGCCTGACCCCTAAAAAGTTCCGCCTGACCCCTAAAATTTTCCCCGACCCCTAAATCTCTCCAGCCCTCTAATTTTTTACTCTCCCCAACCCTGAGATATATTTTGACTTCAAAACCAAAAAAAAGAAAAAAATTTGGCCTTACCCCTAAAAAGTTCCGCCTGACCCCTAAAATTTTCCCCTACCCCTAAATCTCTCCAGCCCCCTAATTTTTCACTCTCCCCCAACCATGAGAAATATTTTGACTTCAAAACAAAAAAAAACAAAAAAATTTGGCCCGACCCCTAAAAAGTTCGTCCTAACCCTTAAAATTTTCCCCGACACCTAAATCTCTCTAGCCCCCTAATTTTTCCCTCTACCCCAACCCTGAGAAATATTTTGACTTCAAAACAAAAAAAAAACAAAAAAATTTAGCCTGACCCCTAAAAAGTTCGTCCTGACCCCTAAAATTTTCCCCGACCCCTAAATCTCTCCAGCCCCCTAATTTTTCGCTCTCCCCCAACCCTGAGAAATATTTTGACTTCAAAACAAAAAAAAACAAAAAAATTTGGCCTGACCCCTAAAAAGTTCGTCCTGACCCCTAAAATTTTCCCCGACCCCTAAATCTCTCCAGCCACCTAATTTTTCACTCTCCTCCAACCATGAGAAATATTTTACCTTCAAAACAAAAAAAAAGAAAAAAATTTGGCCTGACCCCTAAAAAGTTCGTCCTGACCCCTAAACTTTTCCCCGACCCCTAAATCTATCCAGCCCCCTAATTTTTCACTCTCTCCCAACCCTGAGAAATATTTTGAGTTCAAAACCCAAAAAAACGAAAAAATTTGGCCTGACCCCTAAAAAGTTCGTCCTGACCCCTAAAATTTTCCCCGACCCCTAAATCTCTCCAGCCCCCTAATTTTTCACTCTCCCCCAACCATGAGAAATATTTTGACTTCAAAACAAAAAAAAACAAAGAAAAACAAAAAAATTTGGCCTGACCCCTAAAAAGTTCGTACTGACCCCTAAAATTTTCCCCGACCCCTAAATCTCTACAGCCCCCTAATTTTTTACTCTCCCCCAACCCTGAGAAATATTTTCAGTTCAAAACCAAAAAAAAGAAAAAAATTTGGCCTGACCCCTAAAAAGTTCCGCCTGACCCCTAAAATTTTCCCCGACCCCTAAATCTCTCCAGCCCTCTAATTTTTCACTCTCCCCAACCCTGAGATATATTTTGACTTCAAAACAAAAAAAAACAAAAAAATTTGGCCTGACCCCTAAAAAGTTCGTCCTGACCCCTAAAATTTTCCCCGACCCCTAAATCTCTCCAGCCCCCTAATTTTTCACTCTCCCCCAACCATGAGAAAAATTTTGACTTCAAAACAAAAAAAACAAAAAAATTTGGCCTGACCCCTAAAAAGTTCGTCCTGACCCCTAAAATTTTCCCCGACCCCTAAATCTCTCCAGCCACCTAATTTTTCACTCACCTCCAACCATGAGAAATATTTTAACTTCAAAACAAAAAAAAAGAAAAAAATTTGGCCTGACCCCTAAAAAGTTCGTCCTGACCCCTAAAATTTTCCCCTACCCCTAAATCTCTCCAGCCACCTAATTTTTCACTCTCCCCCAACCATGAGAAATATTTTGACTTCAAAACAAAAAAAAAACAAAAAAATTTGGCCTGACCCCTAAAAAGTTCGTCCTAACCCTTAAAATTTTCCCCGACCCCTAAATCTCTCTAGCCCCCTAATTTTTCCCTCTCCCCCAACCCTGAGAAATATTTTGACTTCAAAACAAAAAAAACAAAAAAATTTGGCCTGACCCCTACAAAGTTCGTCCTGACCCCTAAAATTTTCCCCGACCCCTTAATCTCTCCAGCCCCCTAATTTTTCACTCTCCCCCAACCATGAGAAAAATTTTGACTTCAAAACAAAAAAAACAAAAAAATTTGGCCTGACCCCTAAAAAGTTCGTCCTGACCCCTAAAATTTTCCCCGACCCCTAAATCTCTCCAGCCCCCTAATTTTTCACTCTCCCCCAACCATGAGAAAAATTTTGACTCCAAAACAAAAAAAACAAAAAAATTTGGCCTGACCCCTAAAAAGTTCGTCCTGACCCCTAAAATTTTCCCCGACCCCTAAATCTCTCCAGCCACCTAATTTTTCACTCTCCTCCAACCATGAGAAATATTTTAACTTCAAAACAAAAAAAAAGAAAAAAATTTGGCCTGACCCCATAAAATTTCGTCCTGACCCCTAAAATTTTCCCCGACCCCTAAATCTCTCCAGCCCCCTAATTTTTCACTCTCCCCCAACCCTGAGAAATATTTTGAGTTCAAAACCCAAAAAAACGAAAAAATTTGGCCTGACCCCTAAAAAGTTCGTCCTGACCCCTAAAATTTTCCCCGACCCCTAAATCTCTCCAGCCCCCTAATTTTTCACTCTCCCCCAACCATGAGAAATATTTTGACTTCAAAACAAAAAAAAACAAAGAAAAACAAAAAAATTTGGCCTGACCCCTAAAAAGTTCGTACTGACCCCTAAAATTTTCCCCGACCCCTAAATCTCTACAGCCCCCTAATTTTTTACTCTCCCCCAACCCTGAGAAATATTTTCAGTTCAAAACCAAAAAAAAGAAAAAAATTTGGCCTGACCCCTAAAAAGTTCCGCCTGACCCCTAAAATTTTCCCCGACCCCTAAATCTCTCCAGCCCTCTAATTTTTCACTCTCCCCAACCCTGAGATATATTTTGACTTCAAAACAAAAAAAAACAAAAAAATTTGGCCTGACCCCTAAAAAGTTCGTCCTGACCCCTAAAATTTTCCCCGACCCCTAAATCTCTCCAGCCCCCTAATTTTTCACTCTCCCCCAACCATGAGAAAAATTTTGACTTCAAAACAAAAAAAACAAAAAAATTTGGCCTGACCCCTAAAAAGTTCGTCCTGACCCCTAAAATTTTCCCCGACCCCTAAATCTCTCCAGCCACCTAATTTTTCACTCACCTCCAACCATGAGAAATATTTTAACTTCAAAACAAAAAAAAAGAAAAAAATTTGGCCTGACCCCTAAAAAGTTCGTCCTGACCCCTAAAATTTTCCCCTACCCCTAAATCTCTCCAGCCACCTAATTTTTCACTCTCCCCCAACCATGAGAAATATTTTGACTTCAAAACAAAAAAAAAACAAAAAAATTTGGCCTGACCCCTAAAAAGTTCGTCCTAACCCTTAAAATTTTCCCCGACCCCTAAATCTCTCTAGCCCCCTAATTTTTCCCTCTCCCCCAACCCTGAGAAATATTTTGACTTCAAAACAAAAAAAACAAAAAAATTTGGCCTGACCCCTACAAAGTTCGTCCTGACCCCTAAAATTTTCCCCGACCCCTTAATCTCTCCAGCCCCCTAATTTTTCACTCTCCCCCAACCATGAGAAAAATTTTGACTTCAAAACAAAAAAAACAAAAAAATTTGGCCTGACCCCTAAAAAGTTCGTCCTGACCCCTAAAATTTTCCCCGACCCCTAAATCTCTCCAGCCCCCTAATTTTTCACTCTCCCCCAACCATGAGAAAAATTTTGACTCCAAAACAAAAAAAACAAAAAAATTTGGCCTGACCCCTAAAAAGTTCGTCCTGACCCCTAAAATTTTCCCCGACCCCTAAATCTCTCCAGCCACCTAATTTTTCACTCTCCTCCAACCATGAGAAATATTTTAACTTCAAAACAAAAAAAAAGAAAAAAATTTGGCCTGACCCCATAAAATTTCGTCCTGACCCCTAAAATTTTCCCCGACCCCTAAATCTCTCCAGCCCCCTAATTTTTCACTCTCCCCCAACCCTGAGAAATATTTTGAGTTCAAAACCAAAAAAAACAAAAAAATTTGGCCTGACCCCTAAAAAGTTCGTCCTTACCCCTAAAATTTTCCCCGACCCCTAAATCTCTCCAGCCCCCTAATTTTTCACTCTCCCCCAACCATGAGAAATATTTTGACTTCAAAACAAAAAAAAACAAAAAAAAAACAAAAAAGTTTGGCCTGACCCCTAAAAAGTTCGTCCTTACCCCTAAAATTTTCCCCGACCCCTAAATCTCTCCAGCCCCCTAATTTTTCACTCTCCCCCAACCATGAGAAATATTTTGACTTCAAAACAAAAAAAAAGAAAAAAATTTGGCCTGACCCCTAAAAAGTTCGTCCTGACCCCTAAAATTTTCCCCTACCCCTAAATCTCTCCAGCCCCCTAATTTTTCACTCTCCCCCAACCATGAGAAAAATTTTGACTTCAAAACAAAAAAAACAAAAAAATTTGGCCTGACCCCTAAAAAGTTCGTCCTGACCCCTAAAATTTTCCCCGACCCCTAAATCTCTCCAGCCCCCTAAATTTTCACTCTCCTCCAACCATGAGAAATATTTTAACTTCAAAACAAAAAAAAAGAAAAAAATTTGGCCTGACCCCTAAAAAGTTCGTCCTGACCCCTAAACTTTTCCCCGACCCCTAAATCTATCCAGCCCCCTAATTTTTCACTCTCTCCCAACCCTGAGAAATATTTTGAGTTCAAAACCCAAAAAAACGAAAAAATTTGGCCTGACCCCTAAAAAATTCGTCCTGACCCCTAAAATTTTCCCCGACCCCTAAATCTCTCCAGCCCCCTAATTTTTCACTCTCCCCCAACCATGAGAAATATTTTGACTTCAAAACAAAAAAAAACAAAGAAAAACAAAAAAATTTGGCCTGACCCCTAAAAAGTTCGTCCTGACCCCTAAAATTTTCCCCGACCCCTAAATCTCTACAGCCCCCTAATTTTTTACTCTCCCCCAACCCTGAGAAATATTTTCAGTTCAAAACCAAAAAAAAGAAAAAAATTTGGCCTGACCCCTAAAAAGTTCCGCCTGACCCCTAAAATTTTCCCCGACCCCTAAATCTCTCCAGCCCTCTAATTTTTCACTCTCCCCAACCCTGAGATATATTTTGACTTCAAAACAAAAAAAAACAAAAAAATTTGGCCTGACCCCTAAAAAGTTCCGCCTGACCCCTAAAATTTTCCCCTACCCCTAAATCTCTCCAGCCCCCTAATTTTTCACTCTCCCCCAACCATGAGAAATATTTTGACTTCAAAACAAAAAAAAACAACAAAATTTGGCCTGACCCCTAAAAAGTTCGTCCTAACCCTTACAATTTTCCCCGACCCCTAAATCTCTCTAGCTCCCTAATTTTTCCCTCTCCCCCAACCCTGAGAAATATTTTGACTTCAAAACAAAAAAAAACAAAAAAATTTGGCCTGACCCCATAAAATTTCGTCCTGACCCCTAAAATTTTCCCCGACCCCTAAATCTCTCCAGCCCCCTAATTTTTCACTCTCCCCCAACCCTGAGAAATATTTTGAGTTCAAAACCAAAAAAAACAAAAAAATTTGGCCTGACCCCTAAAAAGTTCGTCCTTACCCCTAAAATTTTCCCCGACCCCTAAATCTCTCCAGCCCCCTAATTTTTCACTCTCCCCCAACCATGAGAAATATTTTGACTTCAAAACAAAAAAAAACAAAAAAAAACAAAAAAATTTGGCCTGACCCCTAAAAAGTTCGTCCTGACCCCTAAAATTTTCCCCGACCCCTAAATCTCTCTAGCCCCCTAATTTTTTCCTCTCCCCCAACCCTGAGAAATATTTTGACTTCAAAACAAAAAAAACAAAAAAATTTGGCCTGACCCCTAAAAAGTTCGTCCTGACCCCTAAAATTTTCCCCGACCCCTTAATCTCTCCAGCCCCCTAATTTTTCACTCTCCCCCAACCATGAGAAAAATTTTGACTTCAAAACAAAAAAAACAAAAAAATTTGGCCTGACCCCTAAAAAGTTCGTCCTGACCCCTAAAATTTTCCCCGACCCCTAAATCTCTCCAGCCCCCTAATTTTTCACTCTCCCCCAACCATGAGAAAAATTTTGACTTCAAAACAAAAAAAACAAAAAAATTTGGCCTGACCCCTAAAAAGTTCGTCCTGACCCCTAAAATTTTCCCCGACCCCTAAATCTCTCCAGCCACCTAATTTTTCACTCTCCTCCAACCATGAGAAATATTTTAACTTCAAAACAAAAAAAAAGAAAAAAATTTGGCCTGACCCCATAAAATTTCGTCCTGACCCCTAAAATTTTCCCCGACCCCTAAATCTCTCCAGCCCCCTAATTTTTCACTCTCCCCCAACCCTGAGAAATATTTTGAGTTCAAAACCAAAAAAAACAAAAAAATTTGGCCTGACCCCTAAAAAGTTCGTCCTTACCCCTAAAATTTTCCCCGACCCCTAAATCTCTCCAGCCCCCTAATTTTTCACTCTCCCCCAACCATGAGAAATATTTTGACTTCAAAACAAAAAAAAACAAAAAAAAAACAAAAAAGTTTGGCCTGACCCCTAAAAAGTTCGTCCTGACCCCTTAAAATTTCCCCTACCCCTAAATCTCTCCAGCCCCCTAATTTTTCACTCTCCCCCAACCATGAGAAATATTTTGACTTCAAAACAAAAAAAAAACAAAAAAATTTGGCCTGACCCCTAAAAAGTTCGTCCTAACCCTTAAAATTTTCCCCGACCCCTAAATCTCTCTAGCCCCCTAATTTTTCCCTCTCCCCCAACCCTGAGAAATATTTTGACTTCAAAACAAAAAAAACAAAAAAATTTGGCCTGACCCCTAAAAAGTTCGTCCTGACCCCTAAAATTTTCCCCGACCCCTTAATCTCTCCAGCCCCCTAATTTTTCACTCTCCCCCAACCATGAGAAAAATTTTGACTTCAAAACAAAAAAAACAAAAAAATTTGGCCTGACGCCTAAAAAGTTCGTCCTGACCCCTAAAATTTTGCCCCACCCCTAAATCTCTCCAGCCCTTTAATTTTTTTTACTCTACCCCAACCATGAGATATATTTTGACTTCAAAACAAAAAAAAACAAAAAAATTTGGCCTGACCCCTAAAAAGTTCGTCCTGACCCCTTAAATTTTCCCCGACCCCTAAATCTCTCCAGCCCCCTAATTTTTCACTCTCCTCCAACCATGAGAAATATTTTACCTTCAAAACAAAAAAAAACAAAAAAATTTGGCCTGACCCCTTAAAAGTTCGTCCTGACCCCTAAAATTTTCCCCGACCCCTAAATCTATCCAGCCCCCTAATTTTTCACTCTCCCCCAACCCTGAGAAATATTTTGAGTTCAAAACCAAAAAAAACAAAAAAATTTGGCCTGACCCCTAAAAAGTTCGTCCTGACCCCTAAAATTTTCCCCGACCCCTAAATCTCTCCAGCCCCCTAATTTTTCACTCTCCCCCAACCCTGAGAAATATTTTGACTTCAAAACAAAAAAAAACAAAAAAATTTGGCCTGACCCCTAAAAAGTTCGTCCTGACCCCTAAAATTTTCCCCGACCCCTAAATCTCTCCAGCCCCCTAATTTTTCACTCTCCCCCAACCATGAGAAATATTTTGACTTCAAAACAAAAAAAAACAAAAAAAAACAAAAAAGTTTGGCCTGACCCCTAAAAAGTTCGTCCTGACCCCTAAAATTTTCCCCTACCCCTAAATCTCTCCAGCCCCCTAATTTTTCACTCTCCCCCAACCATGAGAAATATTTTGACTTCAACACAAAAAAAACAAAAAAATTTGGCCTGACCCCTAAAAAGTTCGTCCTGACCCCTAAAATTTTCCCCGACCCCTTAATCTCTCCAGCCCCCTAATTTTTCACTCTCCCCCAACCATGAGAAAAATTTTGACTTCAAAACAAAAAAAACAAAAAAATTTGGCCTGACCCCTAAAAAGTTCGTCCTGACCCCTAAAATTTTCCCCCACCCCTAAATCTCTCCAGCCCTTTAATTTTTTTTACTCTCCCCCAACCATGAGATATATTTTGACTTCAAAACAAAAAAAAACAAAAAAATTTGGCCTGACCCCTAAAAAGTTCGTCCTGACCCCTTAAATTTTCCCCGACCCCTAAATCTCTCCAGCCCCCTAATTTTTCACTCTCCTCCAACCATGAGAAATATTTTACCTTCAAAACAAAAAAAAAGAAAAAAATTTGGCCTGACCCCTTAAAAGTTCGTCCTGACCCCTAAAATTTTCCCCGACCCCTAAATCTATCCAGCCCCCTAATTTTTCACTCTCTTCCAACCCTGAGAAATATTTTGAGTTCAAAACCCAAAAAAACGAAAAAATTTGGCCTGACCCCTAAAAAGTTCGTCCTAACCCTTAAAATCTTCCCCGACCCCTAAATCTCTCCAGCCCCCTAATTTTTCACTCTCCCCCAACCATGAGAAAAATTTTGACTTCAAAACAAAAAAAACAAAAAAATTTGGCCTGACCCCTAAAAAGTTCGTCCTGACCCCTAAAATTTTCCCCGACCCCTAAATCTCTCCAGCCACCTAATTTTTCACTCTCCTCCAACCATGAGAAATATTTTAACTTCAAAACAAAAAAAACAAAAAAATTTGGCCTGACCCCTAAAAAGTTCGTCCTGACCCCTAAAATTTTCCCCCACCCCTAAATCTCTCCAGCCCTTTAATTTTTTTTACTCTCCCCCAACCATGAGATATATTTTGACTTCAAAACAAAAAAAAACAAAAAAATTTGGCCTGACCCCTAAAAAGTTCGTCCTGACCCCTTAAATTATCCCCGACCCCTAAATCTCTCCAGCCCCCTAATTTTTCACTCTCCTCCAACCATGAGAAATATTTTACCTTCAAAACAAAAAAAAAGAAAAAAATTTGGCCTGACCCCTTAAAAGTTCGTCCTGACCCCTAAAATTTTCCCCGACCCCTAAATCTATCCAGCCCCCTAATTTTTCACTCTCTCCCAACCCTGAGAAATATTTTGAGTTCAAAACCCAAAAAAACGAAAAAATTTGGCCTGACCCCTAAAAAGTTCGTCCTAACCCTTAAAATTTTCCCCGACCCCTAAATCTCTCTAGCCCCCTAATTTTTCCCTCTCCCCCAACCCTGAGAAATATTTTGACTTCAAAACAAAAAAAACAAAAAAATTTGGCCTGACCCCTAAAAAGTTCGTCCTGACCCCTAAAATTTTCCCCGACCCCTTAATCTCTCCAGCCCCCTAATTTTTCACTCTCCCCCAACCATGAGAAAAATTTTGACTTCAAAACAAAAAAAAACAAAAAAATTTGGCCTGACCCCTAAAAAGTTCGTCCTGACCCCTAAAATTTTCCCCCACCCCTAAATCTCTCCAGCCCTTTAATTTTTTTTACTCTCCCCCAACCATGAGATATATTTTGACTTCAAAACAAAAAAAAACAAAAAAATTTGGCCTGACCCCTAAAAAGTTCGTCCTGACCCCTTAAATTTTCCCCGACCCCTAAATCTCTCCAGCCCCCTAATTTTTCACTCTCCTCCAACCATGAGAAATATTTTACCTTCAAAACAAAAAAAAAGAAAAAAATTTGGCCTGACCCCTTAAAAGTTCGTCCTGACCCCTAAAATTTTCCCCGACCCCTAAATCTATCCAGCCCCCTAATTTTTCACTCTCTCCCAACCCTGAGAAATATTTTGAGTTCAAAACCCAAAAAAACGAAAAAATTTGGCCTGACCCCTAAAAAGTTCGTCCTGACCCCTAAAATTTTCCCCGACCCCTAAATCTCTCCAGCCCCCTAATTTTTCACTCTCCCCCAACCATGAGAAATATTTTGACTTCAAAACAAAAAAAAACAAAACAAAACAAAAAAATTTGGCCTGACCCCTTAAAAGTTCGTCCTGACCCCTAAAATTTTCCCCGACCCCTAAATCTCTACAGCCCCCTAATTTTTTACTCTCCCCCAACCCTGAGAAATATTTTCAGTTCAAAACCAAAAAAAAGAAAAAGATTTGGCCTGACCCCTAAAAAGTTCGTCTTGACCCCTAAAATTTTCCCCGACCCCTAAATCTCTCCAGCCCTCTGATTTTTCACTCTCCCCAACCCTGAGATATATTTTGACTTCAAAACAAAAAAAAACAAAAAAATTTGGCCTGACCCCTAAAAAGTTCGTCCTGACCCCTAAAATTTTCCCCTACCCCTAAATCTCTCCAGCCCCCTAATTTTTCACTCTCCCCCAACCATGAGAAATATTTTGACTTCAAAACAAAAAAAAACAAAAAAATTTGGCCTGACCCCTAAAAAGTTCGTCCTAACCCCTAAAATTTTCCCCGACCCCTAAATCTCTCCAGCCCCCTAATTTTTCACTCTCCCCCAACCATGAGAAATATTTTGACTTCAAAACAAAAAAAACAAAAAAATTTGGCCTGACCCCTAAAAAGTTCGTCCTGACTCCTAAAATTTTCCCCGACCCCTAAATCTCTCCAGCCCCCTAATTTTTCATTCTCCACCAACCATGAGAAATATTTTGACTTCAAAACAAAAAAAAACAAAAGAATTTGGCCTGACCCCTAAAAAGTTCGTCCTGACCCCTAAAATTTTCCCCGACCCCTAAATCTCTACAGCCCCCTAATTTTTTACTCTCCCCCAACCATGAGAAATATTTTCAGTTCAAAACCAAAAAACAGAAAAAAATTTGGCCTGACCCCTAAAAAGTACCGCCTGACCCCTAAAATTTTCCCCGACCCCTAAATCTCTCCAGCCCTCTAATTTTTCACTCTCCCCAACCCTGAGATATATTTATACTTCAAAACCAAAAAAAAGAAAAAAATTTGGCCTTACCCCTAAAAAGTTCCGCCTGACCCCTAAAATTTTCCCCTACCCCTAAATCTCTCCAGCCCCCTAATTTTTCACTCTCCCCCAACCATGAGAAATATTTTGAGTTCAAAACAAAAAAAAAGAAAAAAATTTGGCCTGACCCCTAAAAAGTTTGTCCTGACCCCTAAAATTTTCCCCGATTCCTAAATCTCTCCAGCCCCCTAATTTTTCACTCTCCCCCAACCCTGAGAAATATTTTGACTTCAAAACAAAAAAAAACAAAAGAATTTGGCCTGACCCCTAAAAAGTTCGTCCTGACCCCTAAAATTTTCCCCGACCCCTAAATCTCTCCAGCCCCCTAATTTTTCACTCTCCCCCAACCATGAGAAAAATTTTGACTTCAAAACAAAAAAAACAAAAAAATTTGGCCTGACCCCTAAAAAGTTCGTCCTGACCCCTAAAATTTTCCCGGACCCCTTAATCTCTCCAGCCACCTAATTTTTCACTCTCCTCCAACCATGAGAAATATTTTAACTTCAAAACAAAAAAAAAGAAAAAAATTTGGCCTGACCCCATAAAATTTCGTCCTGACCCCTAAAATTTTCCCCGACCCCTAAATCTCTCCAGCCCCCTAATTTTTCACTCTCCCCCAACCCTGAGAAATATTTTGAGTTCAAAACCAAAAAAAACAAAAAAATTTGGCCTGACCCCTAAAAAGTTCGTCCTTACCCCTAAAATTTTCCACGACCCCTAAATCTCTCCAGCCCCCTAATTTTTCACTCTCCCCCAACCATGAGAAATATTTTGACTTCAAAACAAAAAAAAACAAAAAAAAACAAAAAAATTTGGCCTGACCCCTAAAAAGTTCGTCCTGACCCCTAAAATTTTCCCCTACCCCTAAATCTCTCCAGCCCCCTAATTTTTCACTCTCCCCCAACCATGAGAAATATTTTGACTTCAAAACAAAAAAAAAACAAAAAAATTTGGCCTGACCCCTAAAAAGTTCGTCCTAACCCTTAAAATTTTCCCAGACCCCTAAATCTCTCTAGCCCCCTAATTTTTCCCTCTCCCCCAACCCTGAGAAATATTTTGACTTCAAAACAAAAAAAACAAAAAAATTTGGCCTGACCTCTAAAAAGTTCGTCCTGACCCCTAAAATTTTCCCCGACCCCTTAATCTCTCCAGCCCCCTAATTTTTCACTCTCCCCCAACCATGAGAAAAATTTTGACTTCAAAACAAAAAAAACAAAATAATTTGGCCTGACCCCTAAAAAGTTCGTCCTGACCCCTAAAATTTTCCCCGACCCCTAAATCTCTCCAGCCCTTTAATTTTTTTACTCTCCCCCAACCATGAGAAATATTTTACCTTCAAAACAAAAAAAAACAAAAAAATGTAGCCTGACCCATAAAAAGTTGGTCCTGACCCCTAAAATTTTCCCCGACCCCTAAAATTTTCCCTGACCCCTAAATCTCTCCAGCCCCCTAATTTTTCACTCTCCCTCAACCATGAGAAATATTTTGACTTCAAAACAAAAAAAAACAAAAAAAAACACAAAAATTTGGCCTGACCCCTTAAAAGTTCGTCCTGACCCCTAAAATTTTCCCCGACCCCTAAATCTCTCCAGCCCCCTAAATTTTCACTCTCCTCCAACCATGAGAAATATTTTAACTTCAAAACAAAAAAAAAGAAAAAAATTTGGCCTGACCCCTAAAAAGTTCGTCCTGACCCCTAAACTTTTCCCCGACCCCTAAATCTATCCAGCCCCCTAATTTTTCACTCTCTCCCAACCCTGAGAAATATTTTGAGTTCAAAACCCAAAAAAACGAAAAAATTTGGCCTGACCCCTAAAAAGTTCGTCCTGACCCCTAAAATTTTCCCCGACCCCTAAATCTCTCCAGCCCCCTAATTTTTCACTCTCCCCCAACCATGAGAAATATTTTGACTTCAAAAAAAAAAAAAACAAAAAAAAACAAAAAAATTTGGCCTGACCCCTTAAAAGTTCGTCCTGACCCCTAAAATTTTCCCCGACCCCTAAATCTCTACAGCCCCCTAATTTTTTACTCTCCCCCAACCCTGAGAAATATTTTCAGTTCAAAACCAAAAAAAAGAAAAAGATTTGGCCTGACCCCTAAAAAGTTCGTCTTGACCCCTAAAATTTTCCCCGACCCCTAAATCTCTCCAGCCCTCTGATTTTTCACTCTTCCCAACCCTGAGATATATTTTGACTTCAAAACAAAAAAAAACAAAAAAATTTGGCCTGACCCCTAAAAAGTTCGTCCTGACCCCTAAAATTTTCCCCTACCCCTAAATCTCTCCAGCCCCCTAATTTTTCACTCTCCCCCAACCATGAAAAAAATTTTGACTTCAAAACAAAAACAACAAAAAAATTTGGCCTGACCCCTAAAAAGTTCGTCCTGACCCCTAAAATTTTCCCCGACCCTTTAATCTCTCCAGCCCCCTAATTTTTCACTCTCCCCCAACCATGAGAAAAATTTTGACTTCAAAACAAAAAAAACAAAAAAATTTGGCCTGACCCCTAAAAAGTTCGTCCTGACCCCTAAAATTTTCCCCCACCCCTAAATCTCTCCAGCCCTTTAATTTTTTTTACTCTCCCCCAACCATGAGATATATTTTGACTTCAAAACAAAAAAAAACAAAAAAATTTGGCCTGACCCCTAAAAAGTTCGTCCTGACCCCTTAAATTTTCCCCGACCCCTAAATCTCTCCAGCCCCCTAATTTTTCACTCTCCCCCAACCATGAGAAATATTTTGACTTCAAAACAAAAAAAAACAAAAAAAAACAAAAAAATTTGGCCTGACCCCTTAAAAGTTTGTCCTGACCCCTAAAATTTTCCCCGACCCCTAAATCTCTACAGCGCCCTAATTTTTTACTCTCCCCCAACCCTGAGAAATATTTTCAGTTCAAAACCAAAAAAAAGAAAAAGATTTGGCCTGACCCCTAAAAAGTTCGTCTTGACCCCTAAAATTTTCCCCGACCCCTAAATCTCTCCAGCCCTCTGATTTTTCACTCTCCCCAACCCTGAGATATATTTTGACTTCAAAACAAAAAAAAACAAAAAAATTTGGCCTGACCCCTAAAAAGTTCGTCCTGACCCCTAAAATTTTCCCCTACCCCTAAATCTCTCCAGCCCCCTAATTTTTCACTCTCCCCCAACCATGAGAAATATTTTGACTTTAAAACAAAAAAAAACAAAAAAATTTGGCCTGACCCCTAAAAAGTTCGTCCTAACCCTTAAAATTTTCCCCGACCCCTAAATCTCTCTAGCCCCCTAATTTTTCCCTCTCCCCCAACCCTGAGAAATATTTTGACTTCAAAACAAAAAAAAACAAAAAAATTTGGCCTGACCCCTAAAAAGTTTGTCCTGACACCTAAAATTTTCCCCGATTCCTAAATCTCTCCAGCCCCCTAATTTTTCACTCTCCCCCAACCCTGAGAAATATTTTGACTTCAAAACAAAAAAAAACAAAAAAATTTGGCCTGACCCCTAAAAAGTTCGTCCTGACCCCTAAAATTTTCCCCGACTCCTAAATCTCTCCAGCCCCCTAATTTTTCACTCTCCCCCAACCATGAGAAAAATTTTGACTTCAAAACAAAAAAAACAAAAAAATTTGGCCTGACCCCTAAAAAGTTCGTCCTGACCCCTAAAATTTTCCCCGACCCCTAAATCTCTCCAGCCACCTAATTTTTCACTCTCCTCCAACCATGAGAAATATTTTAACTTCAAAACAAAAAAAAAGAAAAAAATTTGGCCTGACCCCTAAAAATTTCGTCCTGACCCCTAAAATTTTCCCCGACCCCTAAATCTATCCAGCCCCCTAATTTTTCACTCTCCCCCAACCCTGAGAAATATTTTGAGTTCAAAACCAAAAAAAACAAAAAAATTTGGCCTGACCCCTAAAAAGTTCGTCCTGACCCCTAAAATTTTCCCCGACCCCTAAATCTCTCCAGCCACCTAATTTTTCACTCTCCTCCAACCATGAGAAATATTTTAACTTCAAAACAAAAAAAAAGAAAAAAATTTGGCCTGACCCCTAAAAATTTCGTCCTGACCCCTAAAATTTTCCCCGACCCCTAAATCTATCCAGCCCCTTAATTTTTCACTCTCCCCCAACCCTGAGAAATATTTTGAGTTCAAAACCAAAACAAACAAAAAAATTTGGCCTGACCCCTAAAAAGTTCGTCCTGACCCCTAAAATTTTCCCCGACCCCTAAATCTCTCCAGCTCCCTTATTTTTCACTCTCCCCCAACCATGAGAAAAATTTTGACTTCAAAACAAAAAAAACAAAAAAATTTGGCCTGACCCCTAAAAAGTTCGTCCTGACCCCTAAAATTTTCCCCTACCCCTAAATCTCTCTAGCCCCCTAATTTTTCCCTCTACCCCAACCCTGAGAAATATTTTGACTTCAAAACAAAAAAAAAACAAAAAAATTTAGCCTGACCCCTAAAAAGTTCGTCCTGACCCCTAAAATTTTCCCCGACCCCTAAATCTCTCCAGCCCTTTAATTTTTCGCTCTCCCCCAACCCTGAGAAATATTTTGACTTCAAAACAAAAAAAAACAAAAAAATTTGGCCTGACCCCTAAAAAGTTCGTCCTGACCCCTAAAATTTTCCCCGACCCCTAAATCTCTCCAGCCCCCTAATTTTTCACTCTCCCCCAACCATGAGAAATATTTTGACTTCAAAACAAAAAAAAACAAAAAAAAACACAAAAATTTGGCCTGACCCCTAAAAAGTTCGTCCTGACCCCTAAAATGTTCCCCTACCCCTAAATCTCTCCAGCCCCCTAATTTTTAACTCTCCCCCAACCATGAGAAATATTTTGACTTCAAAACAAAAAAAAAACAAAAAAATTTGGCCTGACCCCTAAAAAGTTCGTCCTAACCCTTAAAATTTTCCCCGACCCCTAAATCTCTCTAGCCCCCTAATTTTTCCCTCTCCCCCAACCCTGAGAAATATTTTGACTTCAAAACAAAAAAAACAAAAAAATTTGGCCTGACCCCTAAAAAGTTCGTCCTGACCCCTAAAATTTTCCCCGACCCCTTAATCTCTCCAGCCCCCTAATTTTTCACTCTCCCCCAACCATGAGAAAAATTTTGACTTCAAAACAAAAAAAACAAAAAAATTTGGCCTGACCCCTAAAAAGTTCGTCCTGACCCCTAAAATTTCCACCACCCCTAAATCTCTCCAGCCCTTTAATTTTTTTTACTCTCCCCCAACCATGAGATATATTTTGACTTCAAAACAAAAAAAAACAAAAAAATTTGGCCTGACCCCTAAAAAGTTCGTCCTGACCCCTTAAATTTTCCCCGACCCCTAAATCTCTCCAGCCCCCTAATTTTTCACTCTCCTCCAACCATGAGAAATATTTTACCTTCAAAACAAAAAAAAAGAAAAAATTTGGCCTGACCCCTTAAAAGTTCGTCCTGACCCCTAAAATTTTCCCCGACACCTAAATCTCTCCAGCCCCCTAATTTTTCACTCTCCCCCAACCATGAGAAAAATTTTGACTTCAAAACAAAAAAAACAAAAAAATTTGGCTTGACCCCTAAAAAGTTCGTCCTGACCCCTAAAATTTTCCCCGACCCCTAAATCTCTCCAGCCACCTAATTTTTCACTCTCCTCCAACCATGAGAAATATTTTAACTTCAAAACAAAAAAAAACAAAAAAAATTGGCCTGACCCCTAAAAATTTCGTCCTGACCCCTAAAATTTTCCCCGACCCCTAAATCTATCCAGCCCCCTAATTTTTCACTCTCCCCCAACCCTGAGAAATATTTTGAGTTCAAAACCAAAAAAAACAAAAAAATTTGGCCTGACCCCTAAAAAGTTCGTCCTGACCCCTAAAATTTTCCCCGACCCCTAAATCTCTCCAGCCCCCTAATTTTTCACTCTCCCCCAACCCTGAGAAATATTTTGACTTCAAAACAAAAAAAAACAAAAAAATTTGGCCTGACCCCTAAAAAGTTCGTCCTGACCCCTAAAATTTTCCCCGACCCCTAAATCTCTCCAGCCCCCTAATTTTTCACTCTCCCCCAACCATGAGAAATATTTTGACTTCAAAACAAAAAAAAACAAAAAAAAACAAAAAAATTTGGCCTGACCCCTAAAAAGTTCGTCCTGACCCCTAAAATTTTCCCCTACCCCTAAATCTCTCCAGCCCCCTAATTTTTCACTCTCCCCCAACCATGAGAAATATTTTGACTTCAAAACAAAAAAAAACAAAAAAATTTGGCCTGACCCCTAAAAAGTTCGTCCTAACCCTTAAAATTTTCCCCGACCCCTAAATCTCTCTAGCCCCCTAATTTTTCCCTCTCCCCCAACCCTGAGAAATATTTTGACTTCAAAACAAAAAAAAACAAAAAAATTTTGCCTGACCCCTAAAAAGTTCGTCCTGACCCCTAAAATTTTCCCCGACCCCTAAATCTCTCCAGCCCCCTAATTTTTCACTCTCCCCCAACCATGAGAAAAATTTTGACTTCAAAACAAAAAAAACAAAATAATTTGGCCTGACCCCTAAAAAGTTCGTCCTGACCCCTAAAATTTTCCCCGACCCCTAAATCTCTCCAGCCCTTTAATTTTTTTACTCTCCCCCAACCATGAGAAATATTTTACCTTCAAAACAAAAAAAAACAAAAAAATGTAGCCTGACCCATAAAAAGTTGGTCCTGACCCCTAAAATTTTCCCCGACCCCTAAAATTTTCCCTGACCCCTAAATCTCTCCAGCCCCCTAATTTTTCACTCTCCCTCAACCATGAGAAATATTTTGACTTCAAAACAAAAAAAAACAAAAAAAAACACAAAAATTTGGCCTGACCCCTTAAAAGTTCGTCCTGACCCCTAAAATTTTCCCCGACCCCTAAATCTCTCCAGCCCCCTAAATTTTCACTCTCCTCCAACCATGAGAAATATTTTAACTTCAAAACAAAAAAAAAGAAAAAAATTTGGCCTGACCCCTAAAAAGTTCGTCCTGACCCCTAAACTTTTCCCCGACCCCTAAATCTATCCAGCACCCTAATTTTTCACTCTCTCCCAACCCTGAGAAATATTTTGAGTTCAAAACCCAAAAAAACGAAAAAATTTGGCCTGACCCCTAAAAAGTTCGTCCTGACCCCTAAAATTTTCCCCGACCCCTAAATCTCTCCAGCCCCCTAATTTTTCACTCTCCCCCAACCATGAGAAATATTTTGACTTCAAAAAAAAAAAAAACAAAAAAAAACAAAAAAATTTGGCCTGACCCCTTAAAAGTTCGTCCTGACCCCTAAAATTTTCCCCGACCCCTAAATCTCTACAGCCCCCTAATTTTTTACTCTCCCCCAACCCTGAGAAATATTTTCAGTTCAAAACCAAAAAAAAGAAAAAGATTTGGCCTGACCCCTAAAAAGTTCGTCTTGACCCCTAAAATTTTCCCCGACCCCTAAATCTCTCCAGCCCTCTGATTTTTCACTCTTCCCAACCCTGAGATATATTTTGACTTCAAAACAAAAAAAAACAAAAAAATTTGGCCTGACCCCTAAAAAGTTCGTCCTGACCCCTAAAATTTTCCCCTACCCCTAAATCTCTCCAGCCCCCTAATTTTTCACTCTCCCCCAACCATGAAAAAAATTTTGACTTCAAAACAAAAACAACAAAAAAATTTGGCCTGACCCCTAAAAAGTTCGTCCTGACCCCTAAAATTTTCCCCGACCCTTTAA
Organism: Sepiola atlantica; assembly: GCA_963556195.1. NCBI lineage: Eukaryota > Metazoa > Mollusca > Cephalopoda > Sepiida > Sepiolidae > Sepiola > Sepiola atlantica. The sequence continues at coordinate 21,861,136 of OY744523.1, read as the reverse complement.
TCTCTCCAGCCCCCTAATTTTTCACTCTCCCCCAACCATGAGAAAAATTTTGACTTCAAAACAAAAAAAACAAAAAAATTTGGCCTGACCCCTAAAAAGTTCGTCCTGACCCCTAAAATTTTCCCCCACCCCTAAATCTCTCCAGCCCTTTAATTTTTTTTACTCTCCCCCAACCATGAGATATATTTTGACTTCAAAACAAAAAAAAACAAAAAAATTTGGCCTGACCCCTAAAAAGTTCGTCCTGACCCCTTAAATTTTCCCCGACCCCTAAATCTCTCCAGCCCCCTAATTTTTCACTCTCCCCCAACCATGAGAAATATTTTGACTTCAAAACAAAAAAAAACAAAAAAAAACAAAAAAATTTGGCCTGACCCCTTAAAAGTTTGTCCTGACCCCTAAAATTTTCCCCAACCCCTAAATCTCTACAGCGCCCTAATTTTTTACTCTCCCCCAACCCTGAGAAATATTTTCAGTTCAAAACCAAAAAAAAGAAAAAGATTTGGCCTGACCCCTAAAAAGTTCGTCTTGACCCCTAAAATTTTCCCCGACCCCTAAATCTCTCCAGCCCTCTGATTTTTCACTCTCCCCAACCCTGAGATATATTTTGACTTCAAAACAAAAAAAAACAAAAAAATTTGGCATGACCCCTAAAAAGTTCGTCCTGACCCCTAAAATTTTCCCCTACCCCTAAATCTCTCCAGCCCCCTAATTTTTCACTCTCCCCCAACCATGAGAAATATTTTGACTTTAAAACAAAAAAAAACAAAAAAATTTGGCCTGACCCCTAAAAAGTTCGTCCTAACCCTTAAAATTTTCCCCGACCCCTAAATCTCTCTAGCCCCCTAATTTTTCCCTCTCCCCCAACCCTGAGAAATATTTTGACTTCAAAACAAAAAAAAAACAAAAAAATTTGGCCTGACCCCTAAAAAGTTTGTCCTGACACCTAAAATTTTCCCCGATTCCTAAATCTCTCCAGCCCCCTAATTTTTCACTCTCCCCCAACCCTGAGAAATATTTTGACTTCAAAACAAAAAAAAACAAAAAAATTTGGCCTGACCCCTAAAAAGTTCGTCCTGACCCCTAAAATTTTCCCCGACTCCTAAATCTCTCCAGCCCCCTAATTTTTCACTCTCCCCCAACCATGAGAAAAATTTTGACTTCAAAACAAAAAAAACAAAAAAATTTGGCCTGACCCCTAAAAAGTTCGTCCTGACCCCTAAAATTTTCCCCGACCCCTAAATCTCTCCAGCCACCTAATTTTTCACTCTCCTCCAACCATGAGAAATATTTTAACTTCAAAACAAAAAAAAAGAAAAAAATTTGGCCTGACCCCTAAAAATTTCGTCCTGACCCCTAAAATTTTCCCCGACCCCTAAATCTATCCAGCCCCCTAATTTTTCACTCTCCCCCAACCCTGAGAAATATTTTGAGTTCAAAACCAAAAAAAACAAAAAAATTTGGCCTGACCCCTAAAAAGTTCGTCCTGACCCCTAAAATTTTCCCCGACCCCTAAATCTCTCCAGCCACCTAATTTTTCACTCTCCTCCAACCATGAGAAATATTTTAACTTCAAAACAAAAAAAAAGAAAAAAATTTGGCCTGACCCCTAAAAATTTCGTCCTGACCCCTAAAATTTTCCCCGACCCCTAAATCTATCCAGCCCCTTAATTTTTCACTCTCCCCCAACCCTGAGAAATATTTTGAGTTCAAAACCAAAACAAACAAAAAAATTTGGCCTGACCCCTAAAAAGTTCGTCCTGACCCCTAAAATTTTCCCCGACCCCTAAATCTCTCCAGCTCCCTTATTTTTCACTCTCCCCCAACCATGAGAAAAATTTTGACTTCAAAACAAAAAAAACAAAAAAATTTGGCCTGACCCCTAAAAAGTTCGTCCTGACCCCTAAAATTTTCCCCTACCCCTAAATCTCTCTAGCCCCCTAATTTTTCCCTCTACCCCAACCCTGAGAAATATTTTGACTTCAAAACAAAAAAAAAACAAAAAAATTTAGCCTGACCCCTAAAAAGTTCGTCCTGACCCCTAAAATTTTCCCCGACCCCTAAATCTCTCCAGCCCTTTAATTTTTCGCTCTCCCCCAACCCTGAGAAATATTTTGACTTCAAAACAAAAAAAAACAAAAAAATTTGGCCTGACCCCTAAAAAGTTCGTCCTGACCCCTAAAATTTTCCCCGACCCCTAAATCTCTCCAGCCCCCTAATTTTTCACTCTCCCCCAACCATGAGAAAAATTTTGACTTCAAAACAAAAAAAACAAAAAAATTTGGCCTGACCCCTAAAAAGTTCGTCCTGACCCCTAAAATTTTCCCCGACCCCTAAATCTCTCCAGCCACCTAATTTTTAACTCTCCTCCAACCATGAGAAATATTTTAACTTCAAAACAAAAAAAAAGAAAAAAATTTGGCCTGACCCCATAAAATTTCGTCCTGACCCCTAAAATTTTCCCCGACCCCTAAATCTCTCCAGCCCCCTAATTTTTCACTCTCCCCCAACCCTGAGAAATATTTTGAGTTCAAAACCAAAAAAAAAAAAAAAATTTGGCCTGACCCCTAAAAAGTTCGTCCTTACCCCTAAAATTTTCCCCGACCCCTAAATCTCTCCAGCCCCCTAATTTTTCACTCTCCCCCAACCATGAGAAATATTTTGACTTCAAAACAAAAAAAAACAAAAAAAAACACACAAATTTGGCCTGACCCCTAAAAAGTTCGTCCTGACCCCTAAAATGTTCCCCTACCCCTAAATCTCTCCAGCCCCCTAATTTTTAACTCTCCCCCAACCATGAGAAATATTTTGACTTCAAAACAAAAAAAAAACAAAAAAATTTGGCCTGACCCCTAAAAAGTTCGTCCTAACCCTTAAAATTTTCCCCGACCCCTAAATCTCTCTAGCCCCCTAATTTTTCCCTCTCCCCCAACCCTGAGAAATATTTTGACTTCAAAACAAAAAAAACAAAAAAATTTGGCCTGACCCCTAAAAAGTTCGTCCTGACCCCTAAAATTTTCCCCGACCCCTTAATCTCTCCAGCCCCCTAATTTTTCACTCTCCCCCAACCATGAGAAAAATTTTGACTTCAAAACAAAAAAACAAAAAAATTTGGCCTGACCCCTAAAAAGTTCGTCCTGACCCCTAAAATTTCCACCACCCCTAAATCTCTCCAGCCCTTTAATTTTTTTTACTCTCCCCCAACCATGAGATATATTTTGACTTCAAAACAAAAGAAAACAAAAAAATTTGGCCTGACCCCTAAAAAGTTCGTCCTGACCCCTTAAATTTTCCCCGACCCCTAAATCTCTCCAGCCCCCTAATTTTTCACTCTCCTCCAACCATGAGAAATATTTTACCTTCAAAACAAAAAAAAAGAAAAAAATTTGGCCTGACCCCTTAAAAGTTCGTCCTGACCCCTAAAATTTTCCCCGACACCTAAATCTCTCCAGCCCCCTAATTTTTCACTCTCCCCCAACCATGAGAAAAATTTTGACTTCAAAACAAAAAAAACAAAAAAATTTGGCTTGACCCCTAAAAAGTTCGTCCTGACCCCTAAAATTTTCCCCGACCCCTAAATCTCTCCAGCCACCTAATTTTTCACTCTCCTCCAACCATGAGAAATATTTTAACTTCAAAACAAAAAAAAACAAAAAAAATTGGCCTGACCCCTAAAAATTTCGTCCTGACCCCTAAAATTTTCCCCGACCCCTAAATCTATCCAGCCCCCTAATTTTTCACTCTCCCCCAACCCTGAGAAATATTTTGAGTTCAAAACCAAAAAAAACAAAAAAATTTGGCCTGACCCCTAAAAAGTTCGTCCTGACCCCTAAAATTTTCCCCGACCCCTAAATCTCTCCAGCCCCCTAATTTTTCACTCTCCCCCAACCCTGAGAAATATTTTGACTTCAAAACAAAAAAAAACAAAAAAATTTGGCCTGACCCCTAAAAAGTTCGTCCTGACCCCTAAAATTTTCCCCGACCCCTAAATCTCTCCAGCCCCCTAATTTTTCACTCTCCCCCAACCATGAGAAATATTTTGACTTCAAAACAAAAAAAAACAAAAAAAACAAAAAAATTTGGCCTGACCCCTAAAAAGTTCGTCCTGACCCCTAAAATTTTCCCCTACCCCTAAATCTCTCCAGCCCCCTAATTTTTCACTCTCCCCCAACCATGAGAAATATTTTGACTTCAAAACAAAAAAAAACAAAAAAATTTGGCCTGACCCCTAAAAAGTTCGTCCTAACCCTTAAAATTTTCCCCGACCCCTAAATCTCTCTAGCCCCCTAATTTTTCCCTCTCCCCCAACCCTGAGAAATATTTTGACTTCAAAACAAAAAAAAACAAAAAAATTTTGCCTGACCCCTAAAAAGTTCGTCCTGACCCCTAAAATTTTCCCCGACCCCTAAATCTCTCCAGCCCCCTAATTTTTCACTCTCCCCCAACCATGAGAAAAATTTTGACTTCAAAACAAAAAAAACAAAATAATTTGGCCTGACCCCTAAAAAGTTCGTCCTGACCCCTAAAATTTTCCCCGACCCCTAAATCTCTCCAGCCCTTTAATTTTTTTACTCTCCCCCAACCATGAGAAATATTTTACCTTCAAAACAAAAAAAAACAAAAAAATGTAGCCTGACCCATAAAAAGTTGGTCCTGACCCCTAAAATTTTCCCCGACCCCTAAAATTTTCCCTGACCCCTAAATCTCTCCAGCCCCCTAATTTTTCACTCTCCCTCAACCATGAGAAATATTTTGACTTCAAAACAAAAAAAAAAAAAAAACACAAAAATTTGGCCTGACCCCTTAAAAGTTCGTCCTGACCCCTAAAATTTTCCCCGACCCCTAAATCTCTCCAGCCCCCTAAATTTTCACTCTCCTCCAACCATGAGAAATATTTTAACTTCAAAACAAAAAAAAAGAAAAAAATTTGGCCTGACCCCTAAAAAGTTCGTCCTGACCCCTAAACTTTTCCCCGACCCCTAAATCTATCCAGCCCCCTAATTTTTCACTCTCTCCCAACCCTGAGAAATATTTTGAGTTCAAAACCCAAAAAAACGAAAAAATTTGGCCTGACCCCTAAAAAGTTCGTCCTGACCCCTAAAATTTTCCCCGACCCCTAAATCTCTCCAGCCCCCTAATTTTTCACTCTCCCCCAACCATGAGAAATATTTTGACTTCAAAAAAAAAAAAAACAAAAAAAAACAAAAAAATTTGGCCTGACCCCTTAAAAGTTCGTCCTGACCCCTAAAATTTTCCCCGACCCCTAAATCTCTACAGCCCCCTAATTTTTTACTCTCCCCCAACCCTGAGAAATATTTTCAGTTCAAAACCAAAAAAAAGAAAAAGATTTGGCCTGACCCCTAAAAAGTTCGTCTTGACCCCTAAAATTTTCCCCGACCCCTAAATCTCTCCAGCCCTCTGATTTTTCACTCTTCCCAACCCTGAGATATATTTTGACTTCAAAACAAAAAAAAACAAAAAAATTTGGCCTGACCCCTAAAAAGTTCGTCCTGACCCCTAAAATTTTCCCCTACCCCTAAATCTCTCCAGCCCCCTAATTTTTCACTCTCCCCCAACCATGAAAAAAATTTTGACTTCAAAACAAAAACAACAAAAAAATTTGGCCTGACCCCTAAAAAGTTCGTCCTGACCCCTAAAATTTTCCCCGACCCTTTAATCTCTCCAGCCCCCTAATTTTTCACTCTCCCCCAACCATGAGAAAAATTTTGACTTCAAAACAAAAAAAACAAAAAAATTTGGCCTGACCCCTAAAAAGTTCGTCCTGACCCCTAAAATTTTCCCCCACCCCTAAATCTCTCCAGCCCTTTAATTTTTTTTACTCTCCCCCAACCATGAGATATATTTTGACTTCAAAACAAAAAAAAACAAAAAAATTTGGCCTGACCCCTAAAAAGTTCGTCCTGACCCCTTAAATTTTCCCCGACCCCTAAATCTCTCCAGCCCCCTAATTTTTCACTCTCCTCCAACCATGAGAAATATTTTACCTTCAAAACAAAAAAAAACAAAAAAATTTGGCCTGACCCCTTAAAAGTTCGTCCTGACCCCTAAAATTTTCCCCGACACCTAAATCTCTCCAGCCCCCTAATTTTTCACTCTCCCCCAACCATGAGAAAAATTTTGACTTCAAAACAAAAAAAACAAAAAAATTTGGCTTGACCCCTAAAAAGTTCGTCCTGACCCCTAAAATTTTCCCCGACCCCTAAATCTCTCCAGCCACCTAATTTTTCACTCTCCTCCAACCATGAGAAATATTTTAACTTCAAAACAAAAAAAAACAAAAAAAATTGGCCTGACCCCTAAAAATTTCGTCCTGACCCCTAAAATTTTCCCCGACCCCTAAATCTATCCAGCCCCCTAATTTTTCACACTCCCCCAACCCTGAGAAATATTTTGAGTTCAAAACCAAAAAAAACAAAAAAATTTGGCCTGACCCCTAAAAAGTTCGTCCTGACCCCTAAAATTTTCCCCGACCCCTAAATCTCTCCAGCCCCCTAATTTTTCACTCTCCCCCAACCCTGAGAAATATTTTGACTTCAAAACAAAAAAAAACAAAAAAATTTGGCCTGACCCCTAAAAAGTTCGTCCTGACCCCTAAAATTTTCCCCGACCCCTAAATCTCTCCAGCCCCCTAATTTTTCACTCTCCCCCAACCATGAGAAATATTTTGACTTCAAAACAAAAATAAACAAAAAAAAACAAAAAAATTTGGCCTGACCCCTAAAAAGTTCGTCCTGACCCCTAAAATTTTCCCCTACCCCTAAATCTCTCCAGCCCCCTAATTTTTCACTCTCCCCCAACCATGAGAAATATTTTGACTTCAAAACAAAAAAAAACAAAAAAATTTGGCCTGACCCCTAAAAAGTTCGTCCTAACCCTTAAAATTTTCCCCGACCCCTAAATCTCTCTAGCCCCCTAATTTTTCCCTCTCCCCCAACCCTGAGAAATATTTTGACTTCAAAACAAAAAAAAACAAAAAAATTTGGCCTGACCCCTAAAAAGTTCGTCCTGACCCCTAAAATTTTCCCCGACCCCTAAATCTCTCCAGCCCCCTAATTTTTCACTCTCCCCCAACCATGAGAAAAATTTTGACTTCAAAACAAAAAAAACAAAATAATTTGGCCTGACCCCTAAAAAGTTCGTCCTGACCCCTAAAATTTTCCCCGACCCCTAAATCTCTCCAGCCCTTTAATTTTTTTACTCTCCCCCAACCATGAGAAATATTTTACCTTCAAAACAAAAAAAAACAAAAAAATTTGGCCTGACCCCTTAAAAGTTCGTCCTGACCCCTAAACTTTTCCCCGACCCCTAAATCTCTCCAGCCACCTAATTTTTCACTCTCCCCCAACCATGAGATATATTTGGACTTCAAAACAAAAAAAAAACAAAAAAATGTAGCCTGACCCATAAAAAGTTGGTCCTGACCCCTAAAATTTTCCCCGACCCCTAAAATTTTCCCCGACCCCTAAATCTCTCCAGCCCCCTAAGTTTTCACTCTCCCCCAACCATGAGAAATATTTTTACTTCAAAACAAAAAAAAACAAAAAAAAACACAAAAATTTAGCCTGACCCCTTATAAGTTCGTCCTGACCCCTAAAATTTTCCCCGACCCCTAAATCTCTCCAGCCCCCTAAATTTTCACTCTCCTCCAACCATGAGAAATATTTTAACTTCAAAACAAAAAAAAAGAAAAAAATTTGGCCTGACCCCTAAAAAGTTCGTCCTGACCCCTAAACTTTTCCCCGACCCCTAAATCTATCCAGCCCCCTAATTTTTCACTCTCTCCCAACCCTGAGAAATATTTTGAGTTCAAAACCCAAAAATACGAAAAAATTTGGCCTGACCCCTAAAAAGTTCGTCCTGACCCCTAAAATTTTCCCCGACCCCTAAATCTCTCCAGCCCCCTAATTTTTAACTCTCCCCCAACCATGAGAAATATTGTGACTTCAAAACAAAAAAAAACAAAAAAAAACAAAAAAATTTGGCCTGACCCCTTAAAAGTTCGTCCTGACCCCTAAAATTTTCCCCGACCCCTAAATCTCTACAGCCCCCTAATTTTTTACTCTCCCCCAACCCTGAGAAATATTTTCAGTTCAAAACCAAAACAAACAAAAAGATTTGGCCTGACCCCTAAAAAGTTCGTCTTGACCCCTAAAATTTTACCCCGACCCCTAAATCTCTCCAGCCCTCTGATTTTTAACTCTCCCCAACCCTGAGATATATTTTGACTTCAAAACAAAAAAAAACAAAAAAATTTGGCCTGACCCCTAAAAAGTTCGTCCTGACCCCTAAAATTTTCCCCTACCCCTAAATCTCTCCAGCCCCCTAATTTTTCACTCTCCCCCAACCATGAGAAATATTTTGACTTCAAAACAAAAAAAAACAAAAAAATTTGGCCTGACCCCTAAAAAGTTCGTCCTAACCCTTAAAATTTTCCCCGACCCCTAAATCTCTCTAGCCCCCTAATTTTTCCCTCTCCCCCAACCCTGAGAAATATTTTGACTTCAAAACAAAAAAAAAACAAAAAAATTTGGCCTGACCCCTAAAAAGTTCGTCCTGACCCCTAAAATTTTCCCCGACCCCTAAATCTCTCCAGCCCCCTAATTTTTCACTCTCCCCCAACCATGAGAAATATTTTGACTTCAAAACAAAAAAAAACAAAAAAATTTGGCCTGACCCCTAAAAAGTTCGTCCTAACCCTTAAAATTTTCCCCGACCCCTAAATCTCTCTAGCCCCCTAATTTTTCCCTCTCCCCCAACCCTGAGAAATATTTTGACTTCAAAACAAAAAAAAAACAAAAAAATTTGGCCTGACCCCTAAAAAGTTCGTCCTGACCCCTAAAATTTTCCCCGACCCCTAAATCTCTCCAGCCCCCTAATTTTTCACGTTCCCCCAACCATGAGAAATATTTTGACTTTAAAACAAAAAAAACAAAAAAATTTGGCCTGACCCCTAAAAAGTTCGTCCTGACTCCTAAAATTTTCCCCGACCCCTAAATCTCTCCAGCCCCCTAATTTTTCATTCTCCCCCAACCATGAGAAATATTTTGACTTCAAAACAAAAAAAAACAAAAGAATTTGGCCTGACCCCTAAAAAGTTCGTCCTGACCCCTAAAATTTTCCCCGACCCCTAAATCTCTACAGCCCCCTAATTTTTTACTCTCCCCCAACCATGAGAAATATTTTCAGTTCAAAACCAAAAAACAGAAAAAAATTTGGCCTGACCCCTAAAAAGTACCGCCTGACCCCTAAAATTTTCCCCGACCCCTAAATCTCTCCAGCCCTCTAATTTTTCACTCTCCCCAACCCTGAGATATATTTATACTTCAAAACCAAAAAAAAGAAAAAAATTTGGCCTTACCCCTAAAAAGTTCCGCCTGACCCCTAAAATTTTCCCCTACCCCTAAATCTCTCCAGCCCCCTAATTTTTCACTCTCCCCCAACCCTGAGAAATATTTTGACTTCAAAACAAAAAAAAACAAAAAAATTTGGCCTGACCCCTAAAAAGTTCGTCCTGACCCCTAAAATTTTCCCCGACCCCTAAATCTCTCCAGCCCCCTAATTTTTCACTCTCCCCCAACCATGAGAAAAATTTTGACTTCAAAACAAAAAAAACAAAATAATTTGGCCTGACCCCTAAAAAGTTCGTCCTGACCCCTAAAATTTTCCCCGACCCCTAAATCTCTCCAGCCCTTTAATTTTTTTACTCTCCCCCAACCATGAGAAATATTTTACCTTCAAAACAAAAAAAAACAAAAAAATTTGGCCTGACCCCTTAAAAGTTCGTCCTGACCCCTAAACTTTTCCCCGACTCCTAAATCTCTCCAGCCACCTAATTTTTCACTCTCCCCCAACCATGAGATATATTTGGACTTCAAAACAAAAAAAAACAAAAAAATGTAGCCTGACCCATAAAAAGTTGGTCCTGACCCCTAAAATTTTCCCCGACCCCTAAAATTTTCCCCGACCCCTAAATCTCTCCAGCCCCCTAAGTTTTCACTCTCCCCCAACCATGAGAAATATTTTTACTTCAAAACAAAAAAAAACAAAAAAAAACACAAAAATTTAGCCTGACCCCTTATAAGTTCGTCCTGACCCCTAAAATTTTCCCCGACCCCTAAATCTCTCCAGCCCCCTAAATTTTCACTCTCCTCCAACCATGAGAAATATTTTAACTTCAAAACAAAAAAAAAGAAAAAAATTTGGCCTGACCCCTAAAAAGTTCGTCCTGACCCCTAAACTTTTCCCCGACCCCTAAATCTATCCAGCCCCCTAATTTTTCACTCTCTCCCAACCCTGAGAAATATTTTGAGTTCAAAACCCAAAAAAACGAAAAAATTTGGCCTGACCCCTAAAAAGTTCGTCCTGACCCCTAAAATTTTCCCCTACCCCTAAATCTCTCCAGCCCCCTAATTTTTCACTCTCCCCCAACCATGAGAAATATTTTGACTTCAAAACACAAAAAAACAAAAAAATTTGGCCTGACCCCTAAAAAGTTCGTCCTAACCCTTAAAATTTTCACCGACCCCTAAATCTCTCCAGCCCCCTCATTTTTCACTCTCCCCCAACCATGAGAAATATTTTGACTTTAAAACAAAAAAAACAAAAAAATTTGGCCTGACCCCTAAAAAGTTCGTCCTGACTCCTAAAATTTTCCCCGACCCCTAAATCTCTCCAGCCCCCTAATTTTTCATTCTCCCCCAACCATGAGAAATATTTTGACTTCAAAACAAAAAAAAACAAAAGAATTTGGCCTGACCCCTAAAAAGTTCGTCCTGACCCCTAAAATTTTCCCCGACCCCTAAATCTCTACAGCCCCCTAATTTTTTACTCTCCCCCAACCATGAGAAATATTTTCAGTTCAAAACCAAAAAACAGAAAAAAATTTGGCCTGACCCCTAAAAAGTACCGCCTGACCCCTAAAATTTTCCCCGACCCCTAAATCTCTCCAGCCCTCTAATTTTTCACTCTCCACAACCCTGAGATATATTTATACTTCAAAACCAAAAAAAAGAAAAAAATTTGGCCTTACCCCTAAAAAGTTCCGCCTGACCCCTAAAATTTTCCCCTACCCCTAAATCTCTCCATCCCCCTAATTTTTAACTCTCCCCCAACCATGAGAAATATTTTGACTTCAAAACAAAAAAAAAGAAAAAAATTTGGCCTGACCCCTAAAAAGTTCGTCCTAACCCTTAAAATTTTACCCCGACACCTAAATCTCTCTAGCCCCCTAATTTTTCCCGCTCCCCCAACCCTGAGAAATATTTTGACTTCAAAACAAAAAAAAAACAAAAAAATTTGGCCTGACCCCTAAAAAGTTCGTCCTGACCCCTAAAATTTTCCCCGACCCCTTAATCTCTCCAGCCCCCTAATTTTTCACTCTCCCCCAACCATGAGAAAAATTTTGAGTTCAAAACCAAAAAAAACAAAAAAATTTGGCCTGACCCCTAAAAAGTTCGTCCTGACCCCTAAAATTTTCCCCCACCCCTAAATCTCTCCAGCCCTTTAATTTTTTTTACTCTCCCCCAACCATGAGATATATTTTGACTTCAAAACAAAAAAAAACAAAAAAATTTGGCCTGACCCCTAAAAAGTTCGTCCTGACCCCTTAAATTTTCCCCGACCCCTAAATCTCTCCAGCCCCCTAATTTTTCACTCTCCTCCAACCATGAGAAATATTTTACCTTCAAAACAAAAAAAAAGAAAAAAATTTGGCCTGACCCCTTAAAAGTTCGTCCTGACCCCTAAAATTTTCCCCGACACCTAAATCTCTCCAGCCCCCTAATTTTTCACTCTCCCCCAACCATGAGAAAAATTTTGACTTCAAAACAAAAAAAACAAAAAAATTTGGCTTGACCCCTAAAAAGTTCGTCCTGACCCCTAAAATTTTCCCCGACCCCTAAATCTCTCCAGCCACCTAATTTTTCACTCTCCTCCAACCATGAGAAATATTTTAACTTCAAAACAAAAAAAAACAAAAAAATTTGGCCTGACCCCTAAAAATTTCGTCCTGACCCCTAAAATTTTCCCCGACCCCTAAATCTATCCAGCCCCCTAATTTTTCACTCTCCCCCAACCCTGAGAAATATTTTGAGTTCAAAACCAAAAAAAACAAAAAAATTTGGCCTGACCACTAAAAAGTTCGTCCTGACCCCTAAAATTTTCCCCGACCCCTAAATCTCTCCAGCCCCCTACTTTTTCACTCTCCCCCAACCCTGAGAAATATTTTGACTTCAAAACAAAAAAAAACAAAAAAATTTGGCCTGACCCCTAAAAAGGTCGTCCTGACCCCTAAAATTTTCCCCGACCCCTAAATCTCTCCAGCCCCCTAATTTTTCACTCTCCCCCAACCATGAGAAATATTTTGACTTCAAAACAAAAAAAAACAAAAAAAAACAAAAAAATTTGGCCTGACCCCTAAAAAGTTCGTCCTGACCCCTAAAATTTTCCCCTACCCCTAAATCTCTCCAGCCCCCTAATTTTTCACTCTCCCCCAACCATGAGAAATATTTTGACTTCAAAACAAAAAAAAACAAAAAAATTTGGCCTGACCCCTAAAAAGTTCGTCCTGACCCCTAAAATTTTCCCCGACCCCTAAATCTCTCCAGCCCCCTAATTTTTCACTCTCCCCCAACCATGAGAAAAATTTTGACTTCAAAACAAAAAAAACAAAATAATTTGGCCTGACCCCTAAAAAGTTCGTCCTGACCCCTAAAATTTTCCCCGAACCCTAAATCTCTCCAGCCCTTTAATTTTTTTACTCTCCCCCAACCATGAGATATATTTTGACTTCAAAACAAAAAAAAACAAAAAAATTTGGCCTGACCTTTAAAAAGTTCGTCCTGACCCCTTAAATTTTCCCCGACCCCTAAATCTCTCCAGCCCCCTAATTTTTCACTCTCCTCCAACCATGAGAAATATTTTACCTTCAAAACAAAAAAAAAGAAAAAAATTTGGCCTGACCCCTTAAAAGTTCGTCCTGACCCCTAAACTTTTCCCCGACCCCTAAATCTCTCCAGCCACCTAATTTTTCACTCTCCCCCAACCATGAGAAATATTTTGACTTCAAAACAAAAAAAAACAAAAAAATTTGGCCTGACCCCTAAAAAGTTCGTCCTAACCCTTAAAATTTTCCCCGACCCCTAAATCTCTCTAGCCCCCTAATTTTTCCCTCCCCCCAACCCTGAGAAATATTTTGACTTCAAAACAAAAAAAAACAAAAAAATTTGGCCTGACCACTAAAAAGTTCGTCCTGACCCCTTAAATTTTCCCCGACCCCTAAATCTCTCCAGCCCCCTAATTTTTCACTCTCCCCCAACCATGAGAAAAATTTTGACTTCAAAACAAAAAAAACAAAATAATTTGGCCTGAGCCCTAAAAAGTTCGTCCTGACCCCTAAAATTTTCCCCGACCCCTAAATCTCTCCAGCCCTTTAATTTTTTTACTCTCCCCCAACCATGAGATATATTTTGACTTCAAAACAAAAAAAAACAAAAAAATTTGGCCTGACCTTTAAAAAGTTCGTCCTGACCCCTTAAATTTTCCCCGACCCCTAAATCTCTCCAGCCCCCTAATTTTTCACTCTCCTCCAACCATGAGAAATATTTTACCTTCAAAACAAAAAAAAAGAAAAAAATTTGGCCTGACCCCTTAAAAGTTCGTCCTGACCCCTAAACTTTTCCCCGACCCCTAAATCTCTCCAGCCACCTAATTTTTCACTCTCCCCCAACCATGAGATATATTTGGACTTCAAAACAAAAAAAAACAAAAAAATGTAGCCTGACCCATAAAAAGTTGGTCCTGACCCCTAAAATTTTCCCCGACCCCTAAAATTTTCCCCGACCCCTAAATCTCTCCAGCCCCCTAATTTTTCACTCTCCCCCAACCATGAGAAATATTTTGACTTCAAAACAAAAAAAAACAAAAAAAAACACAAAAATTTGGCCTGACCCCTTAAAAGTTCGTCCTGACCCCTAAAATTTTCCCCGACCCCTAAATCTCTCCAGCCCTTTAATTTTTTTACTCTCCCCCAACCATGAGATATATTTTGACTTCAAAACAAAAAAAAACAAAAAAATTTGGCCTGACCTTTAAAAAGTTCGTCCTGACCCCTTAAATTTTCCCCGACCCCTAAATCTCTCCAGCCCCCTAATTTTTCACTCTCCTCCAACCATGAGAAATATTTTACCTTCAAAACAAAAAAAAAGAAAAAAATTTGGCCTGACCCCTTAAAAGTTCGTCCTGACCCCTAAACTTTTCCCCGACCCCTAAATCTCTCCAGCCACCTAATTTTTCACTCTCCCCCAACCATGAGATATATTTGGACTTCAAAACAAAAAAAAACAAAAAAATGTAGCCTGACCCATAAAAAGTTGGTCCTGACCCCTAAAATTTTCCCCGACCCCTAAAATTTTCCCCGACCCCTAAATCTCTCCAGCCCCCTAATTTTTCACTCTCCCCCAACCATGAGAAATATTTTGACTTCAAAACAAAAAAAAACAAAAAAAAACAAAAAAATTTGGCCTGACCCCTTAAAAGTTCGTCCTGACCCCTAAAATTTTCCCCGACCCCTAAATCTCTACAGCCCCCTAATTTTTTACTCTCCCCCAACCCTGAGAAATATTTTCAGTTCAAAACCAAAAAAAAGAAAAAGATTTGGCCTGACCCCTAAAAAGTTCGTCTTGACCCCTAAAATTTTCCCCGACCCCTAAATCTCTCCAGCCCTCTGATTTTTCACTCTCCCCAACCCTGAGATATATTTTGACTTCAAAACAAAAAAAAAACAAAAAAATTTGGCCTGACCCCTAAAAAGTTCGTCCTGACCCCTAAAATTTTCCCCTACCCCTAAATCTCTCCAGCCCCCTAATTTTTCACTCTCCCCCAACCATGAGAAATATTTTGACTTCAAAACAAAAAAAAACAAAAAAATTTGGCCTGACCCCTAAAAAGTTCGTCCTAACCCTTAAAATTTTCCCCGACCCCTAAATCTCTCTAGCCCCCTAATTTTTCCCTCTCCCCCAACCCTGAGAAATATTTTGACTTCAAAACAAAAAAAAAACAAAAAAATTTGGCCTGACCCCTAAAAAGTTCGTCCTGACCCCTAAAATTTTCCCCGACCCCTAAATCTCTCCAGCCCCCTAATTTTTCACTCTCCCCCAACCATGAGAAATATTTTGACTTCAAAACAAAAAAAACAAAAAAATTTGGCCTGACCCCTAAAAAGTTCGTCCTGACTCCTAAAATTTTCCCCGACCCCTAAATCTCTCCAGCCCCCTAATTTTTCATTCTCCCCCAACCATGAGAAATATTTTGACTTCAAAACAAAAAAAAACAAAAGAATTTGGCCTGACCCCTAAAAAGTTCGTCCTGACCCCTAAAATTTTCCCCGACCCCTAAATCTCTACAGCCCCCTAATTTTTTACTCTCCCCCAACCATGAGAAATATTTTCAGTTCAAAACCAAAAAACAGAAAAAAATTTGGCCTGACCCCTAAAAAGTACCGCCTGACCCCTAAAATTTTCCCCGACCCCTAAATCTCTCCAGCCCTCTAATTTTTCACTCTCCCCAACCCTGAGATATATTTATACTTCAAAACCAAAAAAAAGAAAAAAATTTGGCCTTACCCCTAAAAAGTTCCGCCTGACCCCTAAAATTTTCCCCTACCCCTAAATCTCTCCAGCCCCCTAATTTTTCACTCTCCCCCAACCATGAGAAATATTTTGACTTCAAAACAAAAAAAAAGAAAAAAATTTGGCCTGACCCCTAAAAAGTTCGTCCTAACCCTTAAAATTTTCCCCGACACCTAAATCTCTACAGCCCCCTAATTTTTCCCTCTCCCCCAACCCTGAGAAATATTTTGACTTCAAAACAAAAAAAAAACAAAAAAATTTGGCCTGACCCCTAAAAAGTTTGTCCTGACCCCTAAAATTTTCCCCGATTCCTAAATCTCTCCAGCGACCTAATTTTTCACTCTCCCCCAACCCTGAGAAATATTTTGACTTCAAAACAAAAAAAAACAAAAAAATTTGGCCTGACCCCTAAAAAGTTCGTCCTGACCCCTAAAATTTTCCACGACCCCTAAATCTCTCCAGCCCCCTAATTTTTCACTCTCCCCCAACCATGAGAAAAATTTTGACTTCAAAACAAAAAAAACAAAAAAAATTGGCCTGACCCCTAAAAAGTTCGTCCTGACCCCTAAAATTTTCCCCGACCCCTAAATCTCTCCAGCCACCTAATTTTTCACTCTCCTCCAACCATGAGAAATATTTTAACTTCAAAACAAAAAAAAAGAAAAAAATTTGGCCTGACCCCTAAAAATTTCGTCCTGACCCCTAAAATTTTTCTCCGACCCCTAAATCTATCCAGCCCCCTAATTTTTCACTCTCCCCCAACCCTGAGAAATATTTTGAGTTCAAAACCAAAACAAACAAAAAAATTTGGCCTGACCCCTAAAAAGTTCGTCCGGACCCCTAAAATTTTCCCCGACCCCTAAATCTCTCCAGCCCCCTAAATTTTCACTCTCCCCCAACCATGAGAAATATTTTGACTTCAAAACAAAAAAAAAAACAAAAAAAAACAAAAAAATTTGGCCTGACCCCTTAAAAGTTCGTCCTGACCCCTAAAATTTTCCCCTACCCCTAAATCTCTCCAGCCCCCTGATTTTTCACTCTCCCCCAACCATGAGAAATATTTTGACTTCAAAACAAAAAAAAATCAAAAAAATTTGGCCTGACCCCTAAAAAGTTCGTCTTAACCCTTAAAATTTTCCCCTACTCCTAAATCTCTCCAGCCCCCTAATTTTTCACTCTCCCCCAACCATGAGATATATTTTGACTTCAAAACAAAAAAAAACAAAAAAATTTGGCCTGACCCCTAAAAAGTTCGTCCTGACCGCTAAAATTTTCCCCGACCCCTAAATCTCTCTAGCCACCTAATTTTTCACTCTCCCCCAACCATGAGATATATTTGGACTTCAAAACAAAAAAATTTAGCCTGACCCATAAAAAGTGTGTCCTGACCCCTAAAATTTTCCCCGACCCCTAAAATTTTCCCCGACCCCTAAATCTCTCTAGCCCCCTAATTTTTCACTCTACCCCAACCATGAGAAATATTTTGACTTCAAAACAAAAAAAAAGAAAAAAATTTGGCCTGACCCCTAAAAAGTTCGTCCTGACCCCTAAAATTTGCCCCGACCCCTAAATCTCTACAGCCCCCTAATTTTGCACTCTCCCCCAACCCTGAGAAATATTTTCAGTTCAAAACCAAAAAAAAGAAAAAAATTTGGCCTGACCCCTAAAAAGTTCAGCCTGACCCCTAAAATTTTCCCCGACCCCTAAATCTCTCCAGCCCTCTAATTTTTCACTCTCCCCAACCCTGAGATATATTTTGACTTCAAACAAAAAAAAACAAAAAAATTTGGCCTGACCCCTAAAAAGTTCGTCCTGACCCCTAAAATTTTCACCTACCCCTTAATCTCTCCAGCCCCCTAATTTTTCACTCTCCCCCAACCATGAGAAATATTTTGACTTCAAAATAAAAAAAAATAAAAAAAGTTGGCCTGACCCCTAAAAAGTTCGTCCTAACCCTTAAAATTTTCCCCGACCCCGAAATCTCTCTAGCCCCCTAATTTTTCACTCTCCCCCAACCCTGAGAAATATTTTGACTTCAAAACAAAAAAAAACAAAAAATTTGGCCTGACCCCTAAAAAGTTCGTCCTGACCCCTAAAATTTTCCCCGACCCCTAAATCTCTCCAGCCCCTAATTTTTCACTCTCCCCCAACCATGAGAAAAATGTTGACTTCAAAACAAAAAAAACAAAAAAATTTGGCCTGACCCCTAAAAAGTTCGTCCTGACCCCTAAAATTTTCCCCGACCCCTAAATCTCTCCAGCCCCCTAATTTTTCACTCTCCCCCAACCATGAGAAAAATGTTGACTTCAAAACAAAAAAAACAAAAAAATTTGGCCTGACCCCTAAAAAGTTCGTCCTGACCCCTAAAATTTTCCCCTACCCCTAAATCTCTCCAGCCCCCTAATTTTTCACTCTCCTCCAACCATGAGAAATATTTTAACTTCAAAACAAAAAAAAACAAAAAAATTTGGCCTGACCCCTAAAAAGTTCGTCCTGACCTCTAAAATTTTCCCCGACCCCTAAATCTATCCAGCCCCCTAATTTTTCACTCTCCCCCAACCCTGAGAAATATTTTGAGTTCAAAACCAAAAAAAACAAAAAAATTTGGCCTGACCCCTAAAAAGTTCGTCCTGACCCCTAAAATTTTCCCCGACCCCTAAATCTCTACAGCCCCCTAATTTTGCACTCTCCCCTAACCCTGAGAAATATTTTCAGTTCAAAACCAAAAAAAAGAAAAAAATTTGGCCTGACCCCTAAAAAGTTCTGCCTGACCCCTAAAATTTTCCCCGACCCCTAAATCTCTCCAGCCCTCTAATTTTTCACTCTCCCCAACCCTGAGATATATTTTGACTTCAAAACAAAAAAAAACAAAAAAATTTGGCCTGACCCCTAAAAAGTTCGTCCTGACCCCTAAAATTTTCACCTACCCCTAAATCTCTCCAGCCCCCTAATTTTTCACTCTCCCCCAACCATGAAAAATATTTTGACTTCAAAATAAAAAAAAAGAAAAAAAGTTGGCCTGACCCCATAAAAGTTCGTCCTAACCCTTAAAATTTTCCCCGACCCCGAAATCTCTCTAGCCCCCTAATTTTTCACTCTCCCCCAACCCTGAGAAATATTTTGACTTCAAAACAAAAAAAAACAAAAAAATTTGGCCTGACCCCTAAAAAGTTCGTCCTGACCCCTAAAATTTTCCCCGACCCCTAAATCTCTCCAGCCCCCTAATTTTTTTTACTGTCCCCCAACCATGAGATATATTTTGACTTCAAAACAAAAAAAAACAAAAAAATTTAACCTGACCCCTAAAATTTCGTCCTGACCCCTAAAATTTTCCCCTACCCCTAAATCTCTCCAGCCCCCTAATTTTTCACTCTCCTCCAACCATGAGAAATATTTTAACTTCAAAACAAAAAAAAACAAAAAAATTTTGCCTGACCCCTAAAAAGTTCGTCCTGACCCCTAAAATTTTCCCCGACCCCTAAATCTATCCAGCCCCCTAATTTTTCACTCTCCCCCAACCCTGAGAAATATTTTGAGTTCAAAACCAAAAAAAACAAAAAAATTTGGCCTGACCCCTAAAAAGTTCGTCCTGACCCCTAAAATGTTCCCCGACCCCTAAATCTCTCCAGCCTGAGGCGCTCATATTAGCGTCTATTAAAAGGTTGTAGTGTGAGTGAATTTATTCCCGCACCTTTGCATGATTTTTCAAATTATCTGCCACTCTCTGACGTCATGATGACCTGATATAACCAGACACAATTTAGAGCAAATACTTCGTGCTGTCGCAAGGTACCCACACATACTTCGTGCCGTCGCAGGGTACCTATACATACTTCGTCCGGTCGCAGGGTACCCACACATACTTCGTGCGGTCGCAGGGTACCCACACATACTTCGTCCGGCTGCAGGGTACCCACACATACTTCGTGCGGTCGCAGGTTACCTGTACATACTTCGTGCGGTCGCAGGGTAGCTATAAATACTTCGTCTGGTCGCAGGGTACCCACACATACATCGTCCGGTCGCAGGGTACCCACAAATACTTCGTCCGGTCGCAGGGTACCCACACATATTCGTGCGGTCGCAGGGTACCCACAAATACTTGGTGCGGTCGCAGGGTACCCACACATACTTCGTGCGGTGGCAGGGTGCCTATACATACTTCGTCCGGTCGCAGGGTACCCACACATACTTCGTCAGGCAGCAGGGTACCCACACATACTTCGTGCGGTCGCAGGGTACCCACACATACTTCGTCAGGCAGCAGGGTACCCACACATACTTCGTGCGGTCGCAGGGTACTTACACATACTTCGTACGGTCACAGGGTACCTACACATACTTCGTGCGGTCGCAGGGTACCCACACATACTTCGTCAGGCAGCAGGGTACCCACACATACTTCGTCAGGCGGCAGGGTACCCACACATACTTCGTGCGGTCGCAGGGTACTTACACATACTTCGTACGGTCACAGGGTACCCACACATACTTCGTGCGGTCGCAGGGTACCCACACATACTTCGTGGGGTCGCAGGGTACCCACACATACTTCGTCAGGTCGCAGGGTACCCACACATACCCTACCTCTACACTGCTCAAAAAAGGAGGAGGTAATGCATGGGAATAGTGCATCATGACAACGGAACCGATACGACCCTACCTCAACACTTCTCAAAAAAGGAGGAGATAATGCATGGGATGAGTGCATCATGACAACGGAACCGATACGACCCTACCTCAACACTTCTCAAAAAAGGAGGAGATAATGCATGGGAATAGTGCATCATGACAACGGACCCGATACGACCCTACCTCAACACTTCTCAAAAAAGGAGGAGATAATGCATGGGAATAGTGCATCATGACAACGGAACCGATACGACCATATCTCAACACTTCTAAAAAAAGGAGGAGATAATGCATGGGATGAGAGCATCATGACAACGGAACCGATACCACCCTACCTCAACATTTCTCAAAAAAGGAAGAGATAATGCATGGGATGAGGGCATCATGACAACGGAACCGATACGACCGTACCTCAACACTTCTAAAAAAAGGAGGAGATAATGCATGGGATGAGAGCATCATGACAACGGAACCGATACGACCCTACCTCAACATTTCTCAAAAAAGGAGGAGGTAATGCATGGGATCAGTGCATCATGACAATGGAACCGATACTACCCTACCTCAACACTTCTCAAGAAAGGAGGAGGTAATGCTCACACCAGCGAATACCGTAACCCCCCCCCCCAATTTGGCCTGAAAGGAGGAGGTAATTCCTATCATGATAACAGAACGGCCACAGGGAGGGAGGGGGGAGGAAAATATTAGCGTCTATTAATAATTATGAAAGAAAGTGTAAGAGGGAAAAAAAACTGCCACTCTCTGACGTCATGATGACCTGATATAACCGGACATAATTTAGGTCAAGACCGGGTACATCCGGCAAGGGATTATGGGACAGGTGCGGATGTGATTGAGCAACCCTTGTTTCACTACACACTCTTAACGTAGGATTCCTATGTTGTTATTGATGCAACCGGACAGAAGTTATTGGATGATCTGATACAACCGGACACAATTTAGGGCAAGACCGGGTACATCCGGCAAGGGATTATGGGATGTTTACAGTGACTCGGCATTTTTATCGGATTAGTACATAAATACATTAGATTATTTCGAATTTACTACATATTAACGTGTAAAAAGTCGTGAAAAATACGAAAAAACTGCTACCTTTTGTGGGAAAGTGGTCCGGTTGAGTGTCAGCGAGTGAATCGATTTTCGCGATTTTTAGATATTTTGCATCCGGGATTTGTGCGGTCCTGTAGATGTCAACTTTTTGACATGTCGTCGGGTAGTTTTTGAGGAGATACTGGACATACAAACAAACATACAAACAGACAACTGCCCTTTATATAAGAGACTAGCGGGGCTACCCGGCGTTGCTCGGGGTCATAAAAACATATATTTGAAGAAAGATCGTGTGTGTAACATCTTTATATTCAAACTTCTATGTCCGACCCCTCTCTCTATAGCTGTCTCTTTATCTGCTACCTTTCTCTTCCCTGGTCGCCCCATTTCGCCGCTACTTTCTAATTTTGCCTTTTGCAAAAGCTGTTTCTTCCCCACCATTTCTCCTATTGCCCAGGTTTAATAGTATGACATATTTCTATAAAAAGTAACACCTCTATCTGCGCCTTCTATATAGGTACTTATCTCCACCCCGGTGTTCATACAATATACGTATCTATCACCCTGGTGCGCATACTATATACGTACCTATCACCCTGGTGCGCATACTATATACGTACCTATCGCAGCCCCAGTGCACATACTATATACGTACCTATCGCCACCCCGGTGCAGATACTATTTAAGTACCTATCGCCGCCCCGTTGCGAATGCTAAATAGTACCTATTGTTGCCCCGGTGTGAATGCTAAATACATACCTATTGCGCCCCGGTGTGCATGCTACATAAGTATCTATCGCTGCCCTAGTGCGAATACTAAAGACATACCAATTGCGCCCCGGTGTGCATGCTACATAAGTACCTATCGCTGCCCTAGTGCGAATAATTAATATGTACATATTGCCGCTTTGGTGTGAATGCTAAATACGTACCTATCGCCGGCCCAGTGCGAATGCTAAATACGTACCTATAGCCGCCCCGGTGCGAATGCTAAATACGTACCTATCACCACCACGGTGCGAATGCGAAATACATACCTTTCGCCGCCCCGGTGCGCGTGCTGTATATGTACTGATCGCCGCCGCAGAGCGCATGCTATGTACGTACTTATTGCTGCCCATGTGTACATGCTATATACGTAGCTATCGCCAACCCTGAATTCTGAATACGTACCTATCGCCGCCCTGGTGTGGAAGCTAAATACGTAAATATCGCCGCCCCGGTGCGAATGCTAAATACATACCTATCGCCGCCTCGGTGTGAATTCTAAATACGTACCTATCGCCGCCCCGGTGTGAATTCTAAATACGTACCTATCGCCGCCCCGGTGCGAAAGCTAAATACGTACATATCGCCACCCCGGTGCGAATGCTAAATACATACCTATCGCTGTCGGGGTGTGAATGCTAAATACATACCTATCGCCGCCCCGGTGTGAATGCTAAATACGTACCTATCGCCGCCCCGGTGTGAATTTTAAATATGTACCTTTTGCCGCCCGGTGTGAATTTTAAATATGTACCGTTCGCCGCCCCTGTGCGCGTGCTATATACGTACCTATCGCCGCCCCTGTGCGCGTGCTATATATGAACCGATCGCTGCCTCAGTGCGCATGCTAAATACATACCTATCACTGCCCCGGTGTGCATACTATATACGTACTTATTACCGCCCATGTGCACATGCTATATAAGTACCTATCACCACCGCTGAATGCTAAATAAGTACCTATCGCCGCCCCGGTGTGGAAGCTAAATACGTACATATCGCCGCCCCTAAATTTGGGCAGACCCCTAAAAAATTTGGCCTGACCCCTAAAATTTTCCCCGTCCCCTAAATCTCTCCAGCCCCTAATTTTTCACTCTCCCCCTACCATGAGAAATATTTTGAGTTCAAAACCAAAAAAAAAGAAAACAGATTGGGCCTGAACCCTAAAACGTTCGTACTGACCCCTAAAATTTTCCCCCACTCCTAAATCTCTCCATCCCCCTAATTTTTCACTCTCCCCCAACCCTGAGAAATATTTTGACTTCAAAACAAAAAAAAAACAAAAAATTTGGCCTGACCCCTCCAAAGTTCGTCCTGACCCCTAAAATTTTCCACGACCCCTAAATCTCTCCAGCCCCTTAATTTTTCACTCTCCCCCAACCCTGAGAAATATTGTGAGTTCAAAACCAAAAAAAAGAAAAAAATTTGGCCTGACCCCTAAAAAGTTCGTCCTGACCCCTAAAATTTTTCCCGACCCCTAAATCTCTCCAGCTTCCTAATTTTTCACTCTCCCCCAACCATGAGAAATATTTTGACTTCAAAACAAAAAAAAACAAAAAAATTTGGCCTGACCCCTAAAAAGTTCGTCCTGACCCCTAAAATTTTCCCCGACCCCTAAATCTCTCCAGCCCCCTAATTTTTCACTCTCTCCCAACCCTGAGAAATATTTTTAGTTCAAAACCAAAAAAAAGAAAAAAATTATGCCTGACCCCTAAAAAGTTCGTCCTGACCCCTAAAATTTTCCCCGACCCCTAAATCTCTCCAGCCCGTAATTTTTCACTCTCCCCAAACCATAAGAAATATTTTGACTTAAAAACAAAAAAGAAACAAAAAAATTTGGCCTGACCCCTAAAAAGTTCCGCCTGACCCCTAAAATTTTCCCCGACCCCTAAATCTCTCCAGCCCCCTAATTTTTCACTCTCCCCCAACCCTGAGAAATATTTTGAGTTCAAAACCAAAAAAAAGAAAAAGATTTGGCCTGAACCCTAAACAGTTCGTATTGACCCCTAAAATTTTCCAAAAAAAATTTTCCAAAAAAAACAAAAAAATTTGGCCTGCCCCCTAAAAAATCCGCCTGACCCCTAAAATTTTCCCCGACCCCTCAATCTCTCCAGCCCCCTAATTTTTCACTCTCCCCCAACCATGAGAAATATTTTGACTTCAAAACAAAAAAAAGTAAAAAATTTGGCCTGAACCCTAAATAGTTCGTCCTGACCCCTAAAATTTTCCCCGACCCCTAAATCTCTCCAGCCCCCTAATTTTTAGCTCTCCCCCAACCATGAGATATATTTTGACTTCAAAACAAAAAAAAAGAAAAAAATTTGGCCTGACCCGTAAAAAGTTCGTCCTGACCCCTAAAATTTTCCCCGACCCCTCAATCTCTCCAGCCACCTAATTTTTCACTCTCCCCCAACCATGAGAAATATTTTGACTTCAAAACAAAAAAAAGTAAAAAATTTGGCCTGAACCCTAAATAGTTCGTCCTAACCCCTACAATTTTCACCGACCCCTAAATCTCTCCAGCCCCCTAATTTTCCACTCTCCCCCAACCCTGAGATATATTTTCAGTTCAAAACCAAAAAAAAGAAAAAAATTTGGCCTGACCCCTAAAAAGTTCGTCCTGACCCCTAAAATTTTCCCCGCCCACTAAATCTCTCCAGCCCCCTAATTTTTCACTCTCCCCCAACCCAGAGATATATTTTGACTTCAAAACAAGAAAAAAGAAAAAAATTTGGCCTGACCCCTAAAAAGTTCACCCTGACCCCTAAAATTTTCCCCGACCCCTAAATCTCTCCAGACTCCTAATTGTTCACTCTCCCCCAACCCTGAGAAATATTTTGAGTTCAAAACCAAAAAAAGGAAAAAATTTGGCCTGAACCCTAAAAAGTTCGTCCTGACCCCTAAAATTTTCCCCGACCTTTAAATCTCTCCAGCCCCTAATTGTTCACTCTCCCCCAACCATGAGAAATATTTTGACTTCAAAACAAAAAAAAACAAACAAATTTGGCCTGACCCCTTAAAAGTTCGTCCTGACCCCTAAAATTTTCCCCGACCCCTAAATCTCTCCAGCCTCTTATTTTTCACTCTCCCCCAACCATGAGAAAAATTTTGACTTCAAAACAAAAAAAAAAAAAAAAATTTGGCCAGACCCCTTAAAAGTTCGTCCTGACCCCTAAAATTTTCCCCGACCCCTAAATCTCTCCAGCCCCCTAATTTTTCACTCTCCCCCAACCATGAGATATATTTTGACTTCAAAACAAAAAAAAAACAAAAAAATTTGGCCTGACCCCTAAAAAGTTCGTCCTGACCCCTAAAATTTTCCCCGACCCCTAAATCTCTCCAGCCCCCTAATTTTTCACTCTCCCCCAACCCTGAGAAATATTTTGAGTTCAAAACCAAAAAAAAAGTAAAAAATTTGGCCTGAACCCCAAAAAGTTCGTCCTGACCCCTAAAATTTTCACCGACCCCTAAATCTCTCCAGCCCCCTAATTTTCCACTCTCCCCCAACCCTGAGATATATTTTCAGTTCAAAACCAAAAAAAAGAAAAAAATTTGGCCTGACCCCTAAAAAGTTCGTCCTGACCTCTAAAATTTTCCACGCCCACTAAATCTCTCCAGCCCCCTAATTTTTCACTCTCCCCCAACACTGAGATATATTTTGACTTCAAAACAAAAAAAAAGAAAAAAATTTGGCCTGACCCCTAAACAGTTCACCCTGACCCCTAAAATTTTCCCCGACCCCTAAATCTCTCCAGCCCCCTAATTTTTCACTCTCCCCCAACCATGAGATATATTTTGACTTCAAAACAAAAAAAAAGAAAAAAATTTGGCCTGACCCCTAAAAAGTTCGTCTTGACCCCTAAAATTTTCCCCGACCCCTAAATCTCTCCAGCCCCCTAATTGTTCACTCTCCCCCAACCCTGAGATATATTTTGACTTCAAAACAAAAAAAAAAGAAAAAAATTTGGCCTGACCCCTAAAAAGTTCACCCTGACCCCTAAAATTTTCCCCGACCCCTAAATCTCTCCAGCCCCCTAATTTTTCACTCTCCCCCAACCATGAGATATATTTTGACTTCAAAACAAAAAAAAAGAAAAAAATTTGGCCTGACCTCTAAAAAGTTCACCCTGACCCCCAAAATTTTCCTCGACCCTAAATCTCTCCAGCCCCCTAATTTTTCACTCTCCCCCAACCATGAGATATATTTTGACTTCAAAACAAAAAAAACAAAAAAATTTGGCCTGACCCCTAAAAAGTTCGGCCTGAGCCCTAAAATTTTCCCCGAGCCCTCAATCTCTCCAGCCCCCTAATTTTTAACTCTCCCCCAACCTTAAGAAATATTTTGAGTTCAAAACAACAAAATGTTATTTAACATGTATACAAATATTAGTGAAAACAATGGTGGAGCATAATTATTTCTCTTTTTACTTTACTTATTGAGACGTTATTTAACATGTATGAAAATATAAGTGAAAACAATGGTGGAGCATAATTATTTTTCTTCTTAATTTACTTATTCAGACGTTATATCATATGTATACAAATATTAGTGAAAACAATGGTGGAGCATAATTATTTTTCTTCTTACTTTACTTATTGAGACGTTATTTAATATGTATACAAATATTAGTGAAAACAGTGGTGGAGCATAATTATTTTTCTTCTTACTTTACTTATTGAGACGTTATTTAATATGTATACAAATATTAGTGAAAACAATGGTGGAGCATAATTATTTATTACTTTAATTTTACTGATACTACACTAACTTCACACCTCTCAAAAAGAAGGAGGTTATACCTGGGAGGATGGTATCATGTCAACAGAAGAAATGCAGTTAGGATTAAGCAACCCTGGCTTCACTACAAACTCGTGTTCAAAAAAGTTCCGTTATTGATTAAGCAACCCTGGCTTCACTGTGGATTCATGTTCAAAAAAGTGCCGTTAGGAATTAAGCAACCCTTGCTTCACTATGGACTCATGTTCAAAAAAATGCTGTTAGTGATTAAGCAACAGTTGCTTCAATAAAAACTTATGTTTCGTTGGGATAAGGCAACCCGTGCTTCACTATAAACTCATGTTCAAAAAAGTGCCGTTAGGTCTTTCCTCTGACGTCATTTCCTGCTAAAATCGTGACTTTGCATTATGCCGACAATCCCCCATCTCCAAATTTGGCCTGAGGCGCACCAGCGACGAATGCCTACACTCCACCAAATTCGGCCTGAGTCGCTCACACCGGCGAATGCCGACACTCCCCCAAATTCGGCCTGAGGCGCTCATACTGGCGAATGCCGACACTCCTCCCCGAATTTCGCCTGAGGCGCCCCACCGCCGAATGCCGACACTCATCCTCCCCAGATTTGGCCTGAGGCGCCCCACCACCGAATGCCGATACCCCCCCCCCCCCCTGTTCCCCAAATTTCTCCTGAGGCGCTCACACCGGCGAATGCCGACACCCCCCACACCCACCCCAAGTTTTCAATATGTATACAATATGTATAGAAATATTAGTGAAAACAATGGGGGAGCATACAAATATTAGTGAAAACAGTGGGGGAGCATAATTATTTATTACTTTAATTTTACTGATACTACACTAACTTCACACCTCTCAAAAAGGAGGAGGTAATACCTAGGAGGATGTTATCATGTCAACAGAAAAAATGTGGTTAGGATTAAGCAACCCTTGCTTCACTATGAACTCATGTTAAAAAAAGTGCCGTTATTGATTAAACAACACTTGCGTCACTATAAACGCATGTATCAAAAAGTGCCGTTAGGAGTTAAGCAACCCTTGCATCACTATGGACTCATGTTCAAAAAAGTGCCGTTAGTAAGTAAGCAACCCATGCTTGACTATGGACTCGTGTTCAAAAAAAGTGCCGTTTGTGATTAAGCAACACTTGCTTCACTATAAACTCATGTTCAAAAAAGAGCCGTTAGGGATTTCCTCTGACGTCATTTCCTGTTAAAATCATGACGGTGCATTATTTCTCAAATTCTTTGTTTTTTTCTCAAATTAGTACTAAACAACGTTGAAAATCGAGGAAAAAGGCACCCCCCCATTGGAGAAAAGTGCTCAGTCGACCCTCGAAGAGTCCATTTTTTTTTCCGGTTCTGAGATATTATACGTCCCGGGGCTGGCCGGTTATAATGATGTCAACCGTGTGACTGTTTGTTGGGTCCTGTCGGAGGAGTATCTGGACATACAAACAAACAGACAAACAAACAGACAAACATACAGACAACTGCCCTTTATATAGGAGACTAGCGGGGCTACCCGGCGTTGCTCGGGGTCATAAAAACATATATTTGAAGAAAGATCGTGTGTGTAACATCTTTATATTCAAACATCTATGTCCGCCCCCTCTCCTTATAGCCGTCTCTTTATCTGCTACCTTTCTCTTCCCTGGTCGCCCCATTTCATAGCTACTTTCTAATTTTGCCTTTTGCAAAAGCTGTTTCTTCCCCACCATTTCTCGTATTGCCCAGGGTAATAGTATGACATATTTCTATAAAAAGTAACACCTCTATCTGCGCCTTCTATATAGGTACTTATCTCCACCCCGGTGTTCATACTATATACGTATCTATCATAACCCCGGTGCGCATACTATATACGTACCTATCGCCGCCCCAGTGCACATACTATATACGTACCTATCGCGGCCCCGGTGCAGATACTATTTAAGTACCTATCGCCGCCCCGTTGCGAATGCTAAATAGTACCTATCGTTGCCCCGGTGTGAATGCTAAATACATACCTATTGCGCCCCGGTGTGCATGCTACATAAGTACCTATCGCTGCCCTAGTGCGAATAATTAATATGTACATATTGCCGCTTTGGTGTGAATGCTAAATACGTACCTATCGCCGGCCCAGTGTGAATGCTAAATACGTACCTATCGCTGGCCCAGTGCGAATGCTAAATACGTACCTATAGCCGCCCTGGTGCGAATGCTAAATACGTACCTATAGCCGCCCCGGTGCGAATGCTAAATACGTACCTATCACCACCACGGTGCGAATGCGAAATACATACCTTTCGCCACCCCGGTGCGCGTGCTATATATGTACTGATCGCCGCCGCAGAGCGCATGCTATGTACGTACTTATTGCTGCCCATGTGTACATGCTATATACATAGCTATCGCCACCCCTGAATTCTGAATACGTACCTATCGCCGCCCTGGTGTGGAAGCTAAATACGTACATATCGCCGCCCCGGTGCGAATGCTAAATACATACCTATCGCTGCCCTGGTGTGAATTCTAAATACGTACCTATCGCCGCCCCGGTGTGAATTCTAAATAGGTACCTATCGTCGCCCCGGTGCGGAACCTAAATACGTACATATCGCCACCCCGGTGCGAATGCTAAATACATACCTATCGCTGCCCCGGTGTAAATGCTAAATACATACCTATCGCCGCCCCGGTGTGAATGCTAAATACGTACATATCGCCGCCCCAGTGTGAATTTTAAATATGTACCTTTCGCCGCCCCGGTGTGAATTTTAAATATGTACCTTTCGCCTCCCCTGTGCGCGTGCTATATACGTACTATCGCCGCCCCGGTGCGCGTGCTATATATGAATCGATCGCTGCCTCAGTGCGCATGCTAAATACATACCTATCACTGCCCCAGTGCGCATACTATATACGTACTTATTACCGCCCATGTGCACATGCTATATAAGTACCTATCACAACCGCGGAATGCTAAATAAGTACCTATCGCCGCCCCGGAGTGGAAGCTAAATACCAACATATCGCCGCCCCTAAATTTGGGCGGACCCCTAAAAAATTTGGCCTGACCCCTAAAATGTTCCCCGACCCCTAAATCTCTCCAGCCCCTAATTTTTCACTCTCCCCCAACCATGAGAAATATTTTGACTTCAAAACAAAAAAAAACAAAAAAATTTGGCCTGACCCCTAAAACATTCCGCCTGACCCCTAAAATTTTCCCGACCCTAAATGTCTCCAGCCCCCTAATTTTTCACTCTCCCCCAACCATGAGAAATATTTTGACTTCAAAACAAAAAAAAACAAAAATATTTGGCCTGACCCCTACAAAGTTACGTCTAACCACTTAAATTTTCCCCGATCCCTAAATCTCTCCAGCCCCCTAATTTTTCACTCTCCCCCCAACCATGAGAAATATTTTGAGTTCAAAACCAAAAAAAAACAAAAAAATTTTGCCTCACCCCTAAAAAGTTCCGCCTGACCCCTAAAATTTTCCCGACCCTAAATGTCTCCAGCCCCCTAATTTTTCACTCTTCCCCAACCCTGAGAAATATGTTCAGTTCAAAACAAAAAAAAACAAAAAAATTTGGCCTGACCCCTAAAAAGTTCGGCCTGATCCCTAAAATTTTCACCGACCCCTAAATGTCTCCAGCCCCCTAATTTTTCACTCTCCCCCAACCATGAGAAATATTTTGAGTTCAAAACCAAAAAAAAATAAAAAAATTTGGCCTGACCCCTAAAAAGTTCCGCCTGACCCCTAAAATTTTCCCGACCCTAAATCTCTCCAGCCCCCTAATTGTTCATACTCCCCCAACCCTGAGAAATATTTTCAGTTCAAAACCAAAAAAAAGAAAAAAATCTGGCCTGACCTCTGAAAAGTTCGTCCTGACCTCTAAAATTTTCCCCGACCCCTCAAATCTCTTCAGCCACCTAATTTTTCACTCTCCCCCAACCCTGAGATATATTTTGACTTCAAAACAAAAAAAAAACAAAAACATTTAGCCTGACCCCTAAAAAGTTCGTCCTGACCCCTAAAATTTTCCCCGACCCCCTAATCTCTCCAGCCACCCCCCAACTTTTTTTTTCGTTGGTCCACAACCCTGAGAATTATTTTAAGTTCAAAAAAAGAAAAAAAAAAAAATTTTGCCTGACCCCTAAAAAGTTCGTCTTGACCCCTAAAATGAACCCCGACCCCTAAATCTCTCCAGCCCCCTAATTTTTCACTCTCCCCCAACCATGAGAAATATTTTGACTTCAAAACAAAACAAAAACTAAAAAAAATTTTGCCTGAACCCTAAAAAGTTCGTCCTGACCCCTAAAATTTTCATCGACCCCTAAATCTCTCCAGCCCCCTAATTTTTCACTCTCCCCCAACCCTGAGAAATATTTTCAGTTCAAAACCAAAAAAAACAAAAAAATTTGGCCTGACCCCTAAAAAGTTCGTCCTGACCCCTAAAATTTTCCCGACCCCTCAATCTCTCCAGCCCCCTAATTTTCCACTCTCCCCCAACCCTGAGAAAAATTTTCAGTTCAAAACAAAAAAAAACAAAAAAATTTGGCCTGACCCCTAAAAAGTTCCGCCTGACCCCTAAAATTTTCCCGACCCTAAATCTCTCCAGCCCCCTAATTGTTCATACTCCCCCAACCCTGAGAAATATTTTCAGTTCAAAACCAAAAAAAAGAAAAAAATTTGGCCTGACCTCTGAAAAGTTCGTCCTGACCTCTAAAATTTTCCCCGACCCCTCAAATCTCTTCAGCCACCTAATTTTTCACTCTCCCCCAACCCTGAGATATATTTTGACTTCAAAACAAAAAAAAAACAAAAACATTTAGCCTGACCCCTAAAAAGTTCGTCCTGACCCCTAAAATTTTCCCCGACCCCCTAATCTCTCCAGCCACCCCCCAACTTTTTTTTTCGTTGGTCCACAACCCTGAGAATTATTTTAAGTTCAAAAAAAGAAAAAAAAAAAAATTTTGCCTGACCCCTAAAAAGTTCGTCTTGACCCCTAAAATGAACCCCGACCCCTAAATCTCTCCAGCCCCCTAATTTTTCACTCTCCCCCAACCATGAGAAATATTTTGACTTCAAAACAAAACAAAAACTAAAAAAAATTTTGCCTGAACCCTAAAAAGTTCGTCCTGACCCCTAAAATTTTCATCGACCCCTAAATCTCTCCAGCCCCCTAATTTTTCACTCTCCCCCAACCCTGAGAAATATTTTCAGTTCAAAACCAAAAAAAACAAAAAAATTTGGCCTGACCCCTAAAAAGTTCGTCCTGACCCCTAAAATTTTCCCGACCCCTCAATCTCTCCAGCCCCCTAATTTTCCACTCTCCCCCAACCCTGAGAAAAATTTTCAGTTCAAAACAAAAAAAAACAAAAAAATTTGGCCTGACCCCTAAAAAGTTCGTCCTGACCCCTAAAATTTTCCCCGACCCCTAAATCTCTTCAGCCCCCTAATTTTTCACTCTCCCCCAACCATGAGATATATTTAGACTTCAAAACAAAAAACAACAAAAAAAGTTGGCCTTACCCCTAAAAAGTTCGTCCTGACCCCTAAAATTTTCCCCGACCCCTAAATCCTTCCAGCCCACTAATTTTTCACTCTCCCTTAACCATGAGATATATTTTGACTTCAAAACAAAAAAGAACATAAAAATTTGGCCGGACCCCTAAAAAATTTGGCCTGACCCCTAAAATTTCTACCGACCCCTAAATCTCTCCAGCCCCCTAATTTTTCACTCTCCCCCAACCCTGAGAAATATTTTGACTTAAAACAAAAAAAAATAAAAAAATTTGGCCTGCCCCCTAAAAAGTTCGTCCTGACCCCTAAAATTTTCCCCGACCCCTAAATCTCTCCAGCTCCCTAATTTTTCACTCTCCCCCAACCCTGAGGAATATTTTCAGTTCAAAACAAAAAAAAACAAAAAATTTGGCCGGACCCCTAAAAAATTTGGCGTGACCACTAAAATTTTCCCCGACCCCCTAATCTCTCCAGCACCCCCCAACTTTTTTTGTCAGTGTCCCACAACCCTGAGAATTATTTTAAGTTCAAAAAAAGAAAAAAAAAAAATTTGGCCGGACCCCTAAAAAATTTGGCCTGATCCCTAAAATTTTCCCAGACACCCTAATCTCTTTATTATAGATACAAATAAATGCACATTGGCCTTTATTATAGATGCAAATAAATGCACATTGGTCTTTATTATAGATACAAATAAATGCACATTGGTCTTTATTATAGATGCAAATAAATGCACATTGGTCTTTATTATAGATACAAATAAATGCACATTGGCCTTTATTATAGATACAAATAAATGCACATTGGCCTTTATTATAGAGGGGGGGTATAGGCATTCGGCGGTGGGGCGCATCAGGCGAAATTTGGGGGAGGATCAGCATTTGCCGGTGGGGCGCCTCAGGCAAAATTCGGGGAGGAGTGTCGGTATACGCAAGTATGATCGCCTCAGGCGAAATTGGGGGAGGAGTGTCGGCATTCGCCAGTATGAGCGCCTCAGGCCGAATTTGGGGGGAGTGTCGGAATTCGCCGGTGTGAGCGCCTCAGGCCGAATTTGGTGGAGATTCGGCATTCGGCGGTGTGAGCGCCTCAGGCAAAATTTGGGGAGGGGGAGTGTCGGCATTCGGCGGTGTGAGCGCCTCAGGCGAAATTCGGGGAGGAGTGTCGGCATTCGCCAGTATGAGCGCCTCAGGCCGAATTTGGGGGAGTGTCGGAATTCGCCGGTGTGAGCGCCTCAGGCCGAATTTGGTGGAGATTCGGCATTCGGCGGTGTGAGCGCCTCAGGCAAAATTTGGGGAGGGGGAGTGTCGGCATTCGGCGGTGTGAGCGCCTCAGGCGAAATTCGGGGAGGAGTGTCGGCATTCGCCAGTATGAGCGCCTCAGGCCGAATTTGGGGGGGGGGGGTGTCGGCATTCGCCGGTGTGAGCGCTTCAGGCAGAATTTGGGAAGGAGTGTCGACATTCGCCAGTCTCAGGGGGAATTTGGGGAGGGGAGCGCCTAAGGCGAAATTTGGAGGAGTACGAGTATTAGTCGGTAAGAGAGAGATCCTGACCGTGGGCGCGTATCAGACCGTACTGTAGGGGAGAGGAAGTGAAAAAAAGGATAAGGGATTAAAAATAAAATGATAATCTGATTTTTGATTCGACAGTGTAAGATCGACACCTATCGGATAGGACTAGATAATACACTTTATCTCAAGGCAAAACTGCCGAGAACAGATACTACACTTTGATCTTAGCCAAAAGACCCGGTGTGGAAGCTAAATACGTACATATCGCCGCCCCTAAATTTAAGCGGACCCTAAAAAATTTGGCCTGACCCCTAAAATTTTCCCCGACCCCTAAATCTTTCCAGCCCCTAATTTTTCACTCTCCCCCAACCATGAGAAATATTTTGACTGCAAAACAAAAAAAAACAAAAAAATTTGGCCTGACCCCTAAAAAGTTCCGCCTGACCCCTAAAATTTTCCCGACCCTAAATCTCTCCAGCCCACTAATTGTTCACTCTCCCCCAACCATGAGAAATATTTTGAGTTAAAAACCAAAAAAAAGAAAAAAATTTGGCCTGACCCCTAAAAAGTTCGTCCTGACCCCTAAAATATTCCCCGACCCCTAAATCTCTCCAGCCCCCTAATTTTTCAGTCTCCCCCAACCTTGACAAATATTTTCAGTTCAAAACCAAAAAAAAGAAAAAAATTTGTGTGACCCATAAAAACTTCGGCGTGACCCCTAAAATTTTCCCCGACCCCTAAATCTCTCTAGCCCTTTAATTTTTCACTCCCCCCAACCATGAGAAATATTTTGACTTCAAAACAAAAAAAAACAAAAAAATTTGGCCTGACCCCTAAAAGGTTCGGCCTCATCCCTAAAATTTTCACCGACCCCTAAATGTCTCCAGCCCCCTAATTTATCACTCTCCCCCAACCATGAGAAATATTTTGAGTTCAAAACCAAAAAAAAATAAAAAAATTTGGCCTGACCCCTAAAAAGTTCCGCCTGACCCCTAAAATTTTCCCGACCCTAAATCTCTCCAGCCCCCTAATTGTTCATACTCCCCCAACCCTGAGAAATATTTTCAGTTCAAAACCAAAAAAAAGAAAAAAATTTGGCCTGACCTCTAAAAAGTTCGTCCTGACCTCTAAAATTTTCCCCGACCCCTCAAATCTCTTCAGCCACCTAATTTTTCACTCTCCCCCAACCCTGAGATATATTTTGACTTCAAAACAAAAAAAAAACAAAAACATTTAGCCTGACCCCTAAAAAGTTCGTCCTGACCCCTAAAATTTTCGCCGACCCCTAAATCTCTCCAGCCCCCTAATTTTTCACTCTCCCCCTACCATGAGATATATTTTGACTTCAAAACAAAAAAAAAACAAAAAAATTTGGCCTGACCCCTAAAAATTTGGCCTGACCCCTAAAATTTTCCCCGACCCCCTAATCTCTCCAGCCACCCCCCAACTTTTTTTTTCATTGTTCCACAACCCTGAGAATTATTTTAAGTTCAAAAAAAGAAAAAAAAAAAAAATTTTGCCTGACCCCTAAAAAGTTCGTCTTGACCCCTAAAATGAACCCCGACCCCTAAATCTCTCCAGCCCCCTAATTTTTCACTCTCCCCCAACCATGAGAAATATTTTGACTTCAAAACAAAACAAAAACTAAAAAAAATTTTGCCTGAACCCTAAAAAGTTCGTCCTGACCCCTAAAATTTTCATCGACCCTAAATCTCTCCAGCCCCCTAATTTTTCACTCTCCCCCAACCCTGAGAAATATTTTCAGTTCAAAACCAAAAAAAACAAAAAAATTTGGCTTGACCCCTAAAAAGTTCGTCCTGACCCCTAAAATTTTCCCGACCCCTCAATCTCTCCAGCCCCCTAATTGTTCACTCTCCCCCAACCCTGAGAAAAATTTTCAGTTCAAAACAAAAAAAAACAAAAAAATTTGGCCTGACCCCTAAAAAGTTCGTCCTGACCCCTAAAATTTTCCCCGACCCCTAAATCTCTTCAGCCCCCTAATTTTTCACTCTCCCCCAACCATGAGATATATTTTGACTTCAAAACAAAAAACAACAAAAAAAGTTGGCCTTACCCCTAAAAAGTTCGTCCTGACCCCTAAAATTTTCCCCGACCCCTAAATCCTTCCAGCCCACTAATTTTTCACTCTCCCTTAACCATGAGATATATTTTGACTTCAAAACAAAAAAGAACATAAAAATTTGGCCGGACCCCTAAAAAATTTGGCCTGACCCCTAAAATTTCTACCGACCCCTAAATCTCTCCAGCCCCCTAATTTTTCACTCTAGCCAACCATGAGAAATATTTTGACTTAAAACAAAAAAAAATAAAAAAATTTGGCCTGCCCCCTAAAAAGTTCGTCCTGACCCCTAAAATTTTCCCCGACCCCTAAATCTCTCCAGCTCCCTAATTTTTCACTCTCCCCCAACCCTGAGGAATATTTTCAGTTCAAAACAAAAAAAAAAAAAAAATTTGGCCGGACCCCTAAAAAATTTGGCGTGACCACTAAAATTTTCCCCGACCCCCTAATCTCTCCAGCACCCCCCAACTTTTTTTGTCAGTGTCCCACAACCCTGAGAATTATTTTAAGTTCAAAAAAAGAAAAAAAAAAAATTTGGCCGGACCCCTAAAAAATTTGGCCTGATCCCTAAAATTTTCCCAGACACCCTAATCTCTTTATTATAGATACAAATAAATGCACATTGGCCTTTATTATAGATGCAAATAAATGCACATTGGTCTTTATTATAGATACAAATAAATGCACATTGGTCTTTATTATAGATGCAAATAAATGCACATTGGTCTTTATTATAGATACAAATAAATGCACATTGGCCTTTATTATAGATACAAATAAATGCACATTGGCCTTTATTATAGAGGGGGGGTATAGGCATTCGGCGGTGGGGCGCATCAGGCGAAATTTGGGGGAGGATCAGCATTTGCCGGTGGGGCGCCTCAGGCAAAATTCGGGGAGGAGTGTCAGTATACGCAAGTATGATCGCCTCAGGCGAAATTGGGGGAGGAGTGTCGGCATTCGCCAGTATGAGCGCCTCAGGCCGAATTTGGGGGGAGTGTCGGAATTCGCCGGTGTGAGCGCCTCAGGCCGAATTTTGTGGAGATTCGGCATTCGGCAGTGTGAGCGCCTCAGGCAAAATTTGGGAAGGGGGAGTGTCGGCATTCGGCGGTGTGAGCGCCTCAGGCGAAATTCGGGGAGGAGTGTCGGCATTCGCCAGTATGAGCGCCTCAGGCCGAATTTGGGGGAGTGTCGGAATTCGCCGGTGTGAGCGCCTCAGGCCGAATTTGGTGGAGAGTCGGCATTCGGCGGTGTGAGCGCCTCAGGCGAAATCTGGGGAGGATGAGTGTCGTCATTCGCGGTGGGGCGCCTCAGGCGAAATTCGGGGAGGAGTGTCGGCATTCGCCAGTATGAGCGCCTCAGGCCGAATTTGGGGGGGGGGGTGTCGGCATTCGCCGGTGTGAGCGCTTCAGGCAGAATTTGGGAAGGAGTGTCGACATTCGCCAGTCTCAGGGGGAATTTGGGGAGGGGAGCGCCTAAGGCGAAATTTGGAGGAGTACGAGTATTAGTCGGTAAGAGAGAGATCCTGACCGTGGGCGCGTATCAGACCGTACTTTAGGGGAGAGGAAGTGAAAAAAAGGATAAGGGATTAAAAATAAAATGATAATCTGATTTTTGATTCGACAGTGTAAGATCGACACCTATCGGATAGGACTAGATAATACACTTTATCTCAAGGCAAAAATGCCGAGAACAGATACTACACTTTGATCTTAGCCAAAAGACCCGGTGTGGAAGCTAAATACGTACATATCGCCGCCCCTAAATTTAAGCGGACCCTAAAAAATTTGGCCTGCCCCCTAAAATTTTCCCCGACCCCTAAATCTTTCAAGCCCCTACTTTTTCACTCTCCCCCAACCATGAGAAATATTTTGACTGCAAAACAAAAAAAAACAAAAAAATTTGGCCTGACCCCTAAAAAGTTCCGCCTGATCCCTAAAATTTTCCCGACCCTAAATCTCTCCAGCCCACTAATTGTTCACTCTCCCCCAACCATGAGAAATATTTT
This sequence comes from Sepiola atlantica, assembly GCA_963556195.1. NCBI lineage: Eukaryota > Metazoa > Mollusca > Cephalopoda > Sepiida > Sepiolidae > Sepiola > Sepiola atlantica. The sequence goes on along the minus strand of OY744523.1, from coordinate 21,823,153 downwards.
GAGTTAAAAACCAAAAAAAAGAAAAAAATTTGGCCTGACCCCTAAAAAGTTCGTCCTGACCCCTAAAATATTCCCCGACCCCTAAATCTCTCCAGCCCCCTAATTTTTCAGTCTCCCCCAACCTTGAGAAATATTTTCAGTTCAAAACCAAAAAAAAGAAAAAAATTTGTGTGACCCATAAAAACTTCGGCGTGACCCCTAAAATTTTCCCCGACCCCTAAATCTCTCTAGCCCTTTAATTTTTCACTCCCCCCAACCATGAGAAATATTTTGACTTCAAAACAAAAAAAAACAAAAAAATTTGGCCTGACCCCTAAAAGGTTCGGCCTGATCCCTAAAATTTCCCAGACCCCTAAATCTCTCCAGCCCCCTAATTTTTCACTCTCCCCCAACCATGAGAAATATTTTGACTTCTAAAACAAAAAAAAACAAAAAAATTTGGCCTGACCCCTAAAAAGTTCCGCCTGACCCCTTAAATTTTCCCCGATCCGATAATCTTTCCAGACCCCTAATTGTTCACTCTCCCCCAACCCTGAGAAATATTTTGAGTTCAAAACCAGAAAAAAGGAAAAAATTTGGCCTGAACCCTTAAAAGTTCGTCTGACCCCTAAAATTTTCCCCGACTTCTAAATCTCTCCAGCCCCCTAATTTTTCACTCTCCCCCAACCCTGAGAAATATTTTGACTTCAAAACCAGAAAAAAGAAAAAAATTTGGCCTGAACCCTAAAAATTCGTCCTGACCCCTAAAATTTTCCCCGACCCCTAAATCTCTCCAGCCCCCTAATTTTTCACTCTCCCCCAACCATGAGAAATATTTTGACTTCAAAACAAAAAAAAACAAAAAGTTCGTCCTGACCCCTAAAATTTTCCCCGACCCTCTAATCTCTCCAGCCCCCCCCCCCCCGAATTTTTTTTCAGTGTCCCATAACCCTGAGAAATATTTTAAGTTCAAAAAAAGAAAAAAAAAAAAAATTTGTCCGGACCCCTGAAAAATTTGGCCTGACCCCATAAATTTTCCTCGACCCCCTAATCTCTCCAGCCCCACCCCCGAACTTTTTTTCACTATCCCACAACCCTGAGAAATACTTTAAGTTCAAAAAAAGAAAAAAAAAAAAAATTTGGCCGGACCCCTAAAAAATTTAGCCCGACCCCTAAAATTTTCCCCGACCCCCTAATCTCTCAAGCCCCTCCAACTTTTTTTGTCAGTGTCCCACAATCCATAGAAATATTTTAAGTTCCAAAAAAAAAAAAAAAATTTGGCCTGACCCCTAAAAAGTTCGTCCTGACCCCTAAAACTTTCCCCGACCCCTAAATCTCTCCAGCCCCCTAATTTTTCACTCTCCCCCAACCCTGAGAAATATTTTCAGTTCAAAACCAAAAAAAAAGAAAAAAATTTGGCCTGACCCCTAAAAAGTTCGTCCTGACCCCTTAAATTTTCCCCGACCCCTAAATCTCTCCAGCCCCCTAATTGTTCACTCTCCCCCAACCATGAGAAATATTTTGACTTAAAAACAAAAAAAAAACAAAAAAACTTGGCTTGACCCCTAAAAAGTTCCGCCTGACCCCTAAAATTTTCCCGGACCCCTAAATCTCTCCAGCCCCCTAATTGTTCACTCTCCCCCAACCCTGAGAAATATTTTGAGTTCAAAACCAGAAAAAACAAAAAAATTTGGCCTGACCCCTAAAAAGTTCGTCCTGACCCCTAAAATTTTCCCCGACCCCTAAATCTCTCCAGCCCCCTAATTTTTCACTCTCCCCCAACTATGAGATATATTTTGACTTCAAAACCAAAAAAAACAAAAAAATTTGGCCTGACCCCTAAAAAGTTCGTCCTGACCCCTAAAATTTTCCCCGACCCCTCAATCTCTCCAGCCCCCCCAACTTTTTTTTAAAAACGTGAGTTATCGCTCTTCCTTAGCTATCCTTTAACAACATTCCTGGAGGGACCATTATAATTTAGAAGCACCAACATTCCTGGGGTGAGACCGTTATACTTCAGAAGCACCAATATTTCTAGGGACTGTTATACTATAGAATCACCAACATTCCTGGCGGGCCGTGATACTTTAGAAGCACCACACCAGGTCCCTATAGTGGAGAAGCACCCCTGGTCCCTATACTGGAGAAGCACCCATTGTCCCTATTCTGCAGAAGCCTCCGGGTTCTAAAATGTAGAAGCACCCCTGGTGCTGGGTCATATACAGTAGAAGCATCCTTGGTCCTTATACTGGAGAAGCACCCATGGTCCTTTTACTGCAGAAGCCTCTATGTTCTAATATTGTAGAAGCACCCCCGATACTGGGTCCTATACTGTAGAAGCACCTCTGGTCCCTATACTGTAGAAGCACCATTGCCCCTATTCTGTAGAAGCCTCCGGATTCTATATGGTAGAAGCACCCCCGGTTCTGGGTCCTATACTGTAGAAGCACCCATGGTCCCTATTCTGCAGAAGCCTCCAGGTCCTATATTGTAGAAGCACCCCCGGTTCTGGGTCTTTTTTATACATATATAGAGTGGTTATGACTCAACGGGTCACTGTAAACGTGTACTTGTCAAATTCCTCTTTTTTTCTTGTTTCATCACTATAAAATATAATGAAAAATAACTGAAAAGCCCCCCCCCCCCCCGATAAAATATGCCCCATGGACCCCTAAGAGGTGGGTTTATAGATTCAGGAATACTCTCATCATCTTACTCTGTGAATTTTACATAAGAATACACTTTTATATGTTATGTATAAAAATATGTTGAAGTAAAATAAGTTTTGAAGAGAAAAAAAAATTCAAAACCTATAACGATGACGTCATATACCTATTACTGTGACGTAACGTGCACAAGAATAAGTTGGTTGAAAACGAAATTATTATTACATAATTACATTGGCTGATTTCCAAATTACTACTGAATAACATTAGAAAAGTTTTAAAAAACCACACCCGCTGCCGAAGACTGGCCCCGTTGACCCCCAACAACATGTTTTTTTGTTGTAATTTTGAGATATTATGATCCCAGGTGTTGTACGGTGCTGAAGATGTCAACTTTTTGACATGTCGCCGCGTAGTTTTTGAGGAGAAGCTGGACATACAAACAGACAAACAGACATACAGACAACTGCCCTTTATAGAGGGGACTAGCGGGGCTACCCGGCGTTGCTCGGGGTCATAAAAACATATATTTGAAGAAAGATCGTGTGTGTAACATCTTTATATTCAAACTTCTATGTCCGCCCCCTCTCTCTATAGCTGTCTCTTTATCTGCTACCTTTCTCTTCCCTGGGCGCCCCATTTCGCCGCTACTTTCTAATTTTGCCTTTTGCAAAAGCTGTTTCTTCCCCACCATTTCTCCTATTGCCCAGGTTTAATAGTATGACATATTTCTATAAAAAGTAACACCTCTATCTGCGCATTCTATATAGGTACTTATCTCCACCCCGGTGTTCATACAATATACGTATCTATCACCCTGGTGCGCATACTATATACGTACCTATCACCCTGGTGCGCATACTATATACGTACCTATCGCAGCCCCAGTGCACATACTATATACGTACCTATCGCCACCCCATTGCAGATACTATTTAAGTACCTATCGCCGCCCCGTTGCGAATGCTAAATAGTACCTATTGTTGCCCCGGTGTGAATGCTAAATACATACCAATTGCGCCCCGGTGTGCATGCTACATAAGTATATATCGCTGCCCTAGTGCGAATACTAAAGACATACCAATTGCGCCCCGGTGTGCATGCTACATAAGTACCTATCGCTGCCCTAGTGCGAATAATTAATATGTACATATTGCCGCTTTGGTGTGAATGCTAAATACGTACCTATCGCCGGCCCAGTGCGAATGCTAAATACGTACCTATAGCCGCCCTGGTGCGAATGCTAAATACGTACCTATAGCCGCCCCGGTGCGAATGCTAAATACGTACCTATCACCACCACGGTGCGAATGCGAAATACATACCTTTCGCCGCCCCGGTGCGCGTGCTATATATGTACTGATCGCCGCCGCAGAGCGCATGCTATGTACGTACTTATTGCTGCCCATGTGTACATGCTATATACGTAGCTATCGCCAACCCTGAATTCTGAATACGTACCTATCGCCGCCCTGGTGTGGAAGCTAAATACGTACATATCGCCGCCCCGGTGCGAATGCTAAATACATACCTATCGCCGCCTCGGTGTGAATTGTAAATACGTACCTATCGCCGCCCCGGTGTGAATTCTAAATACGTACCTATCGCCGCCCCGGTGCGAAAGCTTAATACGTACATATCGCCACTCCGGTGCGAATGCTAAATACATACCTATCGCTGCCCCGGTGTGAATGCTAAATACATACCTATCGCCGCCCCGGTGTGAATGCTAAATACGTACCTATCGCCGCCCGGTGTGAATTTTAAATATGTACCTTTTGCCGCCCGGTGTGAATTTTAAATATGTACCGTTCGCCGCCCCTGTGCGCGTGCTATATACGTACCTATCGCCGCCCCTGTGCGCGTGCTATATATGAACCGATCGCTGGCTCAGTGCGCATGCTAAATACATACCTATCACTGCCCCGGTGTGCATACTATATACGTACTTATTACCGCCCATGTGCACATGCTATATAAGTACCTATCACCACCGCTGAATGCTAAATAAGTACCTATCGCCGCCCCGGTGTGGAAGCTAAATACGTACATATCGCCGCCCCTAAATTTGGGCAGACCCCTAAAAAATTTGGCCTGACCCCTAAAATTTTCCCCGTCCCCTAAATCTCTCCAGACCCTAATTTTTTACTCTCCCCCTACCATGAGCAATATTTTGAGTTCAAAACCAAAAAAAAATAAAAAAGATTGGGCCTGAACCCTAAAACAATCGTACTGACCCCTAAAATTTTCCCCGACCCCTAAATCTCTCCAGCCCCCTAATTTTTCACTCTCCCCCAACCCTGAGAAATATTTTGACTTCAAAACAAAAAAAAAACAAAAAATTTGGCCTGACCCCTCCAAAGTTCGTCCTGACCCCTAAAATTTTCCACGACCCCTAAATCTCTCCAGCCCCCTAATTTTTCACTCTCCCCCAACCCTGAGAAATATTGTGAGTTCAAAACCAAAAAAAAGAAAAAAATTTGGCCTGACCCCTAAAAAGTTCGTCCTGACCCCTAAAATTTTCCCCGACCGGTAAATCTCTCCAGCCTCCTAATTTTTCACTCTCCCCCAACCATGAGAAATATTTTTACTTCAAAACAAAAAAATTTGGCCTGACCCCTAAAAAGTTCGTCCTGACCCCTAAAATTTTCCCCGACCCCTAAATCTCTCCAGCCCCCTAATTTTTCACTCTCTCCCAACCCTGAGAAATATTTTTAGTTCAAAACCAAAAAAAAGAAAAAAATTATGCCTGACCCCTAAAAAGTTCGTCCTGACCCCTAAAATTTTCCCCGACCCCTAAATCTCACCAGCCCCTAATTTTTTACTCTCCCCAAACCATAAGAAATATTTTGACTTAAAAACAAAAAAGAAACAAAAAAATTTGGCCTGACCCCTAAAAAGTTCGGCCTGATCCCTAAAATTTTCCCCGACCCCTAAATCTCTCCAGCCCCCTAATTTTTCACTCTCCCCCAACCATGAGAAATATTTTGAGTTCAAAACCAAAAAAAAGAAAAAACATTTGCCTTACCCCTAAAAAGTTCCGCCTGACCCCTAAAATTTTCCGCGACCCCTCAATCTCTCCAGGCTACTAATTTTTAACTCTCCCCCAACCCTGAGAAATATTTTGAGTTCAAAACCAAAAAAAAGAAAAAGATTTGGCCTGAACCCTAAACAGTTCGTATTGACCCCTAAAATTTTCCAAAAAAAAATTTCCAAAAAAAATTTTCCAAAAAAAACAAAAAAATTTGGCCTGCCCCCTAAAAAGTTCCGCCTGACCCCTAAAATTTTCCCCGACCTCTCAATCTCTCCAGCCCCCTAATTTTTCACTCTCCCCCAACCATGAGAAATATTTTGACTTCAAAACAAAAAAAAGTAAAAAATTTGGCCTGAACCCTAAATAGTTCGTCCTGACCCCTAAAATTTTTCCCGACCCCTAAATCTCTCCAGCTTCCTAATTTTTCACTCTCCCCCAACTATGAGAAATATTTTGAGTTCAAAACCAAAAAAAAGAAAAAAATTTGGCCTGACCCCTAAAAAGTTCCGCCTGACCACTAAAATTTTCCCCGACCCCTAAATCTCTCCAGCCCCCTAATTTTTCACTCTCTCCCAACCATGAGAAATATTTTGACTTCAAAACAAAAAAAAGTAAAAAATTTGGCCTGAACCCTAAAAAGTTCGTCCTGACCCGTAAAATTTGTCCCGACCCCTAAATCTCTCCAGCCCCCTAATTTTTCACTCTCCCCCAACCATGAGAAATATTTTGAGTTCAAAACCAAAAAAAAGAAAAAAATTTGGCCTGACCCCTAAAAAGTTTGTCCTGACCCCTAAAATTTTCCCTGACCCCTAAATCTCTCCAGCCCCTAATTTTTCACTCTCCCCCAACCATGAGAAATATTTTTACTTCAAAACAAAAAAAAACAAAAAAATTTGTCCTGACCCATAAAAAGTTCGTCCTGACCCCTAAAATTTTCCCCGACCCCTAAATCTCTCCAGCCCCCTAATTTTTCACTCTCCCCCAACCCTGAGAAATATTGTGAGTTCAAAACCAAAAAAAAGAAAAAAATTTGGCCTGACCCCTAAAAAGTTCGTCTTGACCCCTAAAATTTTCCCCGACCCCTAAATCTCTCCAGCCCCCTAATTTTTCACTCTCCCCAACCCTGAGAAATAGTTTGAGTTCAAAACCAAAAAAAAAGAAAAAGATTTGGCCTGAACCCTAAACAGTTAATACTGACCCCTAAAATTTTCCAAAAAAAATTTCCCAAAAAAAAACAAAAAAATTTGGCCTGCCCCCTAAAAAGTTCCGCTTGACCCCTAAAATTTTTCCCGACCCCTCAATCTCTCCAGCCCCCTAATTTTTCACTCTCCCCCAACCATGAGAAATATTTTGACTTCAAAACAAAAAAAAATAAAAAATTTGGCCTGAACCCTAAATAGTTTGTCCTGACCCCTAAAATTTTTCCCGACCCCTAAATCTCTCCAGCCCCCTAATTTTTCACTCTCCCCCAACCATGAGAAATATTTTGAGTTCAAAACCAAAAAAACGAAAAAAATTTGGCCTGACCCCTAAAAAGTTCCGCCTGAACCCTAAAATTTTCCCCGACCCCTAAATCTCTCCAGCCCCCTAATTTTTCACTCTCCCCCAACCATGAGAAATATTTTGACTTCAAAACAAAAAAAACAAAAAAACTTGGCTTGAACCCTAAATAGTTCGTCCTGACCCCTAAAATTTGTCCCGACCCCTAAATCTCTCCAGCCCCCTAATTGTTCACTCTCCCCCAACCATGAGAAATATTTTGAGTTCAAAACCAAAAAAAAGAAAAAAATTTGGCCTGACCCCTTAAAAGTTCGTCCTGACCCCTAAAATTTTCCCCGACCCCTAAATCTCTCCAGCCCCGTAATTTTTCACTCTCCCCTAACCATGAGATATATTTTGACTTCAAAACAAAAAAAAACAAAAAATTTGGCCCGACCCCTAAAAAGTTCGTCCTGACCCCTAAAATTTTCCCCGACCCCTAAATCTCTCCAGCCCCTAATTTTTCACTCTCCCCCAACCATGAAAAATATTTTGACTTCAAAACAAAAAAAAACAAAAAAATTTGGCCTGACCCCTTAAAAGTTCGTCCTGACCCCTAAAATTTTCACCGACCCCTAAATTTCTCCAGCCCCCTAATTTTTCACTTTCCCCCAACCCTGAGAAATATTTTCAGTTCAAAACCAAAAAAAAGAAAAAAATTTGGCCTGACCCCTAAAAAGTTCCGCCTGACCCCTAAAATTTTCCCCGTCCCCTAAATCTCTCCAGCCCCCTAATTTTTAGCTCTCCCCCAACCATGAGATATATTTTGACTTCAAAACAAAAAAAAAACAAAAAAATTTGGCCTGATCCCTAAAAAGTACGTCCTGACCCCTAAAATTTTCCCCGACTCCTCAATCTCTCCAGCCCCCTAATTTTTCACTCTCCCCCAACCATGAGAAATATTTTGACTTCAAAACAAAAAAAAGTAAAAAATTTGGCCTGAACCTTAAAAAGTTCGTCCTGACCCCTAAAATTTGTCCCGACCCCAAAATCTCTCCAGCCCCTAATTTTTCACTCTCCCCCAACCATGAGAAATATTTTGACTTCAAAACAAAAAAAAACAAAAAAATTTGGCCTGACCCCTAAAAAGTTCGTCCTGACCCCTAAAATTTTCCCCGACCCCTAAATCTCTCCAGCCCCCTAATTTTTCACTCTCCCCAAACCCTGAGAAATATTGTGAGTTCAAAACCAAAAAAAAGAAAAAAATTTGGCCTGACCCCTAAAAAGTTCCGCCTGACCCCTAAAATTTTCCCCGACCCCTAAATCTCTCCAGCCCCCTAATTTTTCACTCTCCCCCAACCATGAGAAATATTTTGACTTCAAAACAAAAAAAAGTAAAAAATTTGGCCTGAACCCTAAAAAGTTCGTCCTGACCCCTAAAATTTGTCCCGACCCCTAAATCTCTCCAGCCCCCTAATTGTTCACTCTCCCCCAACCATGAGAAATATTTTGAGTTCAAAACAAAAAAAAACAAAAAAATTTGGCCTGACCCCTACAAAGTTCGTCGTGACCCCTAAAATTTTCCCCGATCCCTAAATCTCTCCAGTCCCCTAATTTTTCACTCTCCCCCAACCATGAGAAATATTTTTACTTCAAAACAAAAAAAAAGAAAAAAATTTGGCCTGACCCTTAAAAAGTTCGTCCTGACCCCTAAAATTATCCCCGACCCCTAAATCTCTCCAGACTCCTAATTGTTAACTCTCCCCCAACCCTGAGAAATATGTTGAGTTCAAAACCAAAAAAAAAAAAAAATTTGGCCTGCCCCCTAAAAAGTTCCGCTTGACCCCTAAAATTTTTCCCGACCCCTAAATCTCTCCAGCCCCCTAATTTTTCACTCTCCCCCAACCATGAGAAATATTTTGACTTCAAAACAAAAAAAAATAAAAAATTTGGCCTGAACCCTAAATAGTTCGTCCTGACCCCTAAAATTTTTCCCGACCCCTAAATCTCTCCAGCCCCCTAATTTTTACCTCTCCCCCAACCATGAGAAATATTTTGAGTTCAAAACCAAAAAAAAGAAAAAAATTTGGCCTGACCCCTAAAAAGTTCCGCCTGACCCCTAAAATTTTCCCCGACCCCTAAATCTCTCCAGCCCCCTAATTGTTCACTCTCCCCCAACCCTGAGAAATATTTTGAGTTCAAAACCAAAAAAAAGTAAAAAATTTGGCCTGACCCCTACAAAGTTCGTCCTGACCCCTAAAATTTTCACCGACCCCTAAATCTCTCCAGCCCCCTAATTTTCCACTCTCCCCCAACCCTGAGATATATTTTTAGTTCAAAACCAAAAAAAAGAAAAAAATTTGGCCTGACCCCTAAAAAGTTCGTCCTGACCCCTAAAATTTTCCCCGCCCACTAAATCTCTCCAGCCCCCTAATTTTTCACTCTCCCCCAACCCTGAGATATATTTTGACTTCAAAACAAAAAAAAACAAAAAAATTTGGCCTGACCCCTAAAAAGTTCACCCTGACCCCTAAAATTTTCCCCGACCCCTAAATCTCTCCAGACTCCTAATTGTTCACTCTCCCCCAACCCTGAGAAATATTTTGATTTCAAAACCAAAAAAAAGGAAAAAATTTGGCCTGAACCCTAAAAAGTTCGTCCTGACCCCTAAAATTTTCCCCGACCTTTAAATCTCTCCAGCCCCTAATTTTTCACTCTCCCCCAACCATGAGAAATATTTTGACTTCAAAACAAAAAAAAACAAAAAAATTTGGCCTACCCCTTAAAAGTTCGTCCTGACCCCTACAATTTTCCCCGACCCCTAAATCTCTCCAGCCCCCTAATTTTTCACTCTCCCCTAACCATGAGATATATTTTGACTTCAAAACAAAAAAAAACAAAAAAATTTGGCCTGACCCCTAAAAAGTTCGTCCTGACCCCTAAAATTTTCCCCGACCCCTAAATCTCTCCAGCCCCCTAATTGTTCACTCTCCCCCAACCCTGATAAATATTTTGAGTTCAAAACCAAAAAAAAAGGAAAAAATTTGGCCTGAACCCTAAAAAGTTCGTCCTGACCCCTAAAATTTTCCCCGACCCCTAAATCTCTCCAGCCTCTAATTTTTAACTCTCCCCCAACCATGAGAAATATTTTGACTTCAAAACAAAAAAAAACAAAAAAATTTGGCCTGACCCCTTAAAAGTTCGTCCTGACCCCTAAAATTTTCCCCGACCCCTAAATCTCTCCATCCCCCTAATTTTTCACTCTCCCCCAACCCTGAGAAATATTTTCAGTTACAAACCAAAAAAAAGAAAAAAATTTGGCCTGACCCCTAAAAAGTTCGTCCTGACCCCTAAAATTTTCCCCGACCCCTAAATCTCTCCAGCCCCCTAATTTTTCACTTTCCCCCAACCATGAGATATATTTTGACTTCAAAACAAAAAAAAAACAAAAAAATTTGGCCTGACCCCTAAAAAGGTCGTCCTGACCCCTAAAATTTTCCCCGACCCCTAAATCTCTCCAGCCCTTTAATTGTTCACTCTCCCCCAACCCTGAGAAATATTTTGAGTTCAAAACCAAAAAAAAAGTAAAAAATTTGGCCTGAACCCTAAAAAGTTCGTCCTGACCCCTAAAATTTTCACCGACCCCTAAATCTCTCCAGCCCCCTAATTTTCCACTCTCCCCCAACCCTAAGATATATTTTCAGTTCAAAACCAAAAAAAAGAAAAAAATTTGGCCTGACCCCTAAAAAGTTCGTCCTGACCCCTAAAATTTTCCCCGCCCACTAAATCTCTCCAGCCCCCTAATTTTTCACTCTCCCCCAACCCTGAGATATATTTTGACTTCAAAACAAAAAAAATGAAAAAAATTTGGCCTGACCCCTAAAAAGTTCACCCTGACCCCTAAAATTTTCCCCGACCCCTAAATCTCTCCAGCCCCCTAATTTTTCACTCTCCCCCAACCATGAGATATATTTTGACTTCAAAACAAAAAAAAAGAAAAAAATTTGGCCTGACCCCTCAAAAGTTCGTCTTGACCCCTAAAATTTTCCCCGACCCCTAAATCTCTCCAGCCCCCTAATTTTTCACTCTCCCCCAACCCTGAGATATATTTTGACTTCAAAACAAAAAAAAAGAAAAAAATTTGGCCTGACCCCTAAAAAGTTCACCCTGACCCCTAAAATTTTCCCCGACCCCTAAATCTCTCCAGTCCCCTAATTTTTCACTCTCCCCCAACCATGAGATATATTTTGACTTCAAAACAAAAAAAACAAAAAAATTTGGCCTGACCCCTAAAAAGTTCGGCCTGAGCCCTAAAATTTTCCCCGAGCCCTCAATCTCTCCAGCCACCTAATTTTTAACTCTCCCCCAACCTTAAGAAATATTTTGAGTTCAAAACAACAAAATGTTATTTAACATGTATACAAATATTAGTGAAAACAATGGTGGAGCATAATTATTTCTCTTTTTACTTTACTTATTGAGACGTTATTTAACATGTATTAAAATATAAGTGAAAACAATGGTGGAGCATAATTATTTTTCTTCTTAATTTACTTATTCAGACGTTATATCATATGTATACAAATATTAGTGAAAACAATGGTGGAGCATAATTATTTTTCTTCTTACTTTACTTATTGAGACGTTATTTAATATGTATACAAATATTAGTGAAAACAGTGGTGGAGCATAATTATTTTTCTTCTTACTTTACTTATTGAGACGTTATTTAATATGTATACAAATATTAGTGAAAACAATGTTGGAGCATAATTATTTATTACTTTAATTTTACTGATACTACACTAACTTCACACCTCTCAAAAAGAAGGAGGTTATACCTGGGAGGATGGTATCATGTCAACAGAAGAAATGCAGTTAGGATTAAGCAACCCTGGCTTCACTACAAACTCGTGTTCAAAAAAGTGCCGTTATTGATTAAGCAACCCTGGCTTCACTGTGGATTCATGTTCAAAAAAGTGCCGTTAGGAATTAAGCAACCCTTGCTTCACTATGGACTCATGTTCAAAAAAATGCTGTTAGTGATTAAGCAACAGTTGCTTCAATAAAAACTTATGTTTCGTTGGGATAAGGCAACCCGTGCTTCACTATAAACTCATGTTCAAAAAAGTGCCGTTAGGGATTTCCTCTGACGTCATTTCCTGCTAAAATCGTGACTTTGCATTATGCCGACAATCCCCCATCTCCAAATTTGGCCTGAGGCGCACCAGCGGCGAATGCCTACACTCCACCAAATTCGGCCTGAGTCGCTCACACCGGCGAATGCCGACACTCCCCCAAATTCGGCCTGAGGCGCTCATACTGGCGAATGCCGACACTCCTCCCCGAATTTCGCCTGAGGCGCCCCACCGCCGAATGCCGACACTCATCCTCCCCAGATTTGGCCTGAGGCGCCCCACCGCCGAATGCCGATACCCCCCCCCCTCTTCCCCAAATTTCTCCTGAGGCGCTCACACCGGCGAATGCCGACACCCCCCACACCCACCCCAAGTTTTCAATATGTATACAATATGTATAGAAATATTAGTGAAAACAATGGGGGAGCATACAAATATTAGTGAAAACAGTGGGGGAGCATAATTATTTATTACTTTAATTTTACTGATACTACACTAACTTCACACCTCTCAAAAAGGAGGAGGTAATACCTAGGAGGATGTTATCATGTCAACAGAAAAAATGTGGTTAGGATTAAGCAACCCTTGCTTCACTATGAACTCATGTTAAAAAAAGTGCCGTTATTGATTAAACAACACTTGCGTCACTATAAACGCATGTATCAAAAAGTGCCGTTAGGAGTTAAGCAACCCTTGCATCACTATGGACTCATGTTCAAAAAAGTGCCGTTAGTAAGTAAGCAACCCATGCTTGACTATGGACTCGTGTTCAAAAAAAGTGCCGTTTGTGATTAAGCAACACTTGCTTCACTATAAACTCATGTTCAAAAAAGAGCCGTTAGGGATTTCCTCTGACGTCATTTCCTGTTAAAATCATGACGGTGCATTATTTCTCAAATTCTTTGTTTTTTTCTCAAATTAGTACTAAACAACGTTGAAAATCGAGGAAAAAGGCACCCCCCCATTGGAGAAAAGTGCTCAGTCGACCCTCGAAGAGTCCATTTTTTTTTCCGGTTCTGAGATATTATACGTCCCGGGGCTGGCCGGTTATAATGATGTCAACCGTGTGACTGTTTGTTGGGTCCTGTCGGAGGAGTATCTGGACATACAAACAAACAGACAAAAAAACAGACAAACATACAGACAACTGCCCTTTATATAGGAGACTAGCGGGGCTACCCGGCGTTGCTCGGGGTCATAAAAACATATATTTGAAGAAAGATCGTGTGTGTAACATCTTTATATTCAAACTTCTATGTCCGCCCCCTCTCTCTATAGCCGTCTCTTTATCTGCTACCTTTATCTTCCCTGGTCACCCCATTTCGCCGCTACTTTCTAATTTTGCCTTTTGCAAAAGCTGTTTCTTCCCCACCATTTCTCCTATTGCCCAGGGTAATAATATGACATATTTCTATAAAAAGTAACACCTCTATCTGCACCTTCTATATAGGTACTTATCTCCACCACGGTGTTCATACTATATACGTATCTATTATCACCCTCGTGCGCATACTATATACGTACCTATCGCCGCCCCAGTGCACATACTATATACGTACCTATCGCCGCCCCGGTGCAGATACTATTTAAGTACCTATCGCCGCCCCGTTGCGAATGCTAAATAGTACCTATCGTTGCCCCGGTGTGAATGCTAAATAAATACCTATTGCGCCCCGGTGTGCATGCTACATAAGTACCTATCGCTGCCATAGTGCGAATACTACAGACATACCAATTGCGCCCCGTTGTGCATGCTACATAAGTACCTATCGCCGGCCCAGTGCGAATGCTAAATACGTACCTATAGCCGCCCTGGTGCGAATGCTAAATACGTACCTATAGCCGCCCCGGTGCGAATGCTAAATACGTACTTATCACCACCACGGTGCAGATGCTAAATACATAACTTTTCGCCGCCCCGGTGCGCGTACTATATATGTACTGATCGCCGCCGCAGAGTGCATGCTATGTACGTACTTATTGCTGCCCATGTGTACATGCTATATATGGAGCTATCGCCACCCCTGAATTCTGAATACATACCTATCGCCGCCCTGGTGTGGAGGCTAAATACGTACATATCGCCGCCCCGGTGCGAATGCTAAATACATACCTATCGCCGCCCCTGGTGTGAATTCTAAATACGTACCTATCGCCGCCCCGGTGTGAATTCTTAATACGTACCTATCGCCGCCCCGGTGTGAATTTTAAATATGTACTATTCGCCGCCCCGGTGTGAATTTTAAATATGTACCTTTCGCCGCCCCTGTGCGCGTGCTATATACGTACCTATCGCCGCCCCGGTGCGCGTGCTATATATGAACCGATCGCTGCCTCAGGGTGCATGCTAAATACATACCTATCACTGCCCCGGTGTGCATACTATATACATACTTATTACGGCCCACGTGCACATGCTATATAAGTACCTATCACCACCGCTGAATGCTAAATAAGTACCTATCGCCGCCCCGGTGTGGAAGCTAAATACGTACATATCGCCGCCCCTAAATTTGGGCGGACCCCTAAAAAATTTGGCCTGACCCCTAAAATTTTCCCCGACCCCTAAATCTCTCCAGCCCCTAATTTTTCACTCTCCCCCAACCATGAGAAATATTTTGACTTCAAAACAAAAAAAAACAAAAAAATTTGGCCTGACCCCTAAAAAGTTCGTCCTGACCCCTAAAATTTTCCCCGACCCTTAAATCTCTCCAGCCCCCTAATTTTTACCTCTCCCCCAACCCTGAGAAATATTTTCAGTTCAAAACCAAAAAAAAAAAAAAATTTGGCCCGACCCCTAAAAAGTTCCGCCTGACACCTAAAATTTTCCCCGACCCCTGAATCTCTCCAGCACCCTCATTTTTCACTCTCCCCCAACCATGAGAAATATTTTGAGTTCAAAACCAAAAAAAAGAAAAAATTTGGCCTGACCCCTAAAAAGTTCGTCCTGACCCCTCAAATTTTCCCCGACCCCTAAATGTCTCCAGCCCTCTAATTTTTACCTCTCCCCCAACCATGAGAAATATTTTCAGTTCAAAACCAAAAAAAACAAAAAAATTTGGCCTGACCCCTAAAAAGTTCGTCCTGACCCCTAAAATTTTCCCCGACCCTTAAATCTCTCCAGCCCCCTAATTTTTACCTCTCCCCCAACCCTGAGAAATATTTTCAGTTCAAAACCAAAAAAAAAAAAAAATTTGGCCCGACCCCTAAAAAGTTCGTCCTGACCCCTAAAATTTTCCCCTACCCCTAAATCTCTCCAAGCCCCCTAATTTTTCACTCTCCCCCAACCATGAGAAATATTTTCAGTTCAAAACCAAAAAAAACAAAAAAATTTGGCCTGACCCCTAAAAAGTTCGTCCTGACCCCTTAAATTTTCCCCGACCCCTAAATCTCTCCAGCCCCCTAATTTTTCACTCTCCCCCAACCATGAGAAATATTTTGAGTTCAAAACCAAAAAAAAGAAAAAAATTTGGCCTGACCCCTAAAAAGTTCGTCCTGACCCCTAAAAATTTCCCCGACCCCTAAATCTCTCCAGCCCCCTAATTTTTAACTCTCCCCCAACCATGAGAAATATTTTGACTTCAAAACAAAAAAAAAAAAAAAAAAAAAAAAAATTGGCTTGACCCCTAAAAAGTTCGTCCTGACCCCTAAAATTTTCCCCGACCCCTAAATCTCTCCATCCCCCTAATTTTTCAGTCTCCCCCAACCATGAGATATATTTTAAGTTCAAAAAAAAAAAAAAAAAATTTGGCCTGACCCCTAAAAATTTGGCCTGCCCCTAAAATTTTCCCCGACCCCTAAATCTCTCCAGTCCCCTAATTTTTCACTCTCCTCCAACCATGAGAAATATTTTGACTTCAAAACAAAAAAAAACAAAAAAAATTTGGCCTGACCCCTAAAAAGTTTGTCCTGACCCCTAAAATTTTCCCCGACCCCTAAATCTCTCCAGCCCCCTAATTTTTCACTCTCCTCCAACCATGAGAAATATTTTGACTTCAAAACAAAAAAAAAACAAAAAAAAAAAAGAAAATTGGCCTGACCCCTAAAAAGTTCGTCCTGACCCCTAAAATTTTCCCCGACCCCTAAATCTCTCCATCCCCCTAATTTTTCACTCTCCCCCAACCCTGAGATATATTTAAAGTTCAAAAAAAAAAAAAAAAAATTTGGCCTGACCCCTAAAAAGTTCGTCCTGACCCCTAAAGTTTTCCTCGACCCCCTAATCTCTCCAGCCCCCCCCAACTTTTTTTTTCAGTGTCCAACAACCCTGAGAATTATTTTAAGTTCAAAACAAAAAAAATCAAAAAAATTTGGCCTGACCCCTAAAAAGTTCCGCCTGACCCCTAAAATTTTCCCCGACCCCTCAATCTCTCCAGCCCACTAATTTTTCACTCTCCCCCAACCCTGAGAAATATTTTGAGTTCAAAACCAAAAAAAAGAAAAACATTAAGCCTGACCCCTAAAAAGTTCGTCCTGACCCCTAAAATTTTCCCCGACCCCTAAATCTCTCTAGGCCCCTAATTTTTCACTCTCCCCCAACCCTGAGAAATATTTTGACTTCAAAACAAAAAAAAAACACAAATTTTGCTTGACCCCTAAAAAGTTCGTCCTGACCCCTAAAATTTTCCCCGACCCCTAAATCTCTCCAGTCCCCTAATTTTTCACTCTCCTCCAACCATGAGAAATATTTTGACTTCAAAACAAAAAAAAACAAAAAAATTTGGCCTGACCCCTTAAAAGTTCGTCCTGACCCCTAAAATTTTCCCCGACCCCTAAATCTCTCCAGCCCCCTAATTTTTCACTCACCTCCAACCATGAGAAATATTTTGACTTCAAAACAAAAAAAAAACAAAAAAATTTGGCCTGACCCGTAAAAAGTGCGTCCTGACCCCTAAAATTTTCCCCGACCCCTAAATCTCTCCAGCCCCCTAATTTTTCACTCTCCCATAACCCTGAGAAATATTTTGACTTCAAAACAAAAAAAAAGAAAAAAATTTGGCCTGACCCCTAAAAAGTTCGTCCTGACCCCTAAAATTTCCCCGACCCCTAAATCTCTCCAGCCCCTAATTTTTCACTCTCCCCCAACAATGAGATATATTTTGACTTCAAAACAAAAAAAAAACAAAAAAATTTGGCCTGACCCCTAAAAAGTTCGTCCTGACCCCTAAAATTTTCCCCGACCCCTAAATCTCTCCAGCCCCCTAATTTTTCACTCTCTTCCAACCATGAGATATATTTTGACTTCAAAACAAAAAAAAAACAAAAAAAATTTGGCCTGACCCCTAAAAAGTTTGTCCTGACCCCTAAAATTTTCCTCGACCCCTAAATCTCTCCAGCCCCCTAATTTTTCACTCTCCCCCAACAATGAGATATATTTTGACTTCAAAACAAAAAAAAACAAAAAAATTTGGCCTGACCCCTAAAAAGTTCGGCCTGACCCCTAAAATTTTCCCCGACCCTTCAATATCTCTAGCCCCTTATTTTTTCATTCTCTCCAACCCTGAGAAATATTTTGACTTCAAAACAAAAAAAAACAAAAAAATTTGGCTTGACCCCTAAAAAGTTCGGCCTGAGCCCTAAAATTTTTCCCGAGCCCTCAATCTCTCCAGCCCCCTAATTTTTAACTCTCCCCCAACCCTAAGAAATATTTTGAGTTCAAAACAAAAAAATGTTATTTAACATGTATACAAATATTAGTGAAAACAATGGTGGAGCATAATTATTTCTCTTTTTACTTTACTTATTGAGACGTTATTTAACATGTATAAAAATATAAGTGAACACAATGGTGGAGCATAATTATTTTTCTTCTTTCTTTACTTATTGAGACGTTATTTAATATGTATACAAATATTAGTGAAAACAGTGGCGGAGCATAATTATTTCTCTTTTTACTTTACTTATTGACGTTATTTAACATGTATTCAAATATTAGTGAAAACAATGGCGGAGCATAATTATATTTCTTCTTACTTTACATATTGAGACGTTATTTAATATGTATACACATTTTAGTGAAAACAGTGGTGGAGCATAATTATTTTTCTTCTTACTTTACTTATTTAGACGTTATATCATATGTATACAAATATTAGTGAAAACAATGGTGGAGCATAATTATTTTTCTTCTTACTTTACTTATTGAGACGTTATTTAATATGTATACAAATATTAGTGAAAACAGTGGTGGAGCATAATTATTTTTCTTCTTACTTTACTTATTGAGACGTTATTTAATATGTATACAAATATTAGTGAAAACAATGTTGGAGCATAATTATTTATTACTTTAATTTTACTGATACTACACTAACTTCACACCTCTCAAAAAGAAGGAGGTTATACCTGGGAGGATGATATCATGTCAACAGAAGAAATGCAGTTAGGATTAAGCAACCCTGGCTTCACTACAAACTCGTGTTCAAAAAAGTGCCGTTATTGATTAACCAACCCTGGCTTCACTGTGGATTCATGTTCAAAAAAGTGCCGTTAGGAATTAAGCAACCCTTGCTTCACTATGGACTCATGTTCAAAAATGCCGTTAGGGATTAAGCAACAGTTGCTTCAATAAAAACTTATGTTTCGTTGGGATAAGGCAACCCGTGCTTCACTATAAACTCATGTTCAAAAAAAGTGCCGTTAGGGATTTCCTCGGACGTCATTTCCTGCTGAAATCGTGACTTTGCATTATGCCGACAATCCCCCATCTCCAAATTTGGCCTGAGGCGCACCACCGGCGAATGCCGACACTCCACCAAATTCGGCCTTAGTCGCTCACACCGGCGAATGCCGACACTCCCCCAAATTCAGCCTGAGGCGCTCATACTGGCGAATGCCGACACTCTTCCCCGAATTTCGCCTGAGGCGCCCCACCGCCGAATGCCGACACTCACCCTCCCCAGATTTGGCCTGAGGCGCCCCACCGCCGAATGCCGATACCCCCCCCCCCTCTTGTCCAAATTTCTCCTGAGGCGCTCACACCGGCGAATGCCGACACCCCCACACCCACCCCAAATTTTCAATATGTATACAATATGTATAGAAATATTAGTGAAAACAATGGGGGAGCATACAAATATTAGTGAAAACAGTGGGGGAGCATAATTATTTATTACTTTAATTTTAATGTGGTTAGGATTAAGCAACCCTTGCTTCACTATGAACTTATGTTAAAAAAAGTGCCGTTATTGATTAAACAACACTTGCGTCACTATAAACGCATGTATCAAAAAGTGCCGTTAGGTGTTAAGCAACCCTTGCATCACTATGGACTCGTGTTCAAAAAAGTGCCGTTAGTAAGTAAGCAACCCATGCTTGACTATGGACTCGTGTTCAAAAAAAGTGCCGTTTGTGATTAAGCAACACTTGCTTCACTATAAACTCATGTTCAAAAAAGAGCCGTTAGGGATTTCCTCTGACGTCATTTCCTGTTAAAATCATGACGGTGCATTATTTCTCAAATTCTTTGTTTTTTTCTCAAATTAGTACTAAACAACGTTGAAAATCGAGGAAAAAGGCACCCCCCCATTGGAGAAAAGTGCTCAGTCGACCCTCGAAGAGTCCATTTTTTTTTCCGGTTCTGAGATATTATACGTCCCGGGGCTGGCCGGTTATAATGATGTCAACCGTGTGACTGTTTGTTGGGTCCTGTCGGAGGAGTATCTGGACATACAAACAAACAGACAAAAAAACAGACAAACATACAGACAACTGCCCTTTATATAGGAGACTAGCGGGGCTACCCGGCGTTGCTCGGGGTCATAAAAACATATATTTGAAGAAAGATCGTGTGTGTAACATCTTTATATTCAAACTTCTATGTCCGCCCCCTCTCTCTATAGCCGTCTCTTTATCTGCTACCTTTCTCTTTCCTGGTCGCCCCATTTCGCCGCTACTTTCTAATTTTGCCTTTTGCAAAAGCTGTTTCTTCCCCACCATTTCTCCTATTGCCCAGGGTAATAGTATGACATATTTCTATAAAAAGTAACACCTCTATCTGCGCCTTCTATATAGGTACTTATCTCCACCCCGGTGTTCATACTATATACGTATCTATCATCACCCCGGTGCGCATAATATATACGTACCTATCGCCGCCCCAGTGCACATACTATATACGTACCTATCGCCGCCCCGGTGCAGATACTATTTAAGTACCTATCGCCGCCCCGTTGCGAATGCTAAATAGTACCTATCGTTGCCCCGGTGTGAATGCTAAATACATACCTATTGCGCCCCGGTGTGCATGCTACATAAGTACCTATCGCTGCCCTAGTGCGAATACTAAAGACATACCAATTGCGCTCCGGTGTGCATGCTACATAAGTACCTATCGCTGCCCTAGTGCGAATAATTAATATGTACATATTGTCGCTTTGGTGTTAATGCTAAATACGTACCTATCGCCGGCCCAGTGCGAATGCTAAATACGTACCTATAGCCGCCCTGGTGCGAATGCTAAATACGTACCTATAGCCGCCCCAGTGCGAATGCTAAATACGTACCTATCACCACTACGGTGCGAATGCGAAATACATACCTTTCGCCGCCCCAATGCGCGTGCAATATATGTACTGATCGCCGCCGCAGAGCGCATGCTATGTACGTACTTATTGCTGCCCATGTCCATGCTATATACGTAGCTATCGCCACCCCTGAATTCTGAATACGTACGTATCGCCGCCCTGGTGTGGAAGCTAAATACGTACATATCGCCACCCCGGTGCGAATGCGAAATACATACCTATCGCCGCCCCGGTGTGAATTCAAAATACGTACCTATTGCCGCCCCGGTGTGAATTCTAAATACAACCTATCGCCGCCCCGGTGCGGAAGCTAAATACATACATATCGCTGCCCCGGTGCGAATGCTAAATACATACCTATCGCCGCCCCGGTGTGAATGCTAAATACATACCTATCGCCGCCCCGGCGTGAATTTTAAATATGTACCTTTCGCCGCCCGGTGTGAATTTTAAATATGTACCTTTCGCCGCCCCTGTGCACGTGCTATGTACGTACCTATCGCCGCCCCGGTGCGCGTGCTATATATGAACCGATCGCTTCCTCAGTGCGCATGCTAAATACATACCTATCACTGCCCCGGTGTGCATACTATATACGTACTTATTACCACCCATGTGCACATGCTATATAAGTACCTATCACTCCTGCTGAATGCTAAATAAGTACCTATCGCCGCCCCGGTGTGGAAGCAAAATACAGACATATCGCCGCCCCTAAATTTGGGCAGACCCTAAAAAATTTGGCCTGACCCCTAAAATTTTCCCCGTCCCCTAACTCTCTCCAGCCTCTTATTTTTCACTCTCCCCCAACCATGAGAAATATTTTGACTTCAAAACAAAAAAAAACAAAAAAATTTGGCCTGACCCCTAAAAAGTTCCGCCTGACCCCTAAAATTTTCCCGACCCTAAATGTCTCCAGCCCCCTAATTTTTCACTCTCCCCTTACCATGAGAAATATTTTGACTTCAAAACAAAAATAAACAAAAAAATTTGGCCTGACCCCTAAAAAGTTCCGCCTGACCCCTAAAATTTTCCCCGACCCCTAAATCTCTTCAGCCCTTTAATTGTTCACTATCCCCCAACCCTGAGAAATATTTTCAGTTCAAAACCAAAAAAAAAGAAAAAGATTTGGCCTGACCCCTAAAAAGTTCGTCCTGACCCCTAAAATTTTCTCCGACCCCTGAATCTCTCCAGCCACCTAATTTTTCACTCTCCCCCAACCATGAGAAATATTTTGACTTCAAAACAAAAAAAAACAAAATAATTTAGCCTGACCCCTAAAAAGTTCGTCCTGACCCCTAAAATTTTCCCCGACCCCTCAATCTCTCCAGCCCCCTAATTGTTCACTCTCCCCCAACCCTGAGTAATATTTTGAGTTCAAAACCAAAAAAAACAAAAAAATTTGGCCTGACCCCTAAAAAGTACCGCCTGACCCCTAAAATTTTCCCCGACCCCTAAATCTCTCCAGCCCCCTAATTTTTCACTCTCCCCCAACCATGAGATATATTTTGACTTCAAAACAAAAAAAAACAAAAAAATTTGGCCTGACCCCTAAAAAGTTCGTCCTGACCCCTAAAATTTTCCCCGACCCCTAAATCTCTCCAGCCCCCTAATTTTTCACTCTCCTCCAACCATGAAAAATATTTTGACTTCAAAACAAAAAAAAAAAAAAAAAAAAAAATTTAGCCTGACCCCTAAAAAGTTCGTCCTGACCCCTAAAGATTTCCCCGACCCCTCAATCTCTCCAGCCCCCTAATTGTTCACTCTCCCCCAACCCTGAGTAATATTTTGAGTTCAAAACAAAAAAAAACAAAAAAATTTGGCCTGACCCCTAAAAAGTTCCGCCTGACCCCTAAAATTTTCCCCGACCCCTAAATCTCTCCAGCCCCCTAATTTTTAACTCTCCCCGAACCATGAGATATATTTTGACTTCAAAACAAAAAAAAACAAAAAAATTTGGCCTGACCCCTAAAAAGTTCGTCCTGACCCCTAAAATTTTCCCCGACCCCTAAATCTCTCCAGCCCCCTAATTTTTCACTCTCCTCCAACCATGAAAAATATTTTGACTTCAAAACAAAAAAAAAAAAAAAAATTTGGCCTGACCCCTAAAAAGTTCGTCCTGACCCCTAAAATTTTCCCCGACCCCTAAATCTCTCCAGCCCCCTAATTTTTCACTCTCTTACAACCATTAGATATATTTTGACTCTAAAACAACAAAAAAAAAAAAAATTTGGCCTGACCCCTAAAAAGTTCGTCCTGACCCCTAAAATTTTCCCCGACCCCTAAATCTCTCCAGCCCCCTAATTTTTCACTCTCCCCCAACCCTGAGAAATATTTTTACTTCAAAACAAAAAAAAACAAAAAAATTTGGCCTGACCCCTAAAAAGTTCGTCCTGACCCCTAAAATTTTCCCCGACCCCTAAATCTCTCCAGCCCCCTAATTTTTCACTCTCCTCCCACCCTGAGAAATATTTTGAGTTCAAAACCAAAAAAAACAAAAAAATTTGGCCTGACCCCTAAAAAGTTCGTCCTGACCCTTAAAATTTTCCCCAACCCCTAAATCTCTCCAGCCCCCTAATTTTTCACTCTCCCCCAACCCTGAGAAATATTTTGACTTCAAAACAAAAAAAAACAAAAAAAAACAAAAAAATTTGGCCTGACCCCTAAAAAGTTCGTCCTGACCCCTAAAATTTTCCCCGACCCCTAAATCTCTCCAGCCCCCTAATTTTTCACTCTCCCCCAACCATGAGATATATTTTGACTTCAAAACAAAAAAAAACAAAAAAATTTGGCCTGACCCCTAAAAAGTTCGTCCTGACCCCTAAAATTTTCCCCGACCCCTAAATCTCTCCAGCCCCCTAATTTTTCACTCTCCTCCAACCATGAGAAATATTTTGACTTCAAAACAAAAAAAAACAAATAAATTTGGCCTGACCCCTAAAAAGTTCGTCCTGACCCCTAAAATTTTCCCCGACCCCTAAATCTCTCCAGCCCCCTAATTTTTCACTCTCCCCCAAACATGAGAAATATTTTGACTTCAAAACAAAAAAAAAACAAAAAAAAAGAAAAAAATTTGGCCTGACCCATAAAAAGTTCGTCCTGACCCCCAAAATTTTCCCCGACCCCTAAATCTCTCCAGCACTCTAATTTTTCACTCTCCCCCAACCATGAGAAATATTTTGACTTCAAAACAAAAAAAAACAAAAAAATTTGGCCTGACCCCTAAAAAGTTCGTCCTGACCCCTAAAATTTTCCCCGACCCCTAAATCTCTCCAGCCCCCTAATTTTTCACTCTCCCCAACCATGAGATATATTTTGACTTCAAAACAAAAAAAAACAAAAAAATGTGGCCTGACCCCTAAAAAGTTCGTCCTGACCCCTAAAATTTTCCCCGACCCCTAAATCTCTCCAGCCCCCTAATTTTTCACTCTCCCCCAACCATGAGATATATTTTGACTTCAAAACAAAAAAAACAAAAAAATTTGGCCTGACCCCTAAAAAGTTCGTCCTGACCCCTAAAATTTTCCCCGACCCCTAAATCTCTCCAGCCCCCTAATTTTTCACTCTCCTCCAACCATGAAAAATATTTTGACTTCAAAACAAAAAAAAAAAAAAAAAAAAATTTGGCCTGACCCCTAAAAAGTTCGTCCTGACCCCTAAAATTTTCCCCGACTGCTCAATCTCTCCAGCCCCCTAATTGTTCACTCTCCCCCAACTCTGAGTAATATTATATTTTGAGTTCAAAACCAAAAAAAACAAAAAAATTTGGCCTGACCCCTAAAAAGTTCCGCCTGACCCCTAAAATTTTCCCCGACCCCTAAATCTCTCCAGCCCCCTAATTTTTCACTCTCCTCCAACCATGAAAAATATTTTGACTTCAAAACAAAAAAAAAAAAAAAAAAAAAAAATTTGGCCTGACCCCTAAAAAGTTCGTCCTGACCCCTAAAATTTTCCCCGACCCCTAAATCTCTCCAGCCCCCTAATTTTTCACTCTCTTACAACCATTAGATATATTTTGACTCTAAAACAACAACAAAAAAAAAAAATTTGGCCTGACCCCTTAAAAGTTCGTCCTGACCCCTAAAATTTTGCCCGACCCCTAAATCTCTCCAGCCCCCTAATTTTTCACTCTCCCCCAACCCTGAGAAATATTTTTACTTCAAAACAAAAAAAAACAAAAAATTTGGCCTGACCCCTAAAAAGTTCGTCCTGACCCCTAAAATTTTCCCCGACCCCGAAATCTCTCCAGCCCCCTAATTTTTCACTCTCCTCCCACCCTGAGAAATATTTTGAGTTCAAAACCAAAAAAAACAAAAAAATTTGGCCTGACCCCTAAAAAGTTCGTCCTGACCCTTAAAATTTTCCCCAACCCCTAAATCTCTCCAGCCCCCTAATTTTTCACTCTCCCCCAACCCTGAGAAATATTTTGACTTCAAAACAAAAAAAAACAAAAAAAAACAAATAAATTTGGCCTGACCCCTAAAAAGTTCGTCCTGACCCCTAAAATTTTCCCCTACCCCTAAATCTCTCCAGCACCCTAATTTTTCACTCTCCCCCAAACATGAGAAATATTTTGACTTCAAAACAAAAAAAAAACAAAAAAAAAGAAAAAAATTTGGCCTGACCCATAAAAAGTTCGTCCTGACCCCCAAAATTTTCCCCGACCCCTAAATCTCTCCAGCCCCCTAATTTTTCACTCTCCCCCAACCATGAGAAATATTTTGACTTCAAAACAAACAAAAAAAAAAAAATTTGGCCTGACCCCTAAAAAGTTCGTCCTGACCCCTAAAATTTTCCCCGACCCCTAAATCTCTCCAGCCCCCTAATTTTTCACTCTCCCCAACCCTGAGAAATATTTTGACTTCAAAACAAAAAAAAACAAAAAAATTTAGCCTGACCCCTAAAAAGTTCCGCCTGACCCCTAAAATTTTCCCCGACCCCTAAATCTCTCCAGCCCCCTAATTTTTCACTCTCCCCCAACCATGAGATATATTTTGACTTCAAAACAAAAAAAAACAAAAAAATTTGGCCTGACCCCTAAAAAGTTCGTCCTGACCCCTAAAATTTTCCCCGACCCCTAAATCTCTCCAGCCCCCTAATTTTTGACTCTCCCCTAACCCTGAGAAATATTTTAAGTTCAAAACCAAAAAAACAAAAAAATTTGGCCTGACCCCTAAAAAGTTCGTCCTGACCCCTAAAATTTTCCCCGACCCCTATATCTCTCCAGCCCCCTAATTTTTCACTCTCCCCCAACCATGAGATATATTTTGACTTCAAAACAAAAAAAAAACAAAAAATTTTGCCTGAACCCTAAAAAGTTCGTCTTGACCCCTAAAATTTTCCCCGACCCCTAAATCTCTCCAGCCCCCTAATTTTTCACTCTCCCCCAACCCTGAGAAATATTTTGACTTCAAAACAAAAAAAAACAAAAAAATTTGGCCTGACCCCTAAAAAGTTCGTCCTGACCCCTAAAATTTTCCCCGACCCCTATATCTCTCCAGCCCCCTAATTTTTCACTCTCCCCCAACCATGAGATATATTTTGACTTCAAAACAAAAAAAAAACAAAAAATTTTGCCTGAACCCTAAAAAGTTCGTCTTGACCCCTAAAATTTTTCCCGACCCCTCAATCTCCCCAGCCCACTAATTGTTCACTCTCCCCCAACCCTGAGAAATATTTTGAGTTCAAAACAAAAAAATGTTATTTAACATGTATACAAATATTAGTGAAAACAATGGTGGAGCATAATTATTTCTCTTTTTACTTTACTTATTGAGACGTTATTTAACATGTATACAAATATAAGTGAAAACAATGGCGGAGCATAATTATTTTTTTTCTTTCTTTACTTATTGAGACGTTATTTAATATGTATACAAATTTTAGTGAAAACAGTGGTGGAGCATAATTATTTTTCTTCTTACTTTACTTATTGAGACGTTATTTAATATGTATACAAATATTAGTGAAAACAATGGTGGAGCATAATTATTTCTATTCTTACTTTACTTATTGAGACGTTATTTAATATGTATTCAAATATTAGTGAAAACAATGGCGGAGCATAATTATATTTCTTCTTACTTTACATATTGAGACGTTATTTAATATGTATACACATTTTAGTGAAAACAGTGGTGGAGCATAATTATTTTTCTTCTTACTTTACTTATTTTGACGTTATATCATATGTATACAAATATTAGTGAAAACAATGGTGGAGCATAATTATTTTTATTCTTACTTTACTTATTGAGACGTTATTTAACATGTATTCAAATATTAGTGAAAACAATGGCGGAGCATAATTATATTTCTTCTTACTTTACATATTGAGACGTTATTTAATATGTATACACATTTTAGTGAAAACAGTGGTGGAGCATAATTATTTTTCTTCTTACTTTACTTATTTAGACGTTATATCATATGTATACAAATATTAGTGAAAACAATGGTGGAGCATAATTATTTTTCTTCTTACTTTACTTATTGAGACGTTATTTAATATGTATACAAATATTAGTGAAAACAGTGGTGGAGCATAATTATTTGTCTTCTTACTTTCCTTATTGAGACGTTATTTAATATGTATACAAATATTAGTGAAAACAATGGTGGAGCATAATTATTTATTACTTTAATTTTACTGATACTACACTAACTTCACACCTCTCAAAAAGAAGGAGGTTATACCTGGGAGGATGGTATCATGTCAACAGAAGAAATGCAGTTAGGATTAAGCAACCCTGGCTTCACTACAAACTCGTGTTCAAAAAAGTGCCGTTATTGATTAAGCAACCCTGGCTTCACTGTGGATTCATGTTCAAAAAAGTGCCGTTAGGAATTAAGCAACCCTTGCTTCACTATGGACTCGTGTTCAAAAAAATGCCGTTAGGGATTAAGCAACAGTTGCTTCAATAAAAACTTATGTTTCGTTGGGATAAGGCAACCCGTGCTTCACTATAAACTCATGTTCAAAACAGTGCCGTTAGGGATTTCCTCTGACGTCATTTCCTGCTAAAATCGTGACTTTGCATTATGCCGACAATGCCCCATCTCCAAATTTGGCCTGAGGCGCACCAACGGCGAATGCCGACACTCCACCAAATTCGGCCTGAGTCGCTCACACCGGCGAATGCCGACACTCCCCCAAATTCGGCCTGAGGCGCTCATACTGGCGAATGCCGACACTCCTCCTAGAATTTCGCCTGAGGCGCCCCACCGCCGAATGCTGACACTCACCCTCCCCAGATTTGGCCTGAGGCGCCCCACCGCCGAATGCCGATACCCCCCTCCACCTCTTCCCCAAATTTCTCCTGAGGCGCTCACACCGGCGAATGCCGACACCCCCCACACCCACCCCAAGTTTTCAATATGTATACAATATGCATAGAAATATTAGTGAAAACAATGGGGGAGCATACAAATATTAGTGAAAACAGTGGGGGAGCATAATTGATACTACACTAACTTCACACCTCTCAAAAAGGAGGAGGTAATACCTAGGAGGATGTTATCATGTCAACAGAAAAAATGTGGTTAGGATTAAGCAACCCTTGCTTCACTATGAACTCATGTTAAAAAAAGTGCCGTTATTGATTAAACAACACTTGCGTCACTATAAACGCATGTATCAAAAAGTGCCGTTTGGAGTTAAGCAACCCTTGCATCACTATGGACTCATGTTCAAAAAAGTGCCGTTAGTAAGTAAGCAACCCATGCTTGACTATGGACTCGTGTTCAAAAAAAGTGCCGTTTGTGATTAAGCAACACTTGCTTCACTATAAACTTATGTTCAAAAAAGAGCCGTTAGGGATTTCCTCTGACGTCATTTCCTGTTAAAATCATGACGATGCATTATTTCTCAAATTCTTTGTTTTTTTCTCAAATTAGTACTAAATAACGTTGAAAATCGAGGAAAAAGGCACCCCCCCATTGGAGAAAAGTGCTCAGTCGACCCTCGAAGAGTCCATTTTTTTTTCCGGTTCTGAGATATTATACGTCCCGGGGCTGGCCGGTTATAATGACGTCAACCGTGTGACTGTTTGTTGGGTCCTCTCGGAGGAGTATCTGGACATACAAACAAACAAACAAACAAACAGACAAACATACAGACAACTGCCCTTTATATAGGAGACAAGCGGGGCTACCCGGCGTTGCTCGGGGTCATAAAAACATATATTTGAAGAAAGATCGTGTGTGTAACATCTTTATATTCAAACTTCTATGTCCGCCCCCTCTCTCTATAGCCGTCTCTTTATCTGCTACCTTTATCTTTCCTGGTCGCCCCATTTCGCCGCTACTTTCTAATTTTGCCTTTTGCAAAAGCTGTTTCTTCCCCACTATTTCTCCTATTGCCCAGGGTAATAGTATGACATATTTCTATAAAAAGTAACACCTCTATCTGCGCCTTCTATATAGGTACTTATCTCCACCCCGGTGTTCATACTATATACGTATCTATCATCACCCCGGTGCGCATACTATATACGTACCTATCGCCGCCCCAGTGCACATACTATATACGTACCTATCGTCGCCCCGGTGCAGATACTATTTAAGTACCTATCGCCGCCCCGTTGCAAATGCTAAATAGTACCTATCGTTGCCCCGGTGTGAATGCTAAATACATACCTATTGCGCCCCGGTGTGCATGCTACATAAGTACCTATCGCTGCCCTAGTGCGAATACTAAAGACATACCAATTGCGCCCCGGTATGCATGCTACATAAGTACCTATCGCTGCCCTAGTGCGAATAATTAATATGTACATATTGCCGCTTTGGTGTGAATGCTAAATACGTACCTATCGCCGGCCCAGTGCGAATGCTACATACGTACCTATAGCCGCCCTGGTGCGAATGCTAAATACGTACCTATAGCCGCCCCAGTGCGAATGCTAAATACGTACCTATCACCACTACAGTGCGAATGCGAAATACATACCTTTCGCCGCCCCGGTGCGGAAGCTAAATACGTACCTATCGCTGCCCCGGTGTGAATGCTAAATACATACCTATCGCTGCCCCGGTGTGAATGCTAAATACATACCTATCGCCGCCCCGGCGTGAATGCTAAATACGTACCTATCGCCGCCCCGGTGTGAATTTTAAATATGTACCTTTCGCCGCCCAGTGTGAATTTTAAATATGTACCTTTCGCCGCCCCTGTGCGCGTGCTATATACGTACCTATCGCCGCCCCGGTGCGCGTGCTACATATGAACCGATCGCTGCCTCAGTGCGCATGCTAAATACATACCTATCACTGCCCCGGTGTGCATACTATATACATACTTATTACCGCCCATGTGCACATGCTATATAAGTACCTATCACCACCACTGAATGCTAAATAAGTACCTATCGCCGCCCCGGTGTGGAAGCTAAATACGTACATATCGCCGCCCCTAAATTTGGGCAGACCCTAAAAAGTTCGGCCTGACCCCTAAAATTTTCCCCGACCCCTAAATCTCTCCAGCCCCCTAATTTTTCACTCTCCTCCAACCATGAGAAATATTTTGACTTCAAAACAAAAAAAAACAAAAAAATTTGGCCTGACCCCTAAAAAGTTCGTCTTGACCCCGAAAATTTTCCCCGACCCCTAAATCTCTCCAGCCCCCTAATTTTTCACTCTCCCCCAACCCTGAGAAATATTTTGACTTCAAAAAAAAAAAAAAAAAAAAAAAAAAAAAAATTTGGCCTGACCCCTAAAATATTCGTCCTGACTCCTAAAATTATCCCCGACCCCTAAATCTCTCCAGCCTCCTAATTTTTCACTCTCCCCCAAACATGAGATATATTTTGACTTCAAAACAAAAAAAAACAAAAAAATTTTGCCTGACCCCTAAAAAGTTCGTCCTGACCCCTAAAATTTTCCCCGACCCCTAAATCTCTCTAGCCCCCTTTATTTTTAACTCTCCCCCAACCATGAGAAATATTTTGACTTCAAAACAAACAAAAAAACAAACAAATTTGGCCTGACCCCTAAAAAGTTCGTCCTGACCCCTAAAATTTTCCCCGACCCCTACATCTCTCTAGCCCCCTAATTTTTCACTCTCCCCCAACCATTAGATATATGTTGACTTCAAAACAAAAAAAAACAAAAACAAAAAAAAAAATTTGGCCTGACCCCTAAAAAGTTCATTCTGACCCCTAAAATTGTCCCCGACCCCTAAATCTCTCCAGCCCCCTAATTTTTCACTCTCCTCTAACCATGAGAAATATTTTGACTTCAAAACAAAAAAAAACAAAAAAATTTGGCCTGACCCCTAAAAAGTTCGTCCTTACCCCTAAAATTTTCCCCGACCCCTAAATCTCTCCAGCCCCCTAATTTTTCACTCTCCACCAACCCTGAGAAATATTTTGACTTCAAAACAAAAAAAAACAAAAAAAACCAAAAGAATTTAGCCTGAACCTTAAAAAGTTCGTCCCGACCCCTAAAATTGTCCCCGACCCCTAAATCTCTCTAGCCCCCTAATTTTTCACTCTCCCCCAACCATGAGATATATTTTGAGTTCAAGACAAAAAAAAAACAAAAAAATTTGGCCTGAACCCTAAAAAGTGCGTCCTGCCCCCTGAAATTTTCCCCGACCCCTAAATCTCTCCAGCCCCCTAATTTTTCACTCTCCTCCAACCATGAGAAATAATTTGACTTCAAAACAAAAAAAAACAAAAAAATTTGGCCTGACCCCTAAAAAGTTCGTCCTGACCCCTAAAATTTTCCCCGACCCCTAAATCTCTCCAGCTCCCTAATTTTTCACTCTCCCCCAACCCTGAGAAATATTTTGACTTCAAAACAAAAAAAAACAAAAAAAACAAAAAAATTAGGCCTGACCCCTAAAAAGTTCGTCCTGACCCCTAAAATTTTCCCCGACCCCTAAATCTCTCCAGCCCCCTAATTTTTCACTCTCCTCCAACCCTGAGAAATATTTTGACTTCAAAACAAAAAAAAACAAAAAAATTTGGCCTGACCCCTAAAACGTTCGTCCTGACTCCTAAAATTTTCCCCGACCCCTAAATCTCTCCAGCCCCTTAATTTTTCACTCTCCCCCAACCCTGAGAAATATTTTGACTTCAAAATAAAAAAAACAAAAAAAAAAAAAAATTTGGCCGGACCCCTAAAAAGTTCGTCCTGACCCCTAAAATTTTCCCCGACCCCTAAATCTCTCCAGCCCCCTAATTTTTCACTCTCCCCCAACCCTGAGAAATATTTTGACTTCAAAACAAAAAAAAACAAAAACAAAAAAAAAAATTTGGCCTGACCCCTAAAGAGTTCGTCCTGACCCCTAAAATTGTCCCCGACCCCTAAATCTCTCTAGCCCCCTAATTTTTCACTCTCCCCCAACGATGAGATATATTTTGACTTCAAAACAAAAAAAAACAAAAATTTTTTACCTGACCCCTAAAAAGTGCGTCCTGACCCCTAAAATTGTCCCCGACCCCTAAATCTCTCCAGCCCCCTAATTTTTCACTCTCCTCCAACCCTGAGAAATATTTTGACTTCAAAACAAAAAAAAACAAAAAAATTTGGCCTGACCCCTAAAACGTTCGTCCTGACTCCTAAAATTTTCCCCGACCCCTAAATCTCTCTAGCCCCTTCATTTTTCACTCTCCCCCAACCCTGAGAAATATTTTGACTTCAAAATAAAAAAAACAAAAAAAAAAAAAAAAATTTGGCCGGACCCCTAAAAAGTTCGTCCTGACCCCTAAAATTTTCCCCGACCCCTAAATCTCTCCAGCCCCCAAATTTTTCACTCTCCCCCAACCCTGAGAAATATTTTAGCATTCAAAACAAAAAAAAACAAAAACAAAAAAAAAAATTTGGCCTGACCCCTAAAGAGTTCGTCCTGACCCCTAAAATTGTCCCCGACCCCTAAATCTCTCTAGCCCCCTAATTTTTCACTCTCCCCCAACCATGAGATATATTTTGACTTCAAAACAAAAAAAAACAAAAAATTTTTACCTGACCCCTAAAAAGTGCGTCCTGACCCCTAAAATTGTCCCCGACCCCTAAATCTCTCCAGCCCCCTAATATTTCACTCTCCTCCAACCATGAGAAATAATTTGACTTCAAAACAAAAAAAAACAAAAAGTTTGGCCTGACCCCTAAAAAGTTCGTCCTGACCCCTAAAATTTTCCCCGACCCCTAAATCTCTCCAGACCCCTTATTTTTCACTCTCCCCCAACCATGAGATATATTTTGACTTCAAAACAAAACAAAAAACAAAAAAATTTGGCCTGACCCTTAAAAAGTTCGTCCTGACCCCTAAAATTTTCCCCGACCCCTAAATCTCTCTAGCCCCCTAATTTTTCACTCTCCCCCAACCCTGAGAAATATTTTGACTTCAAAACAAAAAAAAAACAAAAAACTTGGCCTGATCCCTAAAAAGTTCGTCCTGACCCCTAAAATTGTCCCCGACCCCTAAATCTCTCCAGCCCCCTAATTTTTCACTCTCCTACCACCATTAGAAATATTTTGACTTCAAAACAAAAAAAAACAAAAAAATTTGGCCTGACCCCTAAAAAGTTCGTCCTGACCCCTAAAATTTTCCCCGACCCCTAAATCTCTCCAGCCCCCTAATTTTTCACTCTCCTCCCACCCTGAGAAATATTTTGAGTTCAAAACCAAAAAAAAAAAAAAAATTTGGCCTGACCCCTAAAAAGTTCGTCCTGACCCCTAAAATTTTCCCCGACCCCTAAATCTCTCCAGCCACTTAATTTTTCACTCTCCCCCAACCATGAGAAATATTTTGGCTTCAAAAAAAAAAAAAAAAAAAAAAAAAAAATTTGGCCTGACCCCTCAAAAGTTCGTCCTGACCCCTAAAATTTTCCCCGACCCCTAAATCTCTCCAGCCCCCTAATTTTTCACTCTCCCCCAACCATGAGATATATTTTGACTTCAAAACAAAAAAAACCCAAAAAAAACAAAAAAATTTGGCCTGACCCCTAAAAAGTTCGTCTTGACCCCTAAAATTTTCCCCGACCCCTTAATCTCTCCAGCCCCTTAATTTTTCACTCTCTTACAACCATTAGATATATTTGGACTTCAAAACAAAAAAAACAAAATAATTTAGCCTGACCCCTAAAAAGTTCGTCCTGACCCCTAAAACTTCCCCCGACCCCTAAATCTCTCCAGCCCCCTAATTTTTCACTCTCCCCCAACCATGAGAAATATTTTGAGTTCAAAACCAAAAAAAACAAAAAAATTTAGCCTGACCCCTAAAAAGTGCGTCCTGACCCCTAAAATTTTTCCCGCCCCCTAAATCTCTCCAGCCCCCTAATTTTTCACTCTTTCCCAACCCTTAGAAATATTTTGACTTCAAAACAAAAAAAAAACAAAAAATTTTGGCCTGACCCCTAAAAAGTTCCGCCTGACCCCTAAAATTTCCCCCGACCCCTCAATCTCTCCAGCCCCCTAATTTTTCACTCTCCTCCAACCCTGAGAAAGATTTTGACTTCAAAACAAAAAAAAAAAAAAAAAAAAAAAAAATTTGGCCTGACCCCTAAAAAGTTCGTCCTGACTCCTAAAATTTTCCCCTGACCCCTAAAT
The DNA here is from genome assembly GCA_963556195.1 of Sepiola atlantica. Classification (NCBI taxonomy): domain Eukaryota; kingdom Metazoa; phylum Mollusca; class Cephalopoda; order Sepiida; family Sepiolidae; genus Sepiola; species Sepiola atlantica. Next base: position 21,788,781 of record OY744523.1, on the reverse strand, counting down.
CTCTCCAGCCCCCATATTTTTCACTCTCCCCCAACCATGAGATATATTTTGACTTCAAAATAAAAAAAAATTAAAAAATTTGGCCTAACCCCTAAAAAGTTCGTCCTGACCCCTAAAATTTTCCCCGACCCTTAAATCTCTCCAGCCCCCTAATTTTTCACTCTCCCCCAACCCTGAGAAATATTTTCAGTTAAAAACCAAAAAAAAGAAAATAATTTAGCCTGACCCCTAAAAAGTTCGTCCTGACCCCTAAAATTTTCCCCGACCCCTAAATCTCTCCAGCCCCCTAATTTTTAACTCTCCCCCAACCATGAGATATATTTTGACTTCAAAACAAAAAAAAATAAAAAAATTTGCCCTGACCCCTAAAAAGTTCGTCCTGATCCCTAAAATTTTCCCCGACCCCTAAATCTCTCCAGCCCCCTAATTTTTAACTCTCCCCCAACCATGAGATATATTTTGACTTCAAAACAAAAAAAAATAAAAAAATTTGCCCTGACCCCTAAAAAGTTCGTCCTGATCCCTAAAATTTTCCCCGACCCCTTAATCTCTCCAGCCCCTTAATTTTTCACTCTCTTACAACCATTAGATATATTTGGACTTCAAAACAAAAAAAAAAAAAATTTGGCCTGACCCCTAAAAAGTTCGTCCTGACCCCTAAAATTTTCCCCGACCCCTAAATCTCTCCAGCCCCCTAATTTTTCACTCTCCCCCAACCCTGAGAAATATTTTGACTTCAAAACCAAAAAAAAGAAACAAATTTGGCCTGACCCCTAAAAAGTTCGTCCTGACCCCTAAAATTTTCCCCGATCTCTAAATCTCTCCAGCCCCCTAATTTTTCACTCTCCCCCAACCCTGAGAAATATTTTCAGTTCAAAATCAAAAAAAAGAAAAAAATTTGGCCTGACCCCTAAAAAGTTCGTCCTGACCCCTAAAATTTTCCCCGACCCCTAAATCTCTCCAGCCCCCTAATTTTTCACTCTCCCCCAACTATGAGATATATTTTGACTTCAAAACAAAAAAAAACAAAAAAAAACAAAAAAATTTGGCCTGACCCCTAAAATTTTCCCCTGACCCCTAAATCTCTCCAGCCCCCATATTGTTCACTCTCCCCCAACCATGAGATATATTTTGACTTCAAAACAAAAAAAAAACAAAAAATTTTGGCCTGACCCCTAAAAAGTTCCGCCTGACCCCTAAAATTTTCCCCGACCCCTCAATCTCTCCAGCCCCCTAATTTTTCACTCTCCTCCAACCCTGAGAAATATTTTGAGTTCAAAACAAAAAAAAAAGAAACAAATTTGGCCTGACCCTTTAAAAGTTCGTCCTGACCCCTAAAATTTTCCCCGATCCCTAAATCTCTCTAGCCCCCTAATTTTTCACTCTCCCCCAACCATGAGAAATATTTTGACTTCAAAAAAAAAAAAAAAAAAAATTTGGCCTGACCCCTAAAAAGTTCGTCCTGACCCCTAAAGTTTTCCCCGACCCTTAAATCTCTCCATCCCCCTAATTTTTCACTCTCCCCGAACCCTGAGAAATATTTTCAGTTCAAAATCAAAAAAAAGAAAAAAATTTGGCCTGACCCCTAAAAAGTTCGTCCTGACCCCTAAAATTTTCCCCGACCCCTAAATCTCTTCAGCCCCCTAATTTTTCACTCTCCCCCAACCCTGAGAAATATTTTGACTTCAAAACAAAAAAAAACAAAAGAAAACAAAAGAAAACAAAAAAATTTGGCCTGACCCCTAAAAAGTTCGTCCTGACCCCTAAAACTTCCCCCGACCCCTAAATCTCTCCAGCCCCCTAATTTTTCACTCTCCCCCAACCATGAGAAATATTTTGAGTTCAAAACCAAAAAAAACAAAAAAATTTAGCCTGACCCCTAAAAAGTGCGTCCTGACCCCTAAAATTTTCCCCGACCCCTAAATCTCTCCAGCCCCCTAATTTTTCACTCTTTCCCAACCCTTAGAAATATTTTGACTTCAAAACAAAAAAAAAACAAAAAATTTTGGCCTGACCCCTAAAAAGTTCCGCCTGACCCCTAAAATTTCCCCCGACCCCTCAATCTCTCCAGCCCCCTAATTTTTCACTCTCCTCCAACCTTGAGAAAAATTTTGACTTCAAAACAAAAAAAAAAAAAAAAAAAAAAAAAATTTGGCCTGACCCCTAAAAAGTTCGTCCTGACCCCTAAAATTTTCCCCTGACCCCTAAATCTCTCCAGCCCCCATATTTTTCACTCTCCCCCAACCATGAGATATATTTTGACTTCAAAACAAAATAAAAAAAAAAAAAAAATTTGGCCTGACCCCTAAAAAGTTCGTCCTGACCCCTAAAATTTTCCCCGACCCCTAAATCTCTCCAGCCCCTTAATTTTTCACTCTCCCCCAACCATGAGAAATATTTTGGCTTCAAAAAAAAAAAAAAAAAAAAAAAAAAAAATTTGGCCTGACCCCTCAAAAGTTCGTCCTGACCCCTAAAATTTTCCCCGACCCCTAAATCTCTCCAGCCCCCTAATTTTTCACTCTCCCCCAACCATGAGATATATTTTGACTTCAAAACAAAAAAAACCCAAAAAAAACAAAAAAATTTGGCCTGACCCCTAAAAAGTTCGTCTTGACCCCTAAAATTTTCCCCGACCCCTTAATCTCTCCAGCCCCTTAATTTTTCACTCTCTTACAACCATTAGATATATTTGGACTTCAAAACAAAAAAAACAAAATAATTTAGCCTGACCCCTAAAAAGTTCGTCCTGACCCCTAAAACTTCCCCCGACCCCTAAATCTCTCCAGCCCCCTAATTTTTCACTCTCCCCCAACCATGAGAAATATTTTGAGTTCAAAACCAAAAAAAACAAAAAAATTTAGCCTGACCCCTAAAAAGTGCGTCCTGACCCCTAAAATTTTTCCCGCCCCCTAAATCTCTCCAGCCCCCTAATTTTTCACTCTTTCCCAACCCTTAGAAATATTTTGACTTCAAAACAAAAAAAAAACAAAAAATTTTGGCCTGACCCCTAAAAAGTTCCGCCTGACCCCTAAAATTTCCCCCGACCCCTCAATCTCTCCAGCCCCCTAATTTTTCACTCTCCTCCAACCTTGAGAAAAATTTTGACTTCAAAACAAAAAAAAAAAAAAAAAAAAAAAAAATTTGGCCTGACCCCTAAAAAGTTCGTCCTGACCCCTAAAATTTTCCCCTGACCCCTAAATCTCTCCAGCCCCCATATTTTTCACTCTCCCCCAACCATGAGATATATTTTGACTTCAAAACAAAATAAAAAAAAATAAAAAATTTGGCCTGACCCCTAAAAAGTTCGTCCTGACCCCTAAAATTTTCCCCGACCCCTAAATCTCTCCAGCCCCCTAATTTTTCACTCTCCCCCAACCATGAGATATATTTTGACTTCAAAACAAAAAAAAAACAAAAAAAACAAAAAAATTTGGCCTGACCCCTAAAAAGTTCGTCTTGACCCCTAAAATTTTCCCCGACCCCTTAATCTCTCCAGCCCCTTAATTTTTCACTCTCTTACAACCATTAGATATATTTGGACTTCAAAACAAAAAAAACAAAATAATTTAGCCTGACCCCTAAAAAGTTCGTCCTGACCCCTAAAACTTCCCCCGACCCCTAAATCTCTCCAGCCCCCTAATTTTTCACTCTCCCCCAACCATGAGAAATATTTTGAGTTCAAAACCAAAAAAAACAAAAAAATTTAGCCTGACCCCTAAAAAGTGCGTCCTGACCCCTAAAATTTTTCCCGCCCCCTAAATCTCTCCAGCCCCCTAATTTTTCACTCTTTCCCAACCCTTAGAAATATTTTGACTTCAAAACAAAAAAAAAACAAAAAATTTTGGCCTGACCCCTAAAAAGTTCCGCCTGACCCCTAAAATTTCCCCCGACCCCTCAATCTCTCCAGCCCCCTAATTTTTCACTCTCCTCCAACCCTGAGAAAGATTTTGACTTCAAAACAAAAAAAAAAAAAAAAAAAAAAAATTTGGCCTGACCCCTAAAAAGTTCGTCCTGACCCCTAAAATTTTCCCCGACCCCTAAATCTCTCCAGCCCCCTAATTTTTAACTCTCCCCCAACCATGAGATATATTTTGACTTCAAAACAAAAAAAAATAAAAAAATTTGCCCTGACCCCTAAAAAGTTCGTCCTGATCCCTAAAATTTTCCCCGACCCCTAAATCTCGACAGCCCTCTAATTTTTCACTCTCCCCCAACCCTGAGAAATATTTTGACTTCAAAAAAAAAAAAAAAAAAAATTTGGCCTGACCCCTAAAAAGTTCGTCCTGACCCCTAAAATTTTCCCCGACCCCTAAATCTCTCCAGCCCCCTAATTTTTCACTCTCCCCCAACCATGAGAAATATTTTGACTTCAAAACCAAAAAAAAGAAACAAATTTGGCCTGACCCCTAAAAAGTTCGTCCTGACCCCTAAAATTTTCCCCGATATCTAAATCTCTCCAGCCCCCTAATTTTTCACTCTCCCCCAACCCTGAGAAATATTTTCAGTTCAAAATCAAAAAAAAGAAAAAAATTTGGCCTGACCCCTAAAAAGTTCGTCCTGACCCCTAAAATTTTCCCCGACCCCTAAATCTCTCCAGCCCCCTAATTTTTCACTCTCCCCCAACTATGAGATATATTTTGACTTCAAAACAAAAAAAAACAAAAAAAAACAAAAAAATTTGGCCTGACCCCTAAAATTTTCTCCTGACCCCTAAATCTCTCCAGCCCCCATATTGTTCACTCTCCCCCAACCATGAGATATATTTTGACTTCAAAACAAAAAAAAAACAAAAAAAAACAAAAGAAAACAAAAAAATTTGGCCTGACCCCTAAAAAGTTCGTCCTGACCCCTAAAACTTCCCCCGACCCCTAAATCTCTCCAGCCCCCTAATTTTTCACTCTCCCCCAACCATGAGAAATATTTTGAGTTCAAAACCAAAAAAAACAAAAAAATTTAGCCTGACCCCTAAAAAGTGCGTCCTGACCCCTAAAATTTTCCCCGACCCCTAAATCTCTCCAGCCCCCTAATTTTTCACTCTTTCCCAACCCTTAGAAATATTTTGACTTCAAAACAAAAAAAAAAAAAAAAATTTTGGCCTGACCCCTAAAAAGTTCGTCCTGACCCCTAAAATTTCCCCAGACCCCTCAATCTCTCCAGCCCCCTAATTTTTCACTCTCCTCCAACCTTGAGAAAAATTTTGACTTCAAAACAAAAAAAAAAAAAAAAAAAAAAAAATTTGGCCTGACCCCTAAAAAGTTCGTCCTGACCCCTAAAATTTTCCCCTGACCCCTAAATCTCTCCAGCCCCCATATTTTTCACTCTCCCCCAAGCATGAGATATATTTTGACTTCAAAACAAAAAAAAATTAAAAAATTTGGCCTAACCCCTAAAAAGTTCGTCCTGACCCCTAAAATTTTCCCCGACCCTTAAATCTCTCCAGCCCCCTAATTTTTCACTCTCCCCCAACGCTGAGAAATATTTTCAGTTCAAAACCAAAAAAAAGAAAATAATTTGGCCTGACCCCTAAAAAGTTCGTCCTGACCCCTAAAATTTTCCCCGACCCCTAAATCTCTCCAGCCCCCTAATTTTTAACTCTCCCCCAACCATGAGATATATTTTGACTTCAAAACAAAAAAAAATAAAAAAAATTGGCCTGACCCCTAAAAAGTTCGTCCTGATCCCTAAAATTTTCCCCGACCCCTAAATCTCTCCAGCCCCCTAATTTTTCACTCTCCCCCAACCCTGAGAAATATTTTGACTTCAAAACAAAAAAAAACAAAAAAAAACAAAAAAATTTAGCCTGACCCCTAAAAAGTTCGTCCTGACCCCTAAAACTTCCCCCGACCCCTAAATCTCTCCAGCCCCCTAATTTTTCACTCTCCCCCAACCATGAGAAATATTTTGAGTTCAAAACCAAAAAAAACAAAAAAATTTAGCCTGACCCCTAAAAAGTGCGTCCTGACCCCTAAAATTTTTCCCGCCCCCTAAATCTCTCCAGCCCCCTAATTTTTCACTCTTTCCCAACCCTTAGAAATATTTTGACTTCAAAACAAAAAAAAAACAAAAAATTTTGGCCTGACCCCTAAAAAGTTCCGCCTGACCCCTAAAATTTCCCCCGACCCCTAAATCTCTCCAGCCCCCTAATTTTTCACTCTCCTCCAACCCTGAGAAAGATTTTGACTTCAAAACAAAAAAAAAAAAAAAAAAAAAAAAATTTGGCCTGACCCCTAAAAAGTTCGTCCTGACCCCTAAAATTTTCCCCTGACCCCTAAATCTCTCCAGCCCCCATATTTTTCACTCTCCCCCAACCATGAGATATATTTTGACTTCAAAATAAAAAAAAATTAAAAAATTTGGCCTAACCCCTAAAAAGTTCGTCCTGACCCCTAAAATTTTCCCCGACCCTTAAATCTCTCCAGCCCCCTAATTTTTCACTCTCCCCCAACCCTGAGAAATATTTTCAGTTCAAAACCAAAAAAAAGAAAATAATTTAGCCTGACCCCTAAAAAGTTCGTCCTGACCCCTAAAATTTTCCCCGACCCCTAAATCTCTCCAGCCCCCTAATTTTTAACTCTCCCCCAACCATGAGATATATTTTGACTTCAAAACAAAAAAAAATAAAAAAATTTGCCCTGACCCCTAAAAAGTTCGTCCTGATCCCTAAAATTTTCCCCGACCCCTAAATCTCGACAGCCCTCTAATTTTTCACTCTCCCCCAACCCTGAGAAATATTTTGACTTCAAAAAAAAAAAAAAAAAAATTTGGCCTGACCCCTAAAAAGTTCGTCCTGACCCCTAAAATTTTCCCCGACCCCTAAATCTCTCCAGCCCCCTAATTTTTCACTCTCCCCCAACCATGAGAAATATTTTGACTTCAAAACCAAAAAAAAAAAACAAATTTGGCCTGACCCCTAAAAAGTTCGTCCTGACCCCTAAAATTTTCCCCGATATCTAAATCTCTCCAGCCCCCTAATTTTTCACTCTCCCCCAACCCTGAGAAATATTTTCAGTTCAAAATCAAAAAAAAGAAAAAAATTTGGCCTGACCCCTAAAAAGTTCGTCCTGACCCCTAAAATTTTCCCCGACCCCTAAATCTCTCCAGCCCCCTAATTTTTCACTCTCCCCCAACTATGAGATATATTTTGACTTCAAAACAAAAAAAAACAAAAAAAAACAAAAAAATTTGGCCTGACCCCTAAAATTTTCCCCTGACCCCTAAATCTCTCCAGCCCCCATATTGTTCACTCTCCCCCAACCATGAGATATATTTTGACTTCAAAACAAAAAAAAAACAAAAAAAAACAAAAGAAAACAAAAAAATTTGGCCTGACCCCTAAAAAGTTCGTCCTGACCCCTAAAACTTCCCCCGACCCCTAAATCTCTCCAGCCCCCTAATTTTTCACTCTCCCCCAACCATGAGAAATATTTTGAGTTCAAAACCAAAAAAAACAAAAAAATTTAGCCTGACCCCTAAAAAGTGCGTCCTGACCCCTAAAATTTTCCCCGACCCCTAAATCTCTCCAGCCCCCTAATTTTTCACTCTTTCCCAACCCTTAGAAATATTTTGACTTCAAAACAAACAAAAAAAAAAAAATTTTGGCCTGACCCCTAAAAAGTTCCGCCTGACCCCTAAAATTTCCCCCGACCCCTCAATCTCTCCAGCCCCCTAATTTTTCACTCTCCTCCAACCTTGAGAAAAATTTTGACTTCAAAACAAAAAAAAAAAAAAAAAAAAAAAATTTGGCCTGACCCCTAAAAAGTTCGTCCTGACCCCTAAAATTTTCCCCTGACCCCTAAATCTCTCCAGCCCCCATATTTTTCACTCTCCCCCAACCATGAGATATATTTTGACTTCAAAACAAAAAAAAATTAAAAAATTTGGCCTAACCCCTAAAAAGTTCGTCCTGACCCCTAAAATTTTCCCCGACCCTTAAATCTCTCCAGCCCCCTAATTTTTCACTCTCCCCCAACGCTGAGAAATATTTTCAGTTCAAAACCAAAAAAAAGAAAATAATTTGGCCTGACCCCTAAAAAGTTCGTCCTGACCCCTCAAATTTTCCCCGACCCCTAAATCTCTCCAGCCCCCTAATTTTTAACTCTCCCCCAACCATGAGATATATTTTGACTTCAAAACAAAAAAAAATAAAAAAATTTGGCCTGACCCCTAAAAAGTTCGTCCTGATCCCTAAAATTTTCCCCGACCCCTAAATCTCTCCAGCCCCCTAATTTTTCACTCTCCCCCAACCCTGAGAAATATTTTGACTTCAAAACAAAAAAAAACAAAAAAAAACAAAAAAATTTGGCCTGACCCCTAAAAAGTTCGTCCTGACCCCTAAAATTTTCCCCTGACCCCTAAATCTCTCCAGCCCCCATATTGTTCACTCTCCCCCAACCATGAGATATATTTTGACTTCAAAACAAAAAAAAATAAAAAAATTTGGCCTAACCCCTTAAAAGTTCGTTCTGACCCCTAAAATTTTCCCCGACCCTTAAATCTCTCCAGCCCCCGCATTTTTCACTCTCCCCCAACCCTGAGAAATATTTTCAGTTCAAAACCAAAAAAAAGAAAATAATTTAGCCTGACCCCTAAAAAGTTCGTCCTGACCCCTAAAATTTTCCCCGACCCCTAAATCTCTCCAGCCCCCTAATTTTTAACTCTCCCCCAACCATGAGATATATTTTGACTTCAAAACAAAAAAAAATAAAAAAATTTGGCCTGACCCCTAAAAAGTTCGTCCTGATCCCTAAAATTTTCCCCGACCCCTAAATCTCTCCAGCCCTCTAATTTTTCACTCTCCCCCAACCCTGAGAAATATTTTGACTTCAAAAAAAAAAAAAAAGAAAATTTGGCCTGACCCCTAAAAAGTTCGTCCTGACCCCTAAAATTTTCCCCGACCCCTAAATCTCTCCAGCCCCCTAATTTTTCACTCTCCCCCAACCATGAGATATATTTTCACTTCAAAACCAAAAAAAAGAAACAAATTTGGCCTGACCCCTAAAAAGTTCGTCCTGACCCCTAAAATTTTCCCCGACCCCTAAATCTCTCCAGCCCACTAATTTTTCACTCTCCCCCAACCATGAGATATATTTTGACTTCAAAACCAAAAAAGAGAAACAAATTTGGCCTGACCCCTAAAAAGTTCGTCCTGACCCCTAAAATTTTCCCCGATCTCTAAATCTCTCCAGCCCCCTAATTTTTCACTCTCCCCCAACCCTGAGAAATATTTTCAGTTCAAAATCAAAAAAAAGAAAAAAATTTGGCCTGACCCCTAAAAAGTTCGTCCTGACCCCTAAAATTTTCCCCGACCCCTAAATCTCTCCAGCCCCCTAATTTTTCACTCTCCCCCAACTATGAGATATATTTTGACTTCAAAACAAAAAAAAACAAAAAAAAACAAAAAAATTTGGCCTGACCCCTAAAATTTTCCCCTGACCCCTAAATCTCTCCAGCCCCCATATTGTTCACTCTCCCCCAACCATGAGATATATTTTGACTTCAAAACAAAAAAAAAACAAAAAATTTTGGCCTGACCCCTAAAAAGTTCCGCCTGACCCCTAAAATTTTCCCCGACCCCTCAATCTCTCCAGCCCCCTAATTTTTCACTCTCCTCCAACCCTGAGAAATATTTTGAGTTCAAAACCAAAAAAAAGAAACAAATTTGGCCTGACCCTTTAAAAGTTTGTCCTGACCCCTAAAATTTTCCCCGATCCCTAAATCTCTCTAGCCCCCTAATTTTTCACTCTCCCCCAACCATGAGAAATATTTTGACTTCAAAAAAAAAAAAAAAAAAAATTTGGCCTGACCCCTAAAAAGTTCGTCCTGACCCCTAAAGTTTTCCCCGACCCTTAAATCTCTCCATCCCCCTAATTTTTCACTCTCCCCCAACCCTGAGAAATATTTTCAGTTCAAAATCAAAAAAAAGAAAAAAATTTGGCCTGACCCCTAAAAAGTTCGTCCTGACCCCTAAAATTTTCCCCGACCCCTAAATCTCTCCAGCCCCCTAATTTTTCACTCTCCCCCAACCCTGAGAAATATTTTGACTTCAAAACAAAAAAAAACAAAAAAAAACAAAAGAAAACAAAAAAATTTGGCCTGACCCCTAAAAAGTTCGTCCTGACCCCTAAAATTTTCCCCTGACCCCTAAATCTCTCCAGCCCCCATATTGTTCACTCTCCCCCAACCATGAGATATATTTTGACTTCAAAACAAAAAAAAATAAAAAAATTTGGCCTAACCCCTTAAAAGTTCGTCCTGACCCCTAAAATTTTCCCCGACCCTTAAATCTCTCCAGCCCCCTAATTTTTCACTCTCCCCCAACCCTGAGAAATATTTTCAGTTCAAAACCAAAAAAAATAAAAAAATTTGGCCTGACCCCTAAAAAGTTCGTCCTGATCCCTAAAATTTTCCCCGACCCCTAAATCTCTCCAGCCCTCTAATTTTTCACTCTCCCCCAACCCTGAGAAATATTTTAACTTCAAAAAAAAAAAAAAAAAATTTGGCCTGACCCCTAAAAAGTTCGTCCTGACCCCTAAAATTTTCCCCGACCCCTAAATCTCTCCAGCCCCCTAATTTTTCACTCTCCTTCAACCATGAGAAATATTTTGACTTCAAAACAAAAAAAAACAAAAAAATTTTGCCTGACCCCTAAAAAGTTCGTCCTGACCCCTAAAACTTCCCCCGACCCCTAAATCTCTCCAGCCCCCTAATTTTTCACTCTCCCCCAACCATGAGAAATATTTTGAGTTCAAAACCAAAAAAAACAAAAAAATTTTGCCTGACCCCTAAAAAGTGCGTCCTGACCCCTAAAATTTTCCCCGACCCCTAAATCTCTCCAGCCCCCTAATTTTTCACTCTCCCCCAACCCTGAGAAATATTTTGACTTCAAAACAAAAAAAAAACAAAAAATTTTGGCCTGACTCCTAAAAAGTTCCGCCTGACCCCTAAAATTTTTCCCGACCCTTAAATCTCTCCAGCCCCCTAATTTTTCACTCTCCCCCAACGCTGAGAAATATTTCAGTTCAAAACCAAAAAAAAGAAAATAATTTGGCCTGACCCCTAAAAAGTTCGTCCTGACCCCTAAAATTTTCCCCGACCCCTAAATCTCTCCAGCCCCCTAATTTTAACTCTCCCCCAACCATGAGATATATTTTGACTTCAAAACAAAAAAAAATAAAAAAATTTGCCTGACCCCTAAAAAGTTCGTCCTGATCCCTAAAATTTTCCCCGACCCCTAAATCTCTCCAGCCCCCTAATTTTTCACTCTCCCCCAACCCTGAGAAATATTTTGACTTCAAAACAAAAAAAAACAAAAAAAAACAAAAAAATTTGGCCTGACCCCTAAAAAGTGCGTCCTGACCCCTAAAATTTTCCCCTGACCCCTAAATCTCTCCAGCCCCCATATTGTTCACTCTCCCCCAACCATGAGATATATTTTGACTTCAAAACAAAAAAAAATAAAAAAATTTGGCCTAACCCCTTAAAAGTTCGTTCTGACCCCTAAAATTTTCCCCGACCCTTAAATCTCTCCAGCCCCCTAATTTTTCACTCTCCCCCAACCCTGAGAAATATTTTCAGTTCAAAACCAAAAAAAAGAAAATAATTTAGCCTGACCCTTAAAAAGTTCGTCCTGACCCCTAAAATTTTCCCCGACCCCTAAATCTCTCCAGCCCCCTAATTTTTAACTCTCCCCAACCATGAGAAATATTTTGACTTCAAAACAAAAAAAAATAAAAAAATTTGGCCTGACCCCTAAAAAGTTCGTCCTGATCCCATAAATTTTCCCCGACCCCTAAATCTCTCCAGCCCTCTGATTTTTCACTCTCCCCCAACCCTGAGAAATATTTTTACTTCAAAAAAAAAAAAAAAAAAAATTTGGCCTGACCCCTAAAAAGTTCGCCATGACCCCTAAAATTTTCCCCAACCCCTAAATCTCTCCAGCCCCCTAATTTTTCACTCTCCCCCAACCATGAGATATATTTTGACGTCAAAACCAAAAAAAAGAAACAAATTTGGCCTGACCCCTAAAAAGTTCGTCCTGACCCCTAAAATTTTCCCCGATCTCTAAATCTCTCCAGCCCCCTAATTTTTCACTCTCCCCCAACCCTGAGAAATATTTTCAGTTCAAAATCAAAAAAAAGAAAAAAATTTGGCCTGACCCCTAAAAAGTTCGTCCTGACCCCTAAAATTTTCCCCGACCCCTAAATCTCTCCAGCCCCCTAATTTTTCACTCTCCCCCAACTATGAGATATATTTTGACTTCAAAACAAAAAAAAACAAAAAAAAACAAAAAAATTTGGCCTGACCCCTAAAATTTTCCCCTGACCCCTAAATCTCTCCAGCCCCCATATTGTTCACTCTCCCCCAACCATGAGATATATTTTGACTTCAAAACAAAAAAAAAACAAAAAATTTTGGCCTGACCCCTAAAAAGTTCCGCCTGACCCCTAAAATGTTCCCCGACCCCTCAATCTCTTCAGCCCCCTAATTTTTCACTCTCCTCCAACCCTGAGAAATATTTTGAGTTCAAAACCAAAAAAAAGAAACAAATTTGGCCTGACCCTTTAAAAGTTTGTCCTGACCCCTAAAATTTTCCCCGATCCCTAAATCTCTCTAGCCCCCTAATTTTTCACTCTCCCCCAACCATGAGAAATATTTTGACTTCAAAAAAAAAAAAAAAAAAAATTTGGCCTGACCCCTAAAAAGTTCGTCCTGACCCCTAAAGTTTTCCCCGACCCTTAAATCTCTCCATCCCCCTAATTTTTCACTCTCCCCCAACCCTGAGAAATATTTTCAGTTCAAAATCAAAAAAAAGAAAAAAATTTGGCCTGACCCCTAAAAAGTTCGTCCTGACCCCTAAAATTTTCCCCGACCCCTAAATCTCTCCAGCCCCCTAATTTTTCACTCTCCCCCAACCCTGAGAAATATTTTGACTTCAAAACAAAAAAAAACAAAAAAAAACAAAAGAAAACAAAAAAATTTGGCCTGACCCCTAAAAAGTTCGTCCTGACCCCTAAAATTTTCCCCTGACCCCTAAATCTCTCCAGCCCCCATATTGTTCACTCTCCCCCAACCATGAGATATATTTTGACTTCAAAACAAAAAAAAATAAAAAAATTTGGCCTAACCCCTTAAAAGTTCGTCCTGACCCCTAAAATTTTCCCCGACCCTTAAATCTCTCCAGCCCCCTAATTTTTCACTCTCCCCCAACCCTGAGAAATATTTTCAGTTCAAAACCAAAAAAAATAAAAAAATTTGGCCTGACCCCTAAAAAGTTCGTCCTGATCCCTAAAATTTTCCCCGACCCCTAAATCTCTCCAGCCCTCTAATTTTTCACTCTCCCCCAACCCTGAGAAATATTTTGACTTCAAAAAAAAAAAAAAAAAAAATTTGGCCTGACCCCTAAAAAGTTCGTCCTGACCCCTAAAATTTTCCCCGACCCCTAAATCTCTCCAGCCCCCTAATTTTTCACTCTCCTTCAACCATGAGAAATATTTTGACTTCAAAACAAAAAAAACAAAAAAATTTTGCCTGACCCCTAAAAAGTTCGTCCTGACCCCTAAAACTTCCCCCGACCCCTAAATCTCTCCAGCCCCCTAATTTTTCACTCTCCCCCAACCATGAGAAATATTTTGACTTCAAAAAAAAAAAAAAAAAAAATTTGGCCTGACCCCTAAAAAGTTCGTCCTGACCCCTAAAGTTTTCCCCGACCCTTAAATCTCTCCATCCCCCTAATTTTTCACTCTCCCCCAACCCTGAGAAATATTTTCAGTTCAAAATCAAAAAAAAGAAAAAAATTTGGCCTGACCCCTAAAAAGTTCGTCCTGACCCCTAAAATTTTCCCCGACCCCTAAATCTCTCCAGCCCCCTAATTTTTCACTCTCCCCCAACCCTGAGAAATATTTTGACTTCAAAACAAAAAAAAACAAAAAAAAACAAAAGAAAACAAAAAAATTTGGCCTGACCCCTAAAAAGTTCGTCCTGACCCCTAAAATTTTCCCCTGACCCCTAAATCTCTCCAGCCCCCATATTGTTCACTCTCCCCCAACCATGAGATATATTTTGACTTCAAAACAAAAAAAAATAAAAAAATTTGGCCTAACCCCTTAAAAGTTCGTCCTGACCCCTAAAATTTTCCCCGACCCTTAAATCTCTCCAGCCCCCTAATTTTTCACTCTCCCCCAACCCTGAGAAATATTTTCAGTTCAAAACCAAAAAAAATAAAAAAATTTGGCCTGACCCCTAAAAAGTTCGTCCTGATCCCTAAAAGTTTCCCCGACCCCTAAATCTCTCAAGCCCTCTAATTTTTCACTCTCCCCCAACCCTGAGAAATATTTTGACTTCAAAAAAAAAAAAAAAAAAAATTTGGCCTGACCCCTAAAAAGTTCGTCCTGACCCCTAAAATTTTCCCCGACCCCTAAATCTCTCCAGCCCCCTAATTTTTCACTCTCCTTCAACCATGAGAAATATTTTGACTTCAAAACAAAAAAAACAAAAAAATTTTGCCTGACCCCTAAAAAGTTCGTCCTGACCCCTAAAACTTCCCCCGACCCCTAAATCTCTCCAGCCCCCTAATTTTTCACTCTCCCCCAACCATGAGAAATATTTTGAGTTCAAAACCAAAAAAAACAAAAAAATTTTGCCTGACCCCTAAAAAGTGCGTCCTGACCCCTAAAATTTTCCCCGACCCCTAAATCTCTCCAGCCCCCTTATTTTTCACTCTCCCCCAACCCTGAGAAATATTTTGACTTCAAAACAAAAAAAAAACAAAAAATTTTGGCCTGACTCCTAAAAAGTTCCGCCTGACCCCTAAAATTTTCCCCGACCCTTAAATCTCTCCAGCCCCCTAATTTTTCACTCTCCCCCAACGCTGAGAAATATTTTCAGTTCAAAACCAAAAAAAAGAAAATAATTTGGCCTGACCCCTAAAAAGTTCGTCCTGACCCCTAAAATTTTCCCCGACCCCTAAATCTCTCCAGCCCCCTAATTTTTTACTCTCCCCCAACCATGAGATATATTTTGACTTCAAAACAAAAAAAAATAAAAAAATTTGGCCTGACCCCTAAAAAGTTCGTCCTGATCCCTAAAATTTTCCCCGACCCCTAAATCTCTCCAGCCCCCTAATTTTTCACTCTCCCCCAACCCTGAGAAATATTTTGACTTCAAAACAAAAAAAAACAAAAAAAAACAAAAAAAAACAAAAAAATTTGGCCTGACCCCTAAAAAGTGCGTCCTGACCCCTAAAATTTTCCCCTGACCCCTAAATCTCTCCAGCCCCCATATTGTTCACTCTCCCCCAACCATGAGATATATTTTGACTTCAAAACAAAAAAAAATAAAAAAATTTGGCCTAACCCCTTAAAAGTTCGTTCTGACCCCTAAAATTTTCCCCGACCCTTAAATCTCTCCAGCCCCCTAATTTTTCACTCTCCCCCAACCCTGAGAAATATTTTCAGTTCAAAACCAAAAAAAAGAAAATAATTTAGCCTGACCCCTAAAAAGTTCGTCCTGACCCCTAAAATTTTCCCCGACCCCTAAATCTCTCCAGCCCCCTAATTTTTAACTCTCCCCCAACCATGAGATATATTTTGACTTCAAAACAAAAAAAAATAAAAAAATTTGGCCTGACCCCTAAAAAGTTCGTCCTGATCCCATAAATTTTCCCCGACCCCTAAATCTCTCCAGCCCTCTGATTTTTCACTCTCCCCCAACCCTGAGAAATATTTTTACTTCAAAAAAAAAAAAAAAAAAATTTGGCCTGACCCCTAAAAAGTTCGTCCTGACCCCTAAAATTTTCCCCAACCCCTAAATCTCTCCAGCCCCCTAATTTTTCACTCTCCCCCAACCATGAGATATATTTTGACGTCAAAACCAAAAAAAAGAAACAAATTTGGCCTGACCCCTAAAAAGTTCGTCCTGACCCCTAAAATTTTCCCCGATCTCTAAATCTCTCCAGCCCCCTAATTTTTCACTCTCCCCCAACCCTGAGAAATATTTTCAGTTCAAAATCAAAAAAAAGAAAAAAATTTGGCCTGACCCCTAAAAAGTTCGTCCTGACCCCTAAAATTTTCCCCGACCCCTAAATCTCTCCAGCCCCCTAATTTTTCACTCTCCCCCAACTATGAGATATATTTTGACTTCAAAACAAAAAAAAACAAAAAAAAACAAAAAAATTTGGCCTGACCGGTAAAATTTTCCCCTGACCCCTAAATCTCTCCAGCCCCCATATTGTTCACTCTCCCCCAACCATGAGATATATTTTGACTTCAAAACAAAAAAAAAACAAAAAATTTTGGCCTGACCCCTAAAAAGTTCCGCCTGATCCCATAAATTTTCCCCGACCCCTCAATCTCTCCAGCCCCCTAATTTTTCACTCTCCTCCAACCCTGAGAAATATTTTGAGTTCAAAACCAAAAAAAAGAAACAAATTTGGCCTGACCCTTTAAAAGTTCGTCCTGACCCCTAAAATTTTCCCCGATCCCTAAATCTCTCTAGCCCCCTAATTTTTCACTCTCCCCCAACCATGAGAAATATTTTGACTTCAAAAAAAAAAAAAAAAAAAATTTGGCCTGACCCCTAAAAAGTTCGTCCTGACTCCTAAAGTTTTCCCCGACCCTTAAATCTCTCCATCCCCCTAATTTTTCACTCTCCCCCAACCCTGAGAAATATTTTCAGTTCAAAATCAAAAAAAAGAAAAAAATTTGGCCTGACCCCTAAAAAGTTCGTCCTGACCCCTAAAATTTTCCCCGACCCCTAAATCTCTCCAGCCCCCTAATTTTTCACTCTCCCCCAACCATGAGATATATTTTGACTTCAAAACAAAAAAAAACAAAAAAAAACAAAAAAATTTGGCCTAACCCCTAAAAAGTTTGTCCTGACCCCTAAAATTTTCCCCGACCCCTAAATCTCTCCAGCCCCTTTAGTTTTCACTCTCCTCCAACCATGAGAAATATTTTGAATTCAAAACAAAAAAAAACAAAAAAATTTTGCCTGACCCCTAAAAAGTTCGTCCTGACCCCTAAAACTTTCCCCGACCCCAAAATCTCTCCAGCCCCCTAATTTTTTACTCTCCCCCAACAATGAGAAATATTTTGAGTTCAAAACAAAAAAAAACAAATAATTTGGCCTGACCCCTAAAAAGTTTTGCCTGACCCCTAAATTTTCCCCGACACATCATTCTCTCCAGCCCCTCATCCCAACTAAATTTTAACTCTCCCCCAACCATGAGAAATATTTTGAGTTCAAAACAACAAAAAAAAGAGAAAAATTTAGCCTGACCCCTAAAAAGTTCGGCCTGACCCCTAAATCTCCCCAGCCCCCCATCCCAACTAATGTTTCACTCTCCCCAACCCTGAGAAATATTTTGAGTTAAAAACAAAATAAAAAAGAACAAATTTCGCCTGACTCCTAAAAAGTTTGGATTGACCCCTAAAATTTCCTCCGACCCCTCAATATCTCCAGCATCCTACTCCCAACTAATTTTTCACTCTCTCCCAACCCTGCGAAATATTTTGAGTTCAAAACAAAAAATGTTATTTAACATGTATACAAATATTAGTGAAAACAATGGCGGAGCATAATTATTTCTCTTCTTACTTTACTTATTGAGACGTTATTTAACATGTATACAAATATTAGTGAAAACAATGGCGGAGCATAATTATTTCTATTCTTACTTTATTTATTGAGATGTTTTTTAATATGTATACAAATATTAGTGAAAACAATGGCGGAGCATAATTATTTCTCTTCTTACTGTACTTAGTGAGACATTATTTAATATGTATACAAATATTAGTGATAACAATGGCGGAGCATAATTATTTCTCTTCTTACTTTACTTATTGAGACGTTATTTAATATGTATACAAATATTAGTGAAAACAATGGCGGAGCATAATTATTTCTCTTCTTACTTTATGTATTGAGACGTTATTTAATATGTATACAAATATTAGTGAAAACAATGGCGGAGCATAATTATTTCTCTTCTTACTTTACTTATTGAGACGTCATTTAACAGGTATACAAATATTAGTGAAAACAATGGTGGAGCATAATTATTTCTATTCTTACTTTACTTATTGAGACGTTATTTAACATGTATACAAATATTAGTGAAAACAGTGGCGGAGCATAATTATTTCTATTCTTACTTTATTTATGGAGATGTTTTTTATATGTATACAAATATAAGTGAAAACAATGGGGGAGCATAATTATTT
Organism: Sepiola atlantica; assembly: GCA_963556195.1. NCBI lineage: Eukaryota > Metazoa > Mollusca > Cephalopoda > Sepiida > Sepiolidae > Sepiola > Sepiola atlantica. The sequence goes on along the minus strand of OY744523.1, from coordinate 21,770,560 downwards.
CTTTTCTTACTTTACTTATTGAGACGTTATTTAATATGTATACAAATATTAGTGAAAACAATGGCTGAGCATAACTATATTTCTTCTTACTTTACATATTAAGACGTTATTTATTATGTATACACATTTTAGTGAAAACAGTGGTGGAGCATAATTATTTTTCTTCTTACTTTACTTATTTAGACGTTATATCATATGTATACAAATATTAGTGAAAACAATGGTGGAGCATAATTATTTTTCTTCTTACTTTACTTATTGAGACGTTATTTAACATGTATACAAATATTAGTGAAAACAATGGCGGAGCATAATTATTTCTCTTCTTACTTTACTTATTGAGACGTTATTTAACATGTATACAAATATTAGTGAAAACAATGGCGGAGCATAATTATTTCTATTCTTACTTTATTTATTGAGATGTTTTTTAATATGTATACAAATATTAGTGAAAACAATGGCGGAGCATAATTATTTCTATTCTTACTTTACTTATTGAGACGTTATTTTATATGTATACAAATATTAGTGAAAACAATGGCGGAGCATAATTATTTCTCTTCTTACTTTATGTATTGAGACGTTATTTAATATGTATACAAATATTAGTGAAAACAATGGCGGAGCATAATTATTTCTCTTCTTACTTTACTTATTGAGACGTCATTTAACAGGTATACAAATATTAGTGAAAACAATGGTGGAGCATAATTATTTCTATTCTTACTTTACTTATTGAGACGTTATTTAACATGTATACAAATATTAGTGAAAACAGTGGCGGAGCATAATTATTTCTATTCTTACTTTATTTATTGAGATGTTTTTTATATGTATACAAATATAAGTGAAAACAATGGGGGAGCATAATTATTTCTTTTCTTACTTTACTTATTGAGACGTTATTTAATATGTATACAAATATTAGTGAAAACAATGGCTGAGCATAACTATATTTCTTCTTACTTTACATATTAAGACGTTATTTAATATGTATACACATTTTAGTGAAAACAGTGGTGGAGCATAATTATTTTTCTTCTTACTTTACTTATTTAGACGTTATATCATATGTATACAAATATTAGTGAAAACAATGGTGGAGCATAATTATTTTTCTTCTTACTTTACTTATTGAGACGTTATTTAATATGTATACAAATATTAGTGAAAACAGTGGTGGAGCATAATTATTTTTCTTCTTACTTTACTTATTGAGACGTTATTTAATATGTATACAAATATTAGTGAAAACAATGGTGGAGCATAATTATTTATTACTTTAATTTTACTGATACTACACTAACTTCACACCTCTCAAAAAGAAGGAGGTTATACCTGGGAGGATGGTATCATGTCAACAGAAGAAATGCAGTTAGGATTCAGCAACCCTGGCTTCACTACAAACTCGTGTTCAAAAAAGTGCCGTTATTGATTAAGCAACCCTGGCTTCACTGTGGATTCATGTTCAAAAAAGTGCCGTTAGGAATTAAACAATCCTTGCTTCACTATGGACTCATGTTCAAAAAAATGCCGTTAGGGATTAAGCAACAGTTGCTTCAATAAAAACTTATGTTTCGTTGGGATAAGGCAACCCGTGCTTCACTATAAACTCGTGTTCAAAAAAGTGCCGTTATTGATTAAGCAACCCTGGCTTCACTGTGGATTCATGTTCAAAAAAGTGCCGTTAGGAATTAAACAATCCTTGCTTCACTATGGACTCATGTTCAAAAAAATGCCGTTAGGGATTAAGCAACAGTTGCTTCAATAAAAACTTATGTTTCGTTGGGATAAGGCAACCCGTGCTTCACTATAAACTCATGTTCAAAAAAGTGCCGTTAGGGATTTCCTCTGACGTCATTTCCTGCTAAAATCGTGACTTTGCATTATGCCGACAATCCCCCATCTCCAAATTTGGCCTGAGGCGCACCACCGGCGAATGCCGACACTCCCCCAAATTCGGCCTGAGGCGCTCATACTGGCGAATGCCGACACTCCTCCCCGAATTTCGCCTGAGGCGCCCCACCGCCGAATGCCGACACTCACCCTCCCCAGATTTGGCCTGAGGCGCCCCACCGCCGAATGCCGATACCCCCCCCCCCTCTTCCCCAAATTTCTCCTGAGGCGCTCACACCGGCGAATGCCGACACCCCCCACACCCACCCCAAGTTTTCAATATGTATACAATATGTATAGAAATGTTAGTGAAAACAATGGGGGAGCATACAAATATTAGTGAAAACAGTGGGGGAGCATAATTATTTATTACTTTAATTTTACTGATACTACACTAACTTCACACCTCTCAAAAAGGATGAGGGAATACCTAGGAGGATGTTATCATGTCAACAGAAAAAATGTGGTTAGGATTAAGCAACCCTTGCTTCACTATGAACTCATGTTCAAAAAAGTGCCGTTATTGATTAAACAACACTTGCGTCACTATAAACGCATGTATCAAAAAGTTCCGTTAGGAGTTAAGCAACCCTTGCATCACTATGGACTCATGTTCAAAAAAGTGCCGTTAGTAAGTAAGCAACCCATGCTTGACTATGGACTCGTGTTCAAAAAAAGTGCCGTTTGTGATTAAGCAACACTTGCTTCACTATAAACTCATGTTCAAAAAAGAGCCGTTAGGGATTTCCTCTGACGTCATTTCCTGTTAAAATCATGACGGTGCATTATTTCTCAAATTCTTTGTTTTTTTCTCAAATTAGTACTAAACAACGTTGAAAATCGAGGAAAAAGGCACCCCCCCCATTGGAGAAAAGTGCTCAGTCGACCCTCGAAGAGTCCATTTTTTTTTCCGGTTCTGAGATATTATACGTCCCGGGGCTGGCCGGTTATAATGATGTCAACCGTGTGACTGTTTGTTGGGTCCTGTCGGAGGAGTATCTGGCCATACAAACAAACAAACAAACAAACAGACAAACATACAGACAACTGGCCTTTATATAGGAGATAAGAGACTAGCGGGGCTACCCGGCGTTGCTCGGGGTCATAAAAACATATAATTGAAGAAAAATCGTGTGTGTAACATCTTTATATACAAACTTCTATTTCTCCACCCCTTTCTCTATAGCCGTCTCTTTATCTTTCTACCTTTCTCTTCCCTGGTCGCCCCATTTCACCGCTACTTTCTTATTTTGCCTTTTGCGAAAGCTGTTTCTTCCCCACCATATCTCCTACGTTGCCCAGGGCAATAGTATGACATATTTCTATAAAAAGTAACACCCCTATCTGCGCCTTCTATATAGGTACGTATCTCCGTCCCGATGTTCATACTATATATGTATCTATCATCACCCCGGTGCGCATACTATATACGTACCTATCGCCGCCCCAGTGCACATACTATATACGTACCTATCGCCGCCCCAGTGCACATACTATATACGTACCTATCGCCGCCCCAGTGCACATACTATATACGTACCTATCGCCGCCCCAGTGCAGATACTATTTAAGTACCTATCGCCGCCCCGGTGCGAATGCTAAATATTACCTATCGCCGCCCTGGTGTGCATGCTACATAAGTACCTATCGCTGCCCTAGTGTGAATAATTAATATGTACACATTGCCACTTTGGTGCAAATGCAAAATACGTACCTATCGCCGCTTTGGTGCGAATGCTGAATACGTACCTATAGCCGGTCCGGTGCGAATGCTAAATACGTATCTATAGCCGCCCTGGTGCGAATGCTAAATACGTACCTATAGCCGCCCCGTGCGAATCCGAAATACATACCTTTCGCCGTTCTGGTGCACGTGCTATATATGTACCTATCGCCGCCCTGGTGCGCGTGCTATATATGTACTAATCGCCGCCTCAGAGCGCATGCTATGTACGTACTTATTGCTGCCCATGTGTACATGCTATATACGTAGCTATCGCCACCGCTGAATTCTGAATACATACCTATCGCCGCCTAGGTGCGGAAGCTAAATATGTACATATCGCCACGGCGGTGCGAATGCTAAATACATACCTATCGACGCCCCGGTGCGAATGCTAAATACATACCTATCGCCGCCCCTGTGTGAATGCTAAATACATACCTATCGCCGCCCCGGTGTGAATGCTAAATACGTACCTATCGCCGCCCCGGTGTGAATGCTAAATACGTACCTTTTACCGCCCCGGTGCGCGTGCTATATACGTACCTATCGTCCCCCCGGTGCGCGTGCTATATATGAACCGATCGCTGCCCCAGTGCGCATGCATAATACATACCTATCACCTACTTATTGCCGCCCATGTGCACATGCTATATACGTACCTATCGCCACCGCTGAATGCTAAATAAGTACCTATAACCGCCCAGGGATGAATGCTAAATACGTACATATTGCCGCCCCGGTGTGCATACACCATAATGTACCTATCACTGCCCCAGTGCGAATACTAAATATGTACATATCGCCGCCCCGGTGCGATTGCTGAATACGTACCTACTGCAACCCCGGTGCGAATGCTAAATACGTAGCTATCGCCACCCCTATGCACTACTATATAACTACCTATTGCCACCCCGGTGCACATACTATATATAAACCTATCGCTGGCCCGGTGTGCATACTATATTTGTACCTATCGCGGCTCTGGTACCCATACTACATACTTACCTATCTCTGCAAGGGTACACATACTATATATGTACCAATCTCCAGCCCAGTTCGCATACGTAAGAACTCATTAATTCGCCCCTGTCGTGTTAGAAAAACAAAATAGTGTCTCTTCATGTATTGTCACTATCATAAATATAAATATTTTTAGTTAAAAACAGAAAAAAATACATTTTTTTGCCTCCCCACAAGAAAATTTTTTTTTCTATCATCCCACATATTTAGAAATATTTTTAATTTAAATAAAAAAAAAAGAAAAATGTTTGACCCCCCCCTACCCCCCCAAAATTTTATGTTCCCCCCATACATAGAAATATTTTTATTTTAAAAAAGAAAAAAAAAAAAATTTTTTTAGCTCCCCTCCGAAAAATTTTTTTTTTCATCCTCCCCCATACATATAAATATTTACAATGAAAAAGATAAAAGAAATAAAAAATATTTTGCATTCCCCCCAATTTTTTTTACACTCCCGATGCGCATGCTATATACGTATTTATTGCCGCCCATGTGCACATGCTATATACGTTCCTATCACCACTGCTGAATTCTAAATACGTACCTATTGCTGCCGTGGTGCGAATGCTAATTAGGTTTTCAGCATAGATGCTGTTAAAATATTAACCAAACCTATCACTACAGTAGCTCTATCTAGTACATTGAGCACTTTTTTCCCGGACAACGCCGAGTACTTTGATAATCAAGGAGGCCTCCTGGGGACTACTGAAATCACTTAGGTATCCTCTCTCCTTCTGATCTGCGAAATAGTCCAAAGGGGAACGAAGATGGCGTTAAAATATTTTCCAAACCTATCACTACAGTAGCTCCATCTAGGATATTGAGCACTTTTCTCCCGGACAACGCCAAGTACTTTGAAAATAAAGGAGGCCTCCTGAGCACTACTGAAATCACTTAGGTATCCGCCCTTCTTTTCATCTGCAAAATAGTCCAAAGGGGAACGAAGATGGCGTTAAAATATTTTCTAAACCTATCACTAAAGTAGCTCTATCTAGGATATTGAGCACTTTTCTCCCGTACAACGCCGAGTATTTGAAAATCAAGGAGGCCTCCTGAGCACTACTGAAATAACTCTTATCGATTCCCCCATCCTTTTCATCGTAGATGCTGTTAAAATATTATCCAAACCTATCACTACAGTAGCTCTATCTAGGATATTGAGCACTTTTCTCCCGGACAACGCCGAGTATTTGAAAATCAAAGAGGCCTCCTGAGCACTACTGAAATAACTCTTATCGATTCCCTCATCCTTTTCAGCATAGATGCTGTTAAAATATTATCCAAACCTATCACTACAGTAGCTCTATCTAGTACATTGAGCACTTTTTTCCCGGACAACGCCGAGTACTTTGATAATCAAGGAGGCCTCCTGAGGACTACTGAAATCACTTAGGTATCCTCTCTCCTTCTGATCTGCGAAATAGTCCAAAGGGGAACGAAGATGGCGTTAAAATATTTTCCAAACCTATCACTACAGTAGCTCAATCTAGGATATTGAGCACTTTTCCCCGGGTGCCATACTGCAGAAGCCTCAGGTTCCTATACCGCAGAAATCCCCCCACCGGTTGCTATACAGCAGAAGCCTCTACTGATATCACTCTTACCGATCCCCCCTCATTTTTATTCTGCACAATAGTCCGAAGAGAATCGTAAATGGCGTTAAAATATTACACAAACTTATCACTACAGTAGCTCTAGAACATTGAGCAGTTTTCTCCCAGACAACGCCGAGTATTTAAAAAATCAAGGAGGTTTCTGGAGCACTACTGAAATCACTGTAACCGTCCCCCCACCCCCGCTTTTCATCTGCAAAATCGTCCGAAGAGAAACGTAGATGCTGTTATTCGGCATTCCCCGATAGGGCGCCTCTAGCAATAAACTTACTCCTCCCCAAAGAGGGGAGGCAAAGCCTGGGAGTGTGGACCTCCTAGAACTGCACAGGACAAACCCATAGACCGACGGAATGAAGCGCCGAAGGCCAAGACGATACCAGTCTATGGGGTGCAGTATCCATCGAAACAGATACTACACTTTGATCTTAGCAAAAAGAAGTGAATTAATGTCATTTTCGCTAATGGCGTATGAAAGCTATGTTGAATTAAACAAAAACGGCATAGGGGAGTGTAAAATTCATTCTTGATATTCAAAAGTTATATAAGAATTTGTTAAATAGTATTATACAATGTTTGTTGAAAGAAAATCCTAGTCATTATTACTTGTTAATTTAATAATGTAATTTAAACAGTGTCTAGTGGATAGACCGCTGTTCAGGTGTAGATTGGTTATAAATACCCCAACAAAAGTTGTAATTTTTTTACGTGTCGTTGGCCTTTGGATAATGATCAAAGTGTAGTATCTTTTCCGATGGATACTGCACTTCATAGATCGGTATTGTCTTGCCCTTCGGGGCTTGATTTACGCCGGTCTATGGGTCTGTCCTGTGCAGTTCTAGGAGGTCCACCCTCCCAGGCTTCGCCTCCCCTCTTTGGGGAGGAGTAAGTTTATTGCTTACTGTCTGAGGCGCCCCTACCGGGGAATGCCGACGGGGCTGCCCAGGCAATTTTTAATGGCCAGAGCGCTCACCTTCTCGGGCGCTGGCTTTTCAAATCCCACTTTCCGACCTTGTGTCACATACTCCTATTGTGGGTGGGCGTTAAATAAAACGTGTCGTTGGCCTTTGGCTAATATACAAGGAGTTCACTGAAGGAAACACAGTGAAGCTGCCTCCGGGAACGCTGGAAAAATTGAGGAAGAGGATCATCTCCTTCGTAACTTTGGACGCAAAGGCGAATGGGTTGGTAGGAGTCCTGAAGGAGAGAGTCATGGAAGCACTGGTGGGCTTGAAGATTCCAGCTTCCTATATCCTCAGGAAAAGCTTTGCAATGTGGGATGTGCTGCTCCCAACCCAGGAGGTAGCAGAAAAGCTAGCAATGGGCGGAGACGTAGTCTGGAAGGGCATAAAATTAAGACCCGAATATATGGAAAGGAGAAGCGCGTCAGTTTCGGTTCTCGGCGTCCCATGCTGCATCGACTCCGACCATCTGGGAGCGATAATGTCGCAGTATGGCGACGTCGAGGAGGTGGTGCCGACTCGCGGAATGCATGGTATTCTGACAGGAGAATACAGGCTGAAGATGAGGGTCAACCGGCAGGGGTTTCAGGCGATTCCAGCGCAGTTAAAATGCGAATCCTGGTCTATGTCGATCATCGTGGAGGGAAGAAGGCCACATTGCTGGCGCTGTCAGACGCCAGGGCATGTGGCAAAGGACTGCCCCCAAAGAATAACAGCAAAGCCCCCGGCGGCTGTTCCCCAAAAAGCGCCAGCCGTGTCGGCATCATCGTCAGCAGCAGTAGACAAGGAGTCCACAGAGAAGGGGAGGAAGCCCACCCCGACCCCTATACCAACCAAGGGGAGACCGATGCCTGCAGCTTTGAAGAGGAAGCTGACAGCCCTCTCATCAGAATCGGAGGAAGAGGGAAAGGAGGTGGAAGCAGCAATGGAGCCCCCCAAAAGAAAGGACCCAAAAGCTAAAAAAGTCCGGGAGTCAGCAAGAGAGGAGGAAAACATTAAATCTTTAGCCCCCTCCGAGTCAATGGAACAGGAAAATGTTCCTCTCAAGTTTTACACTCCCTTAAACAGCCCTCGGGATAGGTCCCCAGTGTCGGCGAGACAGAGGGAAGAGGAGGCTCCCATCCCAGTAGCGCCGCCGGCCTCTGAACCAGAAGGAGCTGCTGAGGGAGTCAGGCCAGAAGTCGTTCCAGGAAGAAAGCAAGAGGTCATTCCAGAAGTCGTCCCGGTACCACCTCCTCCTACGCCAGTGAGACGGGAGAAGACTAGGAGGTTCCCCTTTCTGCCGGGGGTAAGGATCTGTGAGGCGGATTCATTACAGGTCCAATCAGACCTCAATGGAAGGCAGAGGCGATACATTAAGCAGCTGGAGAGCTTCACCCACGTAGGAGGTAAACAGGTGCAAGACCCCCGAAATTTTAAAAATGCACCCAAAATTATAACGTTTGTGAGGCAGGAAACCGGGAACGGGAGGGAGAAAGCATTATGGAGAATGCTTAGGGCGGCCAAGGACGCAATCCCGGAGCAACCCCTTATAGAAGAGGAGCACCCTTCATTTAAGGAAATTAAGTCCAAATGTAGTGGGAGGGTCCCCATTTATGTTCACCCCTCATTTTTTCGGGCTTTAAAATTAACTTTCCCCGTGGCCGTGGGAGGTTTGGCACGAGACGGACGGATTTCGTCCGAACTGCTGACCGGCAGTCTCGGTCAGACCTTCGGCGTCCTCACTCCCGAGGACTTTAGCCCCGTGTGTGACACTAATTGATGGGGACCACAAATTTAAACTTGGCTTGTTGGCATGAGATCCCGAAGCAGGGCTGCTCGCATGCTGAGGGATCTCGTGGCCCGTGAGGTAGATGTAGCTGCGATTGAAGAGACCCACTTCGATTCGTATGGGGATTGTGATGTGCTGACTGACGACTATGACGTCTACTCAGCATATAGCGATGCTCATAGTTGTGGCATCTCTTTGTTAGTGAGACGCACCCTGCCTGCGGCGGTGAGCGTTGTTCATGCGGATGCGGTGGGACGACTGGTCGTGGTCGATGTTGCCGTTGAAAACAGCAAGTTTCGGATCGTTGCGGTTTATGCGCCCAACATTGCTGGCGAGAGGGTTTCCTTTTTTCGACGGTTGGAGGCGTTCCTCAAGGGTCCGGAGCGAGTAGTTTTAATGGGGGACTGGAATGCCATCCTAGACCCCAAGATAGATAAGGTCGGTGGGAATAGAGGGTCGGCGAGGTGGGAAAGCAGTCTGTCTGACCTGATGGCCTCATGCGATCTTGTCGACAGATTTCGCGTTGATCACCCAGGGCGGGAGATCTGGACGTGGCATACTAGCGCGGCCTTCTGTCCGAGTACTTACTTGGACAGAATGTTAGTTAGAAGAGGCGACGTAGATTTCATATCTTGTCCCACGTTCACTTGGTTAAGACATTCGGACCATAAATTGGTTACGGCCCGGTTGAACTTAAGTGATAGGCCTAGGTTGGCTGGGTACTGGAAGTTTAATACCTCCTTACTGGAGATACGAGACTTCCGGGAACAGCTAACGTTACTACTCCAGCGGGGATTAGTGGGGGTGGTTATCGGGAGTAGGTACTGGGTTAAAACTAAGGCTCAGGTTAGAAACTTTTGTGTCCGCTACAGCCAGCGCCTCGCTAAAGATAGGGCTAGGACGCAAAAGCAAGTAGAGGATAAGATGACCCGGGCGGTGGCTGGGGGGGATCCCCTAGAGATAGCATTAATTACGGGGGACCTCAATCGCTTGGCTAGCGAGCGATATGAAGGTCAAGTAGTTAGAGCTAGATTAAAGAAAGTCTCTAACGAAGCCGTGAACGTTGACGCTGTTGAGCGTAAGGCTGCTTTACGTCGTGGTTCGGATGGGTACATTCGGAAGGTGAAAAACCTGGTATCGTCTCGTGAGATCTGTGAGGGGTTCCGTGAGCATTTGGAGGAACGCTTCACCCAACTGCCCAGACTCCGCGGCCAGGAGTTTGACAGCTATTTGGCTGACTCGCCCCGCCTTGAGGCGGCTCGAGCAGCTGGCTGTGATGGCAGGATTACGGAGGGCGAGATCGTTACTGCGTTGAAGCAGGTCGGCTTGAACAAATCTCCGGGACTCGATGGTCTGCCGTACGAAATGTATTTGAGGCTGTCGCCCATGTTTGTCCCAATTCTGAAGGATGTGTTTAACCACTGGTTTGTTCAGGAGTCAATCCCTGGACAGGTAACCAAAGGAGTGGTCACATTACTGAAGAAGAGGGACCAACCTGGTGGGGGAAATTTAGACGACTACAGGCCCATAACTCTGCTAAACACAGAGTTAAAGATTTTGGCCCGCGTTCTTGCGAACCGCCTGCAGGTTGTTATCGGTGATTTGATCAAGCCTGAGCAGAACTTTGCTGTGAAGGGGAGGTCGATTCAGAACAACTTGCATTTGATTCGCATGATCATAGAGGGGACAGAAGACGACGCTGAAGCCGCGCTGATCAATTTAGATCAGTCCAAGGCTTTCGATAGGGTCGACCATGGTTTCCTGAAAGCTGTTTTAGCGGCTGCCGGTTTTGGTCCGGACTTCCGCAGGTGGATCTCTATTCTGTATGACTCGCCGACGGCAGTGGTGCAAGTCAATGGAAAGAGGTCGGAATCGTTCGTTGTTTCTCGGTCGGTACGTCAGGGTTGTCCGCTGTCGCCCCTGCTCTACATCCTGGCGTTGGAACCCTTCCTTCGCAAATTAAAGGATGAGGCGACAACACCAGTCCTGCGCGGGATCGCTATCCCTCCTCGCAAAGCGCGAGTCAGGGTTTCCGCGTTTGCCGATGATGTTACCGTTTTCGTGTCGAGCCGTACTGACATTCGAACGGTGATTAAGGCGCTCGCTCGGTACGAAGAAGTGACAGGGGCCATAGTCAACCGCAGCAAGTCGAACGGCCTGCGGTTGGGTGCTGGAGCGGAGAGACCGCTCTTCCAGGTGACTTCAGCTGGTCGGATGGCCCGGTTCGAATCCTCGGCGTGTGGTTCGGGCCGGGCCTCCAGCTGGAAAAGAACTGGTCGGAAGTACAGACAAAGGTCGAATCGTCGGTCCGGGCTTGGATTCGAAGGAAGCTTTCCTTAAAGGGCAGAGCGGAGGCGTGCGCCACTTACGTCTTTCCTCACATCCTTTACCGGCTGTCTGTACTACCACTGCCTGCGGCCCGCCTTATCGCTTTCACGCGCTTACTCTTCTCGCTTCTTTGGAAGGGCCGGAAAGCGTACGTTCGCAGACAGGTCTGTACTCAAGTTCCGAGTGTGGGAGGCTTGGGGATGCCTGACTTGGCAAGTCATCGACATGCCGAGAGACTGGCTTTCCTGAGTCGGACTTTGATGGAAGACACTCCGTGGGTCCCTGCGGTCGGGAGCGCCTTTCCCAACCTCATACCCGACCTCTCGGTCGAAGGACGACGTAGGCCGAGAGGGGAGCCCTTGTTCTTCGCCGAATGCCGGGCCGCGCTTAGAGCGTTGCCGAGGTCCAGTAACCTTGCCCGGTCTAGGAAGAGACTATATCGGGATCTAGTGGAGGGTACCGCTTCGGACCCACTTGAGGAGCGGCTTGGATTGTCGAGGGAGGAGGCCCGCTCCCAGTGGAATTGGGCGCCAGGCCAGAGTTATCTCAACAATTCTGAGTATTCTTTGACCTGGCGACTGGTTCGGAACGCACTGCCCCTCTATGGCAGATTATGCAGAGATGGTTTAAGGGACGTCCCCTTATGCCCGCGCTGTGAAGACGACGAAGAAGAAACGGCCGAGCACGCCTTCTTCACCTGCAGCAAACTTCGACATCTCTGGGGATACGTCAGGGAGGTGACGGCCCGCATCGACGCCGAGCAGCCGATGGTCCTGGATGTAGCATCTGTCATCAACAACGCAGCACCGCCGTGGTCTGGGGAGAAACGAATGGTGTTTCTAGCCATCCTAGCCGTAGCAAGACTAGTGACGTGGGTTACACGTCTTAATGAGGTTCATGGGGTTGGATCTGTTTCGGATCGGGATCTGGTAGTTTACTTTAAACACCAACTTAAAGTGAAGATCAGATGCGATTGGAAACGATTACATCGCATGGATTTCGATAGGAGATGGGTGCATGACACTAGTTTGTGCATCCGACGAGGCGCCAAGTTTGAGTTCGTGTTCCCTCCATAGTTATGGCACACGCGGTACTGGGTTCTACGGAACCCACCCCTGTAGAGTTTTTTGGATTTATTTTAAAAAACTGGTAACCTCTTAAACTAGTAGGAATGAAAGTTATCCTGTCCCTATTTTATTTTTGCCGGCACTAGAGAGCTTCCAGAGATTCCCACTTCCACTGTTTTATTTTGTCCCCGGTCTTTTGAAACCCTTGGCATTACTATCTTGGAAGACGCCATCCACCCCATGATCCCATTCCCGATGAATTTATTTTTTGAACACTCCTCTCTTAAGTTCCCACTCCCACTTAGTGACTGACCCGCTTGTTTTTGGTCTCGTGCCGGAAAATAGTGGGCGGTCTAACACTTAGTTATGAGGGAAAGCCGGGCCATACTAACTTTTTTACCATTTTATTTCGTTCTTTATTTTTCTTTCTTTTTGGGTGTTTTTAATATTTTTTCCCACTCCCACGATAATTCTTATTTACATCGATGTTTTTTGGGGATATTTTAAGTAGGGATCAACCCACAGAGTGAATGCGGTATTTTGGTGCAAGAATCTAGTTTGGAGTTAGCAAATGTTCTTTTTTATGTTGTTTGTAAAATTTTGTGAAATAAAAAACATTGAACAGCTTGTCTCACTTATCCCCGACCCCCCCTCCCTCTACATAACGGGCACTATGCCTAAGGTCTGGTGAGTTCCCAAGGTTTGTAAAATCTTCATCTGTAGATAAAGATGAGGGTTGTCCGAAGGAACTCACCTGCCTAAATAAATTGGCCTTTGGCTAATTATCAAAGTGTAGTATCTGTTCCGATGGATACTGCACTTCATAGATCGGTATTGTCTTGCCCTTCGGGGCTTGATTTACGCCGGTCTATGGGTCTGTCCTGTGCAGTTCTAGTAGGTCAACCCTCCCAGGCTCCGCCTCCCCTCTTTGGGGAGGAGTAAGTTTATTGCTTACTGTCTGAGGCGCCCCCACCGGGGAATGCCGACGGGGCTGCCCAGGCAATTTTTCGCTGGCTTTTCAAATCCCACTTTCCGACCTTGTGTCACATACTCCTATTGTGGGTGGGCGTTAAATAAAACGTGTCGTTGGCCTTTGGCTAATGATCAAAGTGTAGTATCTGTTCCGATGGATACTGCACTTCATAGATAGGTATTGTCTTGCCCTTCGGGGCTTGATTTACGCCGGTCTATGGGTCTGTCCTGTGCAGTTCTAGGAGGTCCACCCTCCCAGGCTCCGCCTCCCCTCTTTGGGGAGGAGTAAGTTTATTGCTTACTGCCTGAGGCGCCCCTACCGGGGAATGCCGACGGGGCTGCCCAGGCAATTTTTAATGGCCAGAGCGCTCACCTTCTCGGGCGCTGGCTTTTCAAATCCCACTTTCCGACCATGTGTCACATACTCCCATTGTGGGTGGCCGTTAAATAAAACGCGTCGTTGGCCTTTGGCTAATGATCAAAGTGTAGTATCTGTTCCGATGGATACTGCACTTCATAGATCGGTATTGTCTTGCCCTTCGGGGCTTGATTTACGCCGGTCTATGGGTCTGTCCTGTGCAGTTCTAGGAGGTCCACCCTCCCAGGCTTCGCCTCCCCTCTTTAGGGGAGGAGTAAGTTTATTGCTTACTGCCTGAGGCGCCCCTACCGGGGAATGCCGACGGGGCTGCCCAGGCAATTTTTAATGGCCTGAGCGCTCACCTTCTCGGGCGCTGGCTTTTCAAATCCCACTTTCCGACCTTGTGTCACATACTCCCATTGTGGGTGGGCGTTTAATAAAACGCGTCGTTGGCCTTTTGGCTAATGATCAAAGTGTAGTATCTGTTCCGATGGATACTGCACTTCATAGATCGGTATTGTCTTGCCCTTCATGGCTTGATTTACGCCGGTCTATGGGTCTGTCCTGTGCAGTTCTAGGAGGTCCACCCTCCCAGGCTTCGCCTCCCCTCTTTGGGGAGGAGTAAGTTTATTGCTTACTGTCTGAGGCGCCCCTACCGGGGAATGCCGACGGGGCTGCCCAGGCAATTTTTAATGGCCAGAGCGCTCACCTTCTCGGGCGCTGGCTTTTCAAATCCCATTTTCCGACCATGTGTCACATACTCCCATTGTGGGTGGCCGTTAAATAAAACGCGTCGTTGGCCTTTGGCTAATGATCAAAGTGTAGTATCTGTTCCGATGGATACTGCACTTCATAGATCGGTATTGTCTTGCCCTTCGGGGCTTGATTTACGCCGGTCTATGGGTCTGTCCTGTGCAGTTCTAGGAGGTCCACCCTCCCAGGCTTCGCCTCCCCTCTTTAGGGGAGGAGTAAGTTTATTGCTTACTACCTGAGGCGCCCCTACTGGGGAATGCCGACGGGGCTGCCCAGGCAATTTTTAATGGCCTGAGCGCTCACCTTCTCGGGCGCTGGCTTTTCAAATCCCATTTTCCGACCTTGTGTCACATACTCCCATTGTGGGTGGGCGTTTAATAAAACGCGTCGTTGGCCTTTTGGCTAATGATCAAAGTGTAGTATCTGTTCCGATGGATACTGCACTTCATAGATCGGTATTGTCTTGCCCTTCGGGGCTTGATTTACGCCGGTCTATGGGTCTGTCCTGTGCAGTTCTAGGAGGTCCACCCTCCCAGGCTTCGCCTCCCCTCTTTGGGGAGGAGTAAGTTTATTGCTTACTGTCTGAGGCGCCCCTACCGGGAAATGCCGACGGGGTTGCCCAGGCAATTTTTTATGGCCAGAGCGCTCACCTTCTCGTGCGCTGGCTTTTCAAATCCCACTTTCCGACCTTGTGTCACATACTCCCATTGTGGGTGGGCGTTAAATAAAACGCGTCGTTGGCCTTTGGCTAATAATTAAAGTGTAGTATCTGTTCCGATGGATACTGCACTTCATAGATCGGTATTGTCTTGCCCTTCGGGGCTTGATTAACGCAGGTCTATGGGTCTGTCCTGTGCAGTTCTAGGAGGTCCACCCTCCCAGGCTTCGCCTCCCCTCTTTGGGGAGGAGTAAGTTTATTGCTTACTGCCTGAGGCGCCCCTACTGGGGAATGCCGACGGGGCTGCCCAGGCAATTTTTAATGGCCAGAGCGCTCACCTTCTCGGGCGCTGGCTTTTCAAATCCCACTTTCCGACCTTGTGTCACATACTCCTATTGTGGGTGGGCGTTAAATAAAACGCGTCGTTGGCCTTTGGCTAATGATCAAAGTGTAGTATCTTTTCCGATGGATACTGCACTTCATAGATCGGTATTGTCTTGCCCTTTGGGGCTTGATTTACGCCGGTCTATGGGTCTGTCCTGTGCAGTTCTAGGAGGTCCACCCTCCCAGGCTTCGCCTCCCCTCTTTAGGGGAGGAGTAAGTTTATTGCTTACTGCCTGAGGCGCCCCTACCGGGGAATGCCGACGGGGCTGCCCAGGCAATTTTTAATGGCCTGAGCGCTCACCTTCTCGGGCGCTGGCTTTTCAAATCCCACTTTCCAACCTTGTGTCACATACTCCCATTGTGGGTGGGCGTTAAATAAAACGCGTCGTTGGCCTTTTGGCTAATGATCAAAGTGTAGTATCTGTTCCGATGGATACTGCACTTCATAGATCGGTATTGTCTTGCCCTTCGGGGCTTGATTTACGCCGGTCTATGGGTCTGTCTTGTGCAGTTCTAGGAGGTCCACCCTCCCAGGCTTCGCCTCCCCTCTTTGGGGAGGAGTAAGTTTATTGCTTACTGTCTGAGGCGCCCTTACCGGGGAATGCCGACGGGGCTGCCCAGGCAATTTTTAATGGCCAGAGCGCTCACCTTCTCTGGCGCTGGCTTTTCAAATCCCACTTTCCGACCTTGTGTCACATACTCCCATTGTGGGTGGGCGTTAAATAAAACGCGTCGTTGGCCTTTGGCTAATAATCAAAGTGTAGTATCTGTTCCGATGGATACTGCACTTCATAGATCGGTATTGTCTTGCCCTTCGGGGCTTGATTTACGCCGGTCTATGGGTCTGTCCTGTGCAGTTCTAGGAGGTCCACCCTCCCAGGCTTCGCCTCCCCTCTTTGGGGAGGAGTAAGTTTATTGCTTGCTGCCTGAGGCGCCCCTACCGGGGAATGCCGACGGGGCTGCCCAGGCAATTTTTAATGGCCTGAGCGCTCACCTTCTCGGGCGCTGGCTTTTCAAATCCCACTTTCCGACCTTGTGTCACATACTCCCATTGTGGGTGGGCGTTAAATAAAACGCGTCGTTAGCCTTTTGGCTAATGATCAAAGTGTAGTATCTGTTCTGAGGGATACTGAACTTCATAGATCGGTATTGTCTTGCCCTTCGGGGCTTGATTTACGCCGATCTATGGGTCTCTCCTGTGCAGTTCTAGGAGGTCCACCCTCCCAGGCTTCGCCTCCCCTCTTTGGGGAGGAGTAAGTTCATTGCTTACTGTCTGAGGCGCCCTACCGGGGAATGCCGACGGGGCTGCCCAGGCAATTTTTAATGGCCAGAGCGCTCACCTTCTCGGGCGCTGGCTTTTCAAATCCCACTTTCCGACCTTGTGTCACATACTCCCATTGTGGGTGGGCGTTAAATAAAACGCGTCGTTGGCCTTTTGGCTAATGATCAAAGTGTAGTATCTGTTCCGATGGATACTGCACTTCATAGATCGGTATTGTCTTGCCCTTCGGGGCTTGATTTACGCCGGTCTATGGGTCTGTCCTGTGCAGTTCTAGGAGGTCCACCCTCCCAGGCTTCGCCTCCCCTCTTTGGGGAGGAGTAAGTTTATTGCTTACTGCCTGAGGCGCCCCTACCGGGGAATGCCGACGGGGCTGCCCAGGCAATTTTTAATGGCCAGAGCGCTCACCTTCTCGGGCGCTGGCTTTTCAAATCCCACTTTCCGACCTTGTGTCACATACTCCCATTGTGGGTGGGCGTTAAATAAAACACGTCGTTGGCATTTGGCTAATAATCAAAGTGTAGTATCTGTTCCGATGGATACTGCACTTCATAGATCGGTATTGTCTTGCCCTTCGGGGTATGATTTACGCCGGTCTATGGGTATGTCCTGTGCAGTTCTAGGAGGTCCACCCTCCCAGGCTTCGCCTCCCCTCTTTGGGGAGGAGTAAGTTTATTGCTTACTGCCTGAGGCGCCCCTACCGGGGAATGCCGACGGGGCTGCCCAGGCAATTTTTAATGGCCAGAGCGCTCACCTTCTCGGGCGCTGGCTTTTCAAATCCCACTTTCCGACCTTGTGTCACATACTCCCATTGTGGGTGGGCGTTAAATAAAACGCGTCGTTGGCCTTTGGCTAATGATCAAAGTGTAGTATCTGTTCCGATGGATACTGCACTTCATAGATCGGTATTGTCCTGCCCTTCGGGGCTTGATTTACGCCGGTCTATGGGTCTGTCCTGTGCAGTTCTAGGAGGTCCACCCTCCCAGGCTTCGCCTCCCCTCTTTGGGGAGGAGTAAGTTTATTGCTTACTGCCTGAGGCGCCCCTACCGGGGAATGCCGACGGGGCTGCCCAGGCAATTTTTAATGGCCAGAGCGCTCACGTTCTCGGGCGCTGGCTTTTCAAATCCCACTTTCCGACACTGTGTTTCACATACTCCCATTGTGGGTGGGCGTTAAATAAAACGCGTCGTTGGCCTTTGGCTAATGATCAAAGTGTAGTATCTGTTCCGATGGATACTGCACTTCATAGATCGGTATTGTCCTGCCCTTCGGGGCTTGATTTACGCCGGTCTATGGGTCTGTCCTGTGCAGTTCTAGGAGGTCCACCCTCCCAGGCTTCGCCTCCCCTCTTTGGGGAAGAAGTAAGTTTATTGCTTACTGCCTGAGGCGCCCCTACTGGGGAATGCCGACGGGGCTGCCCAGGCAATTTTTAATGGCCAGAGCGCTCACCTTCTCGGGCACTGGCTTTTCCAATCCCACTTTCCGACCTTGTGTCACATACTCCCATTGTCGGTGGGCGTTAAATAAAACGCGTCGTTGGCATTTGGCTAATGATCAAAGTGTAGTATCTGTTCCGATGGATACTGCACTTCATAGATCGGTATTGTCCTGCCCTTCGGGGCTTGATTTATGCCGGTCTATGGGTCTGTCCTGTGCAGTTCTAGGAGGTCCACCCTCCCAGGCTTCGCCTCCCCTCTTTGGGGAGGAGTAAGTTTATTGCTTACTGCCTGAGGCGCCCCTACCGGGGAATGCCGACGGGGCTGCCCAGGCAATTTTTAATGGCCAGAGCGCTCACCTTCTCGGGCGCTGGCTTTTCAAATCCCACTTTCCGACCTTGTGTCACATACTCCCATTGTGGGTGGGCGTTAAATAAAACGCGTCGTTGGCCTTTGGCTAATGATCAAAGTGTAGTATCTGTTCCGATGGATACTGCACTTCATAGATCGGTATTGTCTTGCCCTTCGGGGTTTGATTTACGCCGGTCTGGTGGTCTGTCCTATGCAGTTCTAGGAGGTCCACCCTCCCAGGCTTCGCCTCCCCTCTTTGTGGAGGAGTAAGTTTATTGCTTACTGTCTGAGGCGCCCCTACCGGGGAATGCCGACGGGGCTGCCCAGGCAATTTTTAATGGCCAGAGCGCTCACCTTCTCGTGCGCTGGCTGTTCAAATCCCACTTTCCGACCTTGTGTCACATACTCTCATTGTGGGTGGGCGTTAAATAAAACGCGTCGTTGGCCTTTGGCTAATAATCAAAGTGTAGTATCTGTTCCGATGGATACTGCAATTCATAGATCGGTATTGTCTTGCCCTTCGGGGCTTGATTTACGCCGGTCTATGGGTCTGTCCTGTGCAGTTCTAGGAGGTCCACCCTCCCAGGCTTCGCCTCCCCTCTTTGGGGAGGAGTAAGTTTATTGCTTACTGTCTGAGGCGCCCCTACCGGGGAATGCCGACGGGGCTGCCCAGGCAATTTTTAATGGCCAGAGCGCTCACCTTCTCGTGCGCTGGCTGTTCAAATCCCACTTTCCGACCTTGTGTCACATACTCTCATTGTGGGTGGGCGTTAAATAAAACGCGTCGTTGGCCTTTGGCTAATAATCAAAGTGTAGTATCTGTTCCGATGGATGCTGCACTTCATAGATCGGTATTGTCTTGCCCTTCGGGGCTTGATTTACGCCGGTCTATGGGTCTGTCCTGTGCAGTTCTATGAGGTCCACCCTCCCAGGCTTCGCCTCCCCTCTTTGGGGAGGAGTAAGTTTATTGCTTACTGCCTGAGGCGCCCCTACCGGGGAATGCCGACGGGGCTGCCCAGGCAATTTTTAATGGCCAGAGCGCTCACCTTCTCGGGCGCTGGCTTTTCAAATCCCACTTTCCGACCTTGTGTCACATACTCCCATTGTGGGTGGGCGTTAAATAAAACGCGTCGTTGGCCTTTGGCTAATGATCAAAGTGTAGTATCTGTTCCGATGGATACTGCACTTCATAGATCGGTATTGTCTTGCCCTTCGGGGCTTGATTTACGCCGGTCTATGGGTCTGTCCTGTGCAGTTCTAGGAGGTCCACCCTCCCAGGCTTCGCCTCCCCTCTTTGGGGAGGAGTAAGTTTATTGCTTACTGCCTGAGGCGCCCCTACCGGGGAATGCCGACGGGGCTGCCCAGGCAATTTTTAATGGCCAGAGCGCTCACCTTCCTGGGCGCTGGCTTTTCAAATCCCACTTTCCGACCTTGTGTCACATACTCCCATTGTGGGTGGGCGTTAAATAAAACGCGTCGTTGGCCTTTGGCTAATGATCAAAGTGTAGTATCTGTTCCGATGGATACTGCACTTCATAGATCGGTATTGTCTTGCCCTTCGGGGTTTGATTTACGCCGGTCTGGTGGTCTGTCCTATGCAGTTCTAGGAGGTCCACCCTCCCAGGCTTCGCCTCCCCTCTTTGTGGAGGAGTAAGTTTATTGCTTACTGTCTGAGGCGCCCCTACCGGGGAATGCCGACGGGGCTGCCCAGGCAATTTTTAATGGCCAGAGCGCTCACCTTCTCGGGCGCTGGTATTTCAAATCCCACTTTCCGACCTTGTGTCACATACTCCCATTGTGGGTGGGCGTTAAATAAAACGCGTCGTTGGCCTTTTGGCTAATGATCAAAGTGTAGTATCTGTTCCGATGGATACTGCACTTCATAGATCGGTATTGTCTTGCCCTTTGGGGCTTGATTTACGCCGGTCTATGGGTCTGTCCTGTGCAGTTCTAGGAGGTCCACCCTCCCAGGCTTCGCCTCCCCTCTTTGGGGAGGAGTAAGTTAATTGCTTATGGCCTGAGGCGCCCCTACCGGGGAATGCCGACGGGGCTGCCCAGGCAATTTTTAATGGCCAGAGCGCTCACCTTCTCGGGCGCTGGCTTTTCAAATCCAACTTTCCGACCTTGTGTCACATACTCCTATTGTGGGTGGGCGTTAAATAACACGCTTCGTTGGCCTTTTGGCTAAGATCAAAGTGTAGTATCTGTTCTCAGTTACGACATTCTCGTCTTCCCAAAGACCAAGCGTCCCGCTACCGGGCCCGTTGGCTAGGTTTAAACCGTTTTCTTGCCCCCTTGGGGCTTTTGTCACTTTTTTTCCTCCCCCTTTTGGGGATTTTTCTCTTTTTTTTTATTTTTATTATCTTTCTAGTTCCCCCCCCCGTTGGGGAGGCAGCTCCCACTTGGTTTTAGAGCTAATTTCTCACTTTTCTCTATCTAGTTCCAGCTCCCACTTGGTTTTAGAGCTAAGTTACTTACTTTTTTCTTTCTTGTAGCCACTTTTTTGGCAATTAATATTAATTAATTCTTTTTTCAGAGTTTGACTGCTTGTCCCAACTTAAGCAGCCGGCAGGTTCGGGAAGACTCACGTGCCTTTTGGCGACGGTCTCCCTGATTCCGAATCGGCGGGTTGTGGTCGGCAGACAGACACAGATTGAGATGGAGGCCACCTGGGCCTCAAAAGCCAGAGCTGTCTTGGCTAAAGACAGCGAGAGGGGTGTGGCCGCGAAGGGCGCCCCAGTTGCGAGTTCGGTGAGTGCCGCGTCGAGCGACACTCCAGTCCGGTCGGGGGGAGACACGCTCGAGTGCTCCCCAGGAGGTGTTGCCCCGCAGGGCATCTCTGGAGCTTTGTTGGGGAGTGTCGTGCCGTGCGATACTCCAGTTCGGTCGGGGGGAGACACGCTCGAGTGCTCCCCAGGGGGTGTTGCCCCGCAGGGCACCTCTGGAGCTTTGTTAAGGAGTGTCGTGCCGTGCGATACTCCAGTTCGGTCGGGGGGAGACACGCTCGAGTGCTCCCCAGGAGGTGTTGCCACGCAGGGCACCTCTTCATCGCGACGAGGGAGTGTCGCGTCGAGCGACAATCTATCGTTGTCGGATTTCCTTTTGGAAATGGAGACGCCAGCGGTTCCAAGAGTATTGGTGTCTCCGGAAGTTTTCTTCCAAGGGTATGATGATACCCCTTTTCATAAAAGTAAACTAACGAAAAGCCAGTCGTGGGACTTAAAGGTGGCGGAACAAAACTACCGCCCAGGTTTATTTGTAGGGTGCTCCTCAGGGGATGAAAGTCTATCAGGGGGAGAGGGCCCAAGTAAACCAGCTCACAGACCGGAAAGGAGGAAGGGGATCGCGGCTAATGAACCATGGCCAAGGCTGTCCAACTCTGGTTCGCGGATCCCCAATAAAAAGAAGATCGAGGTAACGGCTTCCGCTAAACCCACTAGTTCAGTGTGGGGGCCCAAACAGCAGAAGACTCCTGAACATTATAGGAGAGTGTTCGAGGAAAAATACAAGGAGTTCACTGAAGGAAACACAGTGAAGCTGCCTCCAGGAACGGTGGGAAATTTGAGGAAGAGGATCATCTCCTTCGTAACTTTGGACGCAAAGGCGAATGGGTTGGTAGGAGTCCTGAAGGAGAGAGTCATGGAAGCACTGGTGGGCTTGAAAGTCCCAGCTTCCTATATCCTCAGGAAAAGCTTTGCAATGTGGGACGTGCTGCTCCCAACCCAGGAGGTAGCAGAAAAGCTAGCAATGGGCGGAGACGTAGTCTGGAAGGGCATGAAATTAAGACCCGAATATATGGAAAGGAGAAGCGCGTCAGTTTCGGTTCTCGGCGTCCCATGCTGCATCGACTCCGACCATCTGGGAGCGATAATGTCGCAGTATGGCGACGTCGAGGAGGTGGTGCCGACTCGCGGAATGCATGGTATTCTGACAGGAGAATACAGGCTGAAGATGAGGGTCAACCGGCAGGGGTTTCAGGCGATTCCAGCGCAGTTAAAATGCGAATCCTGGTCTATGTCGATCATCGTGGAGGGAAGAAGGCCACATTGCTGGCGCTGTCAGACGCCAGGGCATGTGGCAAAGGACTGCCCCCAAAGAATAACAGCAAAGCCCCCGGCGGCTGTTCCTCAAAAAGCGCCAGCAGTGTCGGCATCATCGTCAGCAGCAGTAGACAAGGAGTCCACAGAGAAGGGGAGGAAGCCCACCCCGACCCCTATACCAACCAAGGGGAGACCGATGCCTGCAGCTTTGAAAAGGAAGCTGACAGCCCTCTCATCAGAATCGGAGGAAGAGGGAAAGGAGGTGGAAGCAGCAATGGAGCCCCCCAAAAGAAAGGACCCAAAAGCAAAAAAAGTCCGGGAGTCAGCAAGAGAGGAGGAAAACACTAAATCTTTAGCCCCCTCCGAGTCAATGGAACAGGAAAATGTTCCTCTCAAGTTTTACACTCCCTTAAACAGCCCTCGGGATAGGTCCCCAGTGTCGGCGAGACAGAGGGAAGAGGAGGCTCCCATCCCAGTAGCGCCGCCGGCCTCTTAAAGGGCAGAGCGGAGGCGTGCGCCACTTACGTCTTTCCTCTCATCCTTTACCGGCTGTCTGTACTACCACTGCCTGCGGCCCGCCTTATCGCTTTCACGCGCTTACTCTTCTCGCTTCTTTGGAAGGGCCGGAAAGCGTACGTCCGCAGACAGGTCTGTACTCAAGTTCCGAGTGTGGGAGGCTTGGGGATGCCTGACTTGGCAAGTCATCGACATGCCGAGAGACTGGCTTTCCTGAGTCGGACTTTGATGGAAGACACTCCGTGGGTCCCTGCGGTCGGGAGCGCCTTTCCCAACCTCATACCCGACCTCTCGGTCGAAGGACGACGTAGGCCGAGAGGGGAGCCCTTGTTCTTCACCGAATGCCGGGCCGCGCTTAGAGCGTTGCCGGGGTCCAGTAACCTTGCCCGGTCTAGGAAGAGACTATATCGGGATCTAGTGGAGGGTACCGCTTCGGACCCACTTGAGGAGCGGCTTGGATTGTCGAGGGAGGAGGCCCGCTCCCAGTGGAATTGGGCGCCAGGCCAGAGTTATCTCAACAATTCTGAGTATTCTTTGACCTGGCGACTGGTTCGGAACGCACTGCCCCTCTATGGCAGATTATGCAGAGATGGTTTAAGGGACGTCCCCTTATGCCCGCGCTGTGAAGACGACGAAGAAGAAACGGCCGAGCACGCCTTCTTCACCTGCAGCAAACTTCGACATCTCTGGGGATACGTCAGGGAGGTGACGGCCCGCATCGACGCCGAGCAGCCGATGGTCCTGGATGTAGCATCTGTCATCAACAACGCAGCACCGCCGTGGTCTGGGGAGAAACGAATGGTGTTTCTAGCCATCCTAGCTGTAGCAAGACTAGTGACGTGGGTTACACGTCTTAATGAGGTTCATGGGATTGGATCTGTTTCGGATCGGGATCTGGTAGTTTACTTTAAACACCAACTTAAAGTGAAGATCAGATGCGATTGGAAACGATTACATCGCATGGATTTCGATAGGAGATGGGTGCATGACACTAGTTTGTGCATCCGACGAGGCGCCAAGTTTGAGTTCGTGTTCCCTCCATAGTTATGGCACACGCGGTACTGGGTTCTACGGAACCCACCCCTGTAGAGTTTTTTGGATTTATTTTAAAAAACTGGTAACCTCTTAAACTAGTAGGAATGAAAGTTATCCTGTCCCTATTTTATTTTTGCCGGCACTAGAGAGCTTCCAGAGATTCCCACTTCCACTGTTTTATTTTGTCCCCGGTCTTTTGAAACCCTTTGCATTACTATCTTGGAAGACGCCATCCACCCCAGATCCCATTCCCGATGAATTTATTTTTTGAACACTCCTCTCTTAAGTTCCCACTCCCACTTAGTGACCGACCCGCTTGTTTTTGGTCTCGTGCCGGAAAATAGTGGGCGGTCTAACACTTAGTTATGAGGGAAAGCCGGGCCATACTAACTTTTTTACCATTTTATTTCGTTCTTTATTTTTCTTTCTTTTTGGGTGTTTTTAATATTTTTTCCCACTCCCACGATAATTCTTTTTTACATCGATGTTTTTTGGGGATATTTTAAGTAGGGATCAACCCACAGAGTGAATGCGGTATTTTGGTGCAAGAATCTAGTTTGGAGTCAGCAAATGTTCTTTTTTATGTTGTTTGTAAAATTTTGTGAAATAAAAAACATTGAACAGCTTGTCTCACTTATCCCCGACCCCCCCTCCCCCTACATAACGGGCACTATGCCTAAGGTCTGGTGAGTTCCCAAGGTTTGTAAAATCTTCATCTGTAGATAAAGATGAGGGTTGTCCGAAGGAACTCACCTGCCTAAATAAATTGGCCTTTTGGCTAAGATCAAAGTGTAGTATCTGTTCTCGGCATTTTTGAGATAAAGTGTATTATCTAGTCCTATCCGATAGGTGTCGATTTTACACTGTCGAATCAAAAATCAGATTATCATTTTATTTTTGAATCCCTTTTCCTTTTGTGCACTTCCTCTCCCCCCTCCAAATGTCGGCATAGGCGCTCACATCTACGAATGCCGGAACTCCCCCCCCCCAAATTCGGCCTGAGGTGCTCATACGGCGAGCTCATACTGGCGAATGCCGACACCGACACTCCTCCCCTAATTTGGCCTGAGGCGCCACACCGGCGAATGCTGAAACTCCTCCTCCCAAGTTTCGCCTGAGACGCTAATACCGGCGAATGCCGACATTCCCCCTCCCCAGATTTGGCCTGAGGCGCACCGAATGCCGACACTCCCCCTTGCCCCCAAAATACCCCACCCCTTCCTCAAATTTCGCCTGTGGCGCTCACACCGGTGAATGCCGGAACTCCCCCCTCCCCCAAATCCGGCCTGGCGAATGCTGACACTTCAAAATTCGGCCTGAGGTTCTCAAAATTTCGCCTGAGGTGCTCATACCGGCGAATGCCGACATTTCCCCTCCCCAGATTCGGCCTGAAGCGCCCCACCGCCGAATGCCGACACTCCTCCTCCCCAAATTTCGCCTGAGGCGCTCATACCGGCGAATGCCGACATTCCCCCCCCTAGATTTGGCCTGAGGCGCACCGAATGCCGACACTCCCCCTCGCCCCCAAATTTCGCCTGAGGCGCCCCACCGCCGAATGCCAACACTCCTCCTCCCCAGATTTGGCCTGAGGCGCCCCACCGCCAAATGCCGACCCTCTCTTCCACCGCCGAAATCCGATACCGCCCCCCCTCCCCCATGTAATGCATGGGATGAGTGCATCATGACAACGGAACCGATACGACCCTACCTCTACACGTCTCAAAAAAGGAGGAGGTAATGCATGGAATGAGTACATCATGACAACGGAACCGATACGACCCTACCTCAACACTTCTCAAAAAAGGAGGAGATAATGCATGGGATGAGGGCATCATGACAACGGAACCGATACGACCCTACCTCAACACTTCTCAAAAAAGGAGGAGATAATGCATGGGATGAGGGCATCATGACAACGGAACCGATACGACCCTACCCCTACACTTCTCAAAAAAGGAGGAGGTAATTCATGGGATGAGCACATCATGACAACAGAACAGATACTATTCTACATCTACACTTCTCAAAAAAGGAGGAGGTAATGCATGGGATCAGTGCATCATGACAACGGAACCGATACTACCCTACCCCTACACTTCTCAAAAAAGGAGGAGGTAATGCTCACACCGGCGAATACCGTACCCCCCCCCCCCAATTTGGCCTGAAAGGAGGAGGTCATTCCTATCATGATTACAGAACGGCCACAGGGAAGGAGGGGGGGGATATTATCGTCTATTAATAATGCAAATAAATGCACATAGGCGCTCACACCGGCGAATGCCGTCACCCCCCCCCCTCCCCCAATTTGGCATGAAAGTAGGAGGTAATGCCTATCATGATAACGGAAGGGAGTGGGAGGAATATTAGCGTCTATTAAAAGGTTGTAGTGTGAGTGAATTTATTCCCGCCACTTTGCATTATTTTTCAAATTATCTGCCACTCTCTGACGTCATGATGACCTGATATAACCGGACACAATTTAGAGCAAGACCGGGTACATCCGGCAAGGGATTATGGGACAGGTGCGGATGTGATTGAGCAACCCTTGTTTCACTACACACTCTTACCGTAGGATTCCTATGTTGTTATTGATGCAACCGGACAGAAGTTAATGGATGATCTGATACAACCGGACACAATTTAGGGCAAGACCGGGTACATCCGGCAAGGGATTATGAGATGTTTACAATGACTCTGCATTTTTATCGGATTAGTACATAAATACATTAGATTATTTCGAATTTACTACATATTAACGTTTAAATTTCGTGAAAAATATGAAAAAAACTGCTACCTTTTGTCGGAAAGTGGTCCGGTTGACTGTCAGCGAGTGAATCGATTTTCGCGATTTTTAGATATTTTACATCCGGGATTTGTGCGGTCCTGTAGATGTCAACTTTTTGACATGTCGTCGGGTAGTTTTTGAGGAGATACTGGACATACAAACAAACATACAAACAGACAACTGCCCTTCATATAAGAGACTAGCGGGGCTACCCGGCGTTGCTCGGGGTCATAAAAACATATATTTGAAGAAAGATCGTGTGTGTAACATCTTTATATTCAAACTTCTATGTCCGCCCCCTCTCTCTATAGCCGTCTCTTTATCTGCTACCTTTCTCTTCCCTGGTCGCCCCATTTCTCCGCTACTTTCTAATTTTGCCTTTTGCAAAAGCTGTTTCTTCCCCACCATTTCTCCTATTGCCCAGGGTAATAGTATGACATATTTCTATAAAAAGTAACACCTCTATCTGCGCCTTCTATATAGCTACTTATCTCCACCCCGGTGTGCATACTATATACGTATCTATCATCACCCCGGTGCACATACTATATACGTACCTATCGCCGCCCCAGTGCACATACTATATACGTACCTATCGCCGCCCCGGTGCAGATACTATTTAAGAACCTATCGCCGCCCCGTTGCGAATGCTAAATAGTACCTATCGTTGCCCCGGTGTGAATGCAAAATACATACCTATTGCGCCCCGGTGTGCATGCTACATAAGTACCTATCGCTGCCCTAGTGCGAATACTAAAGACATACCAATTGCGCCCCGGTGTGCATGCTACATAAGTACCTATCGCTGCCCTAGTGCGAATAATTAATATGTACATATTGCCGCTTTGGTGTGAATATTAAATACGTACCTATCGCCGGCCCAGTGCGAATGCTAAATACGTACCTATAGCCGCCCTGGTGAGAATGCTAAATACGTACCTATAGCCACCCAGGTGCGAATGCTAAATAAGTACCTATCATCACCACGGTGCGAATGCGAAATACATACCTTTCGCCACCCCGGTGCGCGTGCTATATATGTACTGATCGCCGCCGCAGAGCGCATGCTATGTACGTACTTATTGCTGCCCATGTGTACATGCTATATACGTAGCTATCGCCACCCCTGAATTCTGAATACGTACCTATCGCCGCCCTGGTGTGGAAGCTAAATACGTACATATCGCCGCCCTGGTGCGAATGCTAAATACATACCTATCGCCGCCCCGGTGTGAATTCTAAATACGTACCTATCGCCGCCCTGGTGTGAATTCTAAATACGTACCTATCGCCGCCCCGGTGCGGAAGCTAAATACGTACATATCGCCACCCCGGTGCGAATGCTAAATACATACCTATCGCTGCCCCGGTGTGAATGCTAAATACATACCTATCGCCGCCCCGGTGTGAATGCTAAATACGTACCTATCGCCGCCCCGGTGTCAATTTTAAATATGTACCTTTCGCCGCCCCGGTGTGAATTTTAAATATGTACCTTTCGCCGCCCCTGTGCGTGTGCTATATACGTACTTATCGCCGCCCCGGTGCGCGTGCTATATATGAACCGATCGCTGCCTCAGTGCGCATGCTAAATACATACCTATCACTGCCCCGTGCGCATACTATATACGTACTTATTACTGCCCATGTGCACATGCTATATAAGTACCTATCACCACCGCTGAATGCTAAATAAGTACCTCTCGCCACCCCGGTGTGGAAGCTAAATATGAACATATCGCCTAAATTTGGGCGGACCCCTAAAAAATTTGGCCTGACCCCTAAAATTTTCCCCGACCCCTAAATCTCTCCAGCACCAAATTTTTCACTCTCCCCCAACCATGAGAAATATTTTGACTTCAAAACAAAAAAAAACAAAAAAATTTGGCCTGACCCCTAAAAAGTTCTGCCTGAACCCTAAAATTTTCCCGACCCTAAATCTCTCCAGCCCTCTAATTTTTCACTCTCCCCCAACCATGAGAAATATTTTCAGTTCAAAACCAAAAAAAAGAAAAAAATTTGGCCTGACCCCTAAAAAGTTCGTCCTGACCCCTAAAATTTTCCCCGACCCTAAATCTGACCAGCCCCCTAATTTTTCACTCTCCCCCAACCCTGAGAAATATTTTCAGTTCAAAACCAAAAAAAACAAAAAAATTTGGCCTGACCCCTAAAAATTTCGTCCTGACCCCTAAAATTTTCCCCGACCCCTAAATCTCTCCAGCCCCCTAATTTTTCAGTCTCCCCCAACCATGAGAAATATTTTGACTTCAAAACAAAAAAAAACAAAAAAATTTGGCCTGACCCCTAAAAAGTTCCGCCTGACCCCTAAAATTTTCCCCGACCCCTCAATCTCTCCAGCCCCCTAATTTTTCACTCTCCCCCAACCCTGAGAAATATTTTGACTTCAAAACCAAAAAAGAAAAATAAATTTGGCCTGACCCCTAAAAAGTTCGTCCTGACCCCATAAATTTTCCCCGACCCGTAAATCTCTCCAGCCCCTTAATTTTTGACTCTCCCCCAACCATGAGAAATATTTTGACTTCAAAACAAAAAAAACAACAAAATTTGGCCTGACCCCTAAAAAGTTCGTCCTGACCCCTAAAATTTTCCCCGACCCCTAAATCTCTCCAGTCCCCTAATTTTTCACTCTCCCCCAACCATGAGAAATATTTTGAGTTCAAAACCAAAAAAAAGAAAAAAATTTGGCCTGACCCCTAAAAAGTTCGTCCTGACCCCTTGAATTTTCCCCGACCCCTAAATCTCTCAAGCCCCCTAATTGTTCACTCTCCCCCAACCCTGAGAAATATTTTGAGTTCAAAACAAAAAAAAACAAAAAAATTTGGCCTGCCCCCCTAAAAAGTTTTGCCTGACCCCTAAAATTTTCCCTGACCCCTCAATCTCTCCAGCCCCCTTATTTTTCACTCTCCTCCAACCCTGAGAAATATTTTCAGTTCAAAACCAAAAAAAACAAAAAAATTTGGCCTGACCCCTAAAAAGTTCGTCCTGACCCCTAAAATTTTCCCCGACCCCTAAATCTTTCCAGCCCCCTAATTTTTCACTCTCCCCCAACCATGAGATATATTTTGACTTCAAAACAAAAAAAACCAAAAAAATTTGGCCTGACCCCTAAAAAGTTCGTCCTGACCCCTCAAATTTTCCCGGCCCCTAAATCTCTCCAGCCCTTTAATTTTTCACTCTCCCCCAACCCTGAGAAATATTTTCAGTTCAAAACCAAAAAAAAGAAAAAAATTTGGCCTGACCCCTAAAAAGTTCGTCCTGACCCCTAAAATTTTCCCCGACCCTAAATCTGACCAGCCCCCTAATTTTTCACTCTCCCCCAACCCTGAGAAATATTTTCAGTTCAAAACCAAAAAAAACAAAAAAATTTTGCCTGACCCCTAAAAAGTTCCGCCTGACCCCTAAAATTTTCCCCGACCCTTCAATATCTCTAGCCCCTTATTTTTTCATTCTCCCCAACCCTGAGAAATATTTTGACTACAAAACAAAAAAAAACTAAAAAATTTGGCTTGACCCCTAAAAAGTTCTGCCTGAGCCCTAAAATTTTCCCCGATCCCTCAATCTCTCCAGCCCCCTAATTTTTAACTCTCCCCCAACCCTAAGAAATATTTTGAGTTCTAAACAAAAAATTTTTATTTAACATGTATACAAATATTAGTGAAAACAATGGTGGAGCATAATTATTTCTCTTTTTACTTTACTTATTGAGACGTTATTTAATATGTATACACATTTTAGTGAAAACAGTGGTGGAGCATAATTATTTTTCTTCTTACTTTACTTATTTAGACGTTATATCATATGTATACAAATATTAGTGAAAACAATGGTGGAGCATAATTATTTTTCTTCTTACTTTACTTATTGAGACGTTATTTAATATGTATACAAATATTAGTGAAAACAGTGGTGGAGCATAATTATTTTTCTTCTTACTTTACTTATTGAGACGTTATTTAATATGTATACAAATATTAGTGAAAACAATGTTGGAGCATAATTATTTATTACTTTAATTTTACTGATACTACACTAACTTCACACCTCTCAAAAAGGAGGAGGTTATACCTGGGAGGATGGTATCATGTCAACAGAAGAAATGCAGTTGGGATTAAGCAACCCTGGCTTCACTACAAACTCGTGTTCAAAAAAGTGCCGTTATTGATTAAGCAACCCTGGCTTCACTGTGGATTCATGTTCAAAAAAGTGCCGTTAGAAATTAAGCAACCCTTGCTTCACTATGGACTCATGTTCAAAAAAATGCCGTTAGGGATTAAGCAACAGTTGCTTCAATAAAAACTTATGTTCGTTGGGATAAGGCAACCCGTGCTTCACTATAAACTCATGTTCAAAAAAGTGCCGTTAGGGATTTCCTCTGACGTCATTTCCTGCTAAAATCGTGACTTTGCATTATGCCGACAATCCCCCATCTCCAAATTTGGCCTGAGGCGCACCACCGGCGAATGCCGACACTCCACCAAATTCGGCCTGAGTCGCTCACACCGGCGAATGCCGACACTCCCCTAAATTCGGCCTGAGGCGCTCATTCTGGCGAATGCCGACACTCCTCCCCGAATTTCGCCTGAGGCGCCCCACCGCCGAATGCCGACACTCACCCTCCCCAGATTTGGCCTGAGGCGCCCCACCGCCGAATGCCGATACCCCCCCTCTTCCCCAAATTTCTCCTGAGGCGCTCACACCGGCGAATGCCGACACCCCCCACACCCACCTTAAGTTTTCAATATGTATACAATATGTATAGAAATATTAGTGAAAACAATGGAGGAGCATACAAATATTAGTGAAAACAGTGGGGGAGCATAATTATTTATTACTTTAATTTTACTGATACTACACTAACTTCACACCTCTCAAAAAGGAGGAGGTAATACCTAGGAGGATGTTATCATGTCAACAGAAAAAATGTGGTTAGGATTAAGCAACCCTTGCTTCACTATGAACTCATGTTAAAAAAAGTGCCGTTATTGATTAAACAACACTTGCGTCACTATAAACGCATGTATCAAAAAGTGCCGTTAGGAGTTAAGCAACCCTTGCATCACTATGGACTCATGTTCAAAAAAGTGCCGTTAGTAAGTAAGCAACCCATGCTTGACTATGGACTCGTGTTCAAAAAAAGTGCCGTTTGTGATTAAGCAACACTTGCTTCACTATAAACTCATGTTCAAAAAAGAGCCGTTAGGGATTTCCTCTGACGTCATTTCCTGTTAAAATCATGACGGTGCATTATTTCTCAAATTCTTTGTTTTTTTCTCAAATTAGTACTAAACAACATTGAAAATCGAGGAAAAAGGCACCCCCCCATTGGAGAAAAGTGCTCAGTCGACCCTCGAAGAGTCCATTTTTTTTTCCGGTTCTGAGATATTATACGTCCCGGGGCTGGCCGGTTATAATGATGTCAACCGTGTGACTGTTTGTTGGGTCCTCTCGGAGGAGTATCTGGACATACAAACAAACAAACAAACAAACAAACAGACAAACAAACATACAGACAACTGCCCTTTATATAGGAGACTAGCGGGGCTACCCGGCGTTGCTCGGGGTCATAAAAACATATATTTGAAGAAAGATAGTGTGTGTAACATCTTAATATTCAAACTTCTATGTCCGCCCCCTCTCTCTATAGCCGTCTCTTTATCTGCTACCTTTCTCTTTCCTGGTCGCCCCATTTCGCCGCTACTTTCTAATTTTGCCTTTTGCAAAAGCTGTTTCTTCCCCACCATTTCTCCTATTGCCCAGGGTAATAGTATGACATATTTCTATAAAAAGTAACACCTCTATCTGCGCCTTCTATATAGGTACTTATCTCCACCCCGGTGTTAATACTATATACGTATCTATCATCACCCCGGTGCGCATAATATATACGTACCTATCGCCGCCCCAGTGCACATACTATATACGTACCTATCGCCGCCCCGGTGCAGATACTATTTAAGTACCTATCGCCGCCCCGTTGCGAATGCTAAATAGTACCTATCGTTGCCCCGGTGTGAATGCTAAATACATACCTATTGCGCCCCGGTGTGCATGCTACATAAGTACCTATCGCTGCCCTAGTGCGAATACTAAAGACATACCAATTGCGCCCCGGTGTGCATGCTACATAAGTACCTATCGCTGCCCTAGTGCGAATAATTAATATGTACATATTGCCGCTTTAGTGTGAATGCTAAATACGTACCTATCGCCGGCCCAGTGTGAATGCGAAATACGTACCTATAGCCGCCCTGGTGCGAATGCTAAATACGTACCTATAGCCGCCCCAGTGCGAATGCTAAATACGTACCTATCACCACTACGGTGCGAATGCAGAATACATACCTTTCTCCGCCCCCGGTGCGCATGCAATATATGTACTGATCGCCGCCGCAGAGCGCATGCTATGTACGTACTTATTGCTGCCCATGTGTACATGCTATATACGTAGCTATCGCCACCCCTGAATTCTGAATACGTACCTATCGCCGCCCTGGTGTGGAAGCTAAATACGTACATATCGCCGCCCCGGTGCGAATGCTAAATACATACCTATCGCCGCCCCGGTGTGAATTCTAAATACGTACCTATTGCCGCCCCGGTGTGAATTCTAAATACGTACCTATCGCCGCCCCGGTGCGGAAGCTAAATACGTACATATCGCTGCCCCGGAGTGAATGCTAAATACATACCTATCGCTGCCCCGGTGTGAATGTTAAATACATACCTATCGCCGCCCCGGTGTGAATGCTAAATACGTACCTATCGCCGCCCCGGTGTGAATTTTAAATATGTACCTTTCGCCGCCCGGTGTGAATTTTAAATATGTACCTTTCGCCGCCCCTGTGCGCGTGCTATATACGTACCTATCGCCACGCCGGTGCGCATGCTATATATGAACCGATCGCTGCCTCAGTGCGCATGCTAAATACATACCTATCACTGCCCCGGTGTGCATACTATATACGTACTTATTACCGCCCATGTGCACATGCTATATAAGTACCTATCACCACCGCTGAATGCTAAATAAGTACCTATCGCCGCCCCGGTGTGAAAGCTAAATACGTACATATCGCCGCCCCTAAATTTGGGCAGACCCCTAAAAAATTTGGCCTGACCCCTAAAATTTTCCCCGTCCCCTAAATCTCTCCAGCCTTTAATTTTTCACTCTCCCCCAACCATGAGAAATATTTTGACTTCAAAACAAAAAAAAACAAAAAAATTTGGCCTGAACCCTAAAAAGTTCCTGCCTGACCCCTAAAATTTCCCCGACCCTAAATGTCTGCAGCCCCCTAATTTGTCACTCTCCCCCAACCATGAGAAATATTTTGACTTCAAAACAAAAATAAACAAAAAAATTTGGCCTGACCCCTAAAAAGTTCCGCCTGATTCCTAAAATTTTCCCCGACCCCTAAATCTCTCCAGCCCCCTAATTTTTCACTCTCCCCCAACCATGAGAAATATTTTGACTTCAAAACAAAAAAACAAAAAAATTTGGCCTGACCCCTAAAAAGTTCGTCCTGACCCCTAAAATTTTCCCAACCCCTCAATCTCAACAGCCCCCTAATTGTTCACTCTCCCCCAACCCTGAGAAATATTTTGATTTCAAAACCAAAAAAAAAGAAAAAGATTTGGCCTAAACCCTAAAAAGTTCGACCTGACCCCTAAAATTTTCCCGACCCCTGAATCTCTCCAGCCCCCTAATTTTTCACTCTCCCCCAACCATGAGAAATATTTTGACTTCAAAACAAAAAAAAACAAAAAAAAACAAAAAAATTTGGCCTGACCCCTAAAAAGTTCGTCCTGACCCCTAAAATTTTCCCCGACACCTCAATCTCTCCAGCCCCCTAATTGTTCACTCTCCCCCAACCCTGAGAAATATTTTGAGTTCAAAACAAAAAAAACAAAAAAATTTGGCCTGACCCCATAAAAAGTTCCGCCTGACCCCTTAAATTTTCCCCGAGCCCTAAATCTCTCCAGCCCCCTAATTTTTCACTCTCCCCCAACCCTGAGAAATATTTTGACTTCAAAACAAAAAAAAACAAAAAAATGTGGCCTGACCCCTAAAAAGTTCGTCCTGAGCCCTAAAATTTGCCCCGACCCCTAAATCTCTCCAGCCCCCTAATTTTTCACTCTCTTACAACCATTAGATATATTTTGACTTCAAAACAAAAAAAAACAAAAAAATTTGGCCTGACCCCTAAAAAGTTCCGCCTGACCCCTAAAATTTTCCCCGACCCTCTAAAAAGTTCCGCCTTACCCCTAAAATTTTCCCCGACCCCTAAATCTCTCCAGCCCCCTAATTTTTCACTCTCCCCCAACCATGAGATATATGTTGACTTCAAAACAAAAAAACAAAAAAAAAAGAAAAAAATTTGGCCTGAACCCTAACAAGTTCGTCCTGACCCCTAAAATTATCCCCGACCCCTAAATCTCTCCAGCCCCCTAATTTTTCACTCTCCTCCAACCATGAAAAATATTTTGACTTCAAAACAAAAAAAAAAAAAAAAATTTGGCCTGACCCCTAAAAAGTTCGTCCTGACCCCTAAAATTTTCCCCGACCCCTAAATCTCTCCAGCCCCCTGATTTTTCACTCTCCCCCAACCCTGAGAAATATTTTGACTTCAAAATAAAAAAAAAAAAAAAAAAAAAAAAAAATTTGGCCTGACCCCTAAAAAGTTCGGCCTGACCCCTAAAATTTTCCCCGACCCTTCAATCTCTCCAGCCCTTTAATCGTTCACTCTCCCCCAACCCTGAGAAATATTTTGAGTTCAAAACCAAAAAAAAAAAAAAAATTTGGCCAGAACCCTAAAAAGTTCGTCTTGACCCCTAAAATTTTCCCCGACCCCTCAATCTCTCCAGCCCCCTGATTTTTCACTCTCCCCCAACCATGAGATATATTTTGACTTCAAAACCAAAAAAAAGAAAAACATTTGTCCTGAACCCTAAAAAGTTCGTCCTGACCCCTAAAATTTTCCCCGACCCCTAAATCCCTCCAGCCCCCTAATTTTTGACTCTCCTCCAACCATGAATAATATTGTGACTTCAAAACAAAAAAAAACAAAAAAAATTGGCCTGACCCCTAAAATTTTCCCCGACCCCTATATCTCTCCAGCCCCCTGATTTTTCACTCTCCCCCAACTCTGAGAAATATTTTGACTTCAAAACAAAAAAAAACAAAAAAATTTGGCCTGACCCCTAAAAAGTTCGTCCTGACCCCTAAAATTTTCCCGACCCCTCAATCTCTCCAGCCCCCTAATTGTTCACTCTCCCCCAACCCTGAGAAATATTTTGACTTCAAAACCAAAAAAAAAGAAAAAGATTTGGCCTGAACCCTAAAAAGTTCGTCCTGACCCCTAAAATTTTCCCGACCCCTGAATCTCTCCAGCCCGCTAATTTTTCACTCTCCCCCAACCATGAGAAATATTTTGACTTCAAAACAAAAAAAAACAAAAAAAACAAAAAAATTTGGCCTGACCCCTAAAAAGTTCGTCCTGACCCCTAAAATTTTCCCGACCCCTCAATCTCTCCAGCCCCCTAATTGTTCACTCTCCCCCAACCCTGAGAAATATTTTGAGATCAAAACAAAATGAAAAAAAATAAATTTG
Organism: Sepiola atlantica; assembly: GCA_963556195.1. Classification (NCBI taxonomy): domain Eukaryota; kingdom Metazoa; phylum Mollusca; class Cephalopoda; order Sepiida; family Sepiolidae; genus Sepiola; species Sepiola atlantica. The sequence continues at coordinate 21,733,981 of OY744523.1, read as the reverse complement.
GCCTGACCCCATAAAAAGTTCCGCCTGACCCCTTAAATTTTCCCCGAGCCCTAAATCTCTCCAGCCCCCTAATTTTTCACTCTACCCCAACCCTGAGAAATATTTTGACTTCAAAACCAAAAAAAACAGAAAAATGTGGCCTGACCCCTAAAAAGTTCGTCCTGACCCCTAAAATTTGCCCGGACCCCTACATCTCTCCAGCCCCCTAATTTTTCACTCTCCTCCAACCATGAAAAATATTTTGACTTCAAAACAAAAAAAAACAAAAAAATTTGGCCTGACCCCTAAAAAGTTCGTCCTGACCCCCCAAAATTTCCCCCGACCCCTAAATCTCTCCAGCCCCCTGATTATTCACTCTCCCCCAACCCTGAGAAATATTTTGACTTCAAAATAAAAAAAAAAAAAAAAAAAAAAAAATTTGGCCTGACCCCTAAAAAGTTCGGCCTGACCCCTAAAATTTTCCCCGACCCTTCAATCTCTCCAGCCCTTTAATCGTTCACTCTCCCCCAACCCTGAGAAATATTTTGAGTTCAAAACCAAAAAAAAAAAAAAAATTTGGCCAGAACCCTAAAAAGTTCGTCTTGACCCCTAAAATTTTCCCCGACCCCTCAATCTCTCCAGCCCCCTAATTTTTGACTCTCCCCCAACCATGAGATATATTTTTACTTCAAAACCAAAAAAAAGAAAAACATTTGTCCTGAACCCTAAAAAGTTCGTCCTGACCCCTAAAATTTTCCCCGACCCCTAAATCCCTCCAGCCCCCTAATTTTTGACTCTCCTCCAACCATGAATAATATTTTGACTTCAAAACAAAAAAAAACAAAAAAAATTGGCCTGACCCCTAAAATTTTCCCCGACCCCTATATCTCTCCAGCCCCCTGATTTTTCACTCTCCCCCAACTCTGAGAAATATTTTGACTTCAAAACAAAAAAAAACAAAAAAATTTGGCCTGACCCCTAAAAAGTTCGTCCTGACCCCTAAAATTTTCCCGACCCCTCAATCTCTCCAGCCCCCTAATTGTTCACTCTCCCCCAACCCTGAGAAATATTTTGACTTCAAAACCAAAAAAAAAGAAAAAGATTTGGCCTGAACCCTAAAAAGTTCGTCCTGACCCCTAAAATTTTCCCGACCCCTGAATCTCTCCAGCCCGCTAATTTTTCACTCTCCCCCAACCATGAGAAATATTTTGACTTCAAAACAAAAAAAAACAAAAAAAACAAAAAAATTTGGCCTGACCCCTAAAAAGTTCGTCCTGACCCCTAAAATTTTCCCCGACCCCTCAATCTCTCCAGCCCCCTAATTGTTCACTCTCCCCCAACCCTGAGAAATATTTTGAGATCAAAACAAAAAAAACAAAAAAATTTGGCCTGACCCCATAAAAAGTTCCGCCTGACCCCTTAAATTTTCCCCGAGCCCTAAATCTCTCCAGCCCCCTAATTTTTCACTCTCCCCCAACCCTGAGAAATATTTTGACTTCAAAACAAAAAAAAACAGAAAAATGTGGCCTGACCCCTAAAAAGTTCGTCCTGACCCCTAAAATTTGCCCCGACCCCTACATCTCTCCAGCCCCCTAATTTTTCACTCTCTTACAACCATTAGATATATTTTGACTTCGAAACAAAAAAAAACAAAAAAATTTGGCCTGACCCCTAAAAAGTTCCGCCTGACCCCTAAAATTTTCCCCGACCCCTAAATCTCTCCAGCCCCCTAATTTTTCACTCTCCCCCAACCATGAGATATATTTTGACTTCAAAACAAAAAAAAATAAAAAATAAAAAAATTTGGCCTGAACCCTAAATAGTTCGTCCTGACCCCTAAAATTTTCCCCGACCCCTAAATCTCTCCAGCCCCCTAATTTTTCACTCTCCTCCAACCATGAAAAATATTTTGACTTCAAAACAAAAAAAAACAAAAAAATTTGGCCTGACCCCTAAAAAGTTCGTCCTGACCCCTAAAATTTTCCCCGACCCCTAAATCTCTCCAGCCCCCTGATTTTTCACTCTCCCCCAACCCTGAGAAATATTTTGACTTCAAAATAAAAAAAAACAAAAAAAAACAAAAAAATTTATCCTGACCCCTAAAAAGTGCGTCCTGACCCCTAAAATTTTCCCCGACCCCTAAATCTCTCCAACCCCCTAATTTTTCACTCTACTCCAACCATCAGAAATATTTTGACTTCAAAACAAAAAAAAACAAAAAAATTTAGCCTGACCCCTAAAAAGTTCGCCATGACCCCTAAAATTTTCCCCGACCCCTAAATCCCTCCAGCCCCCTAATTTTTGACTCTCCTCCAACCATGAATAATATTTTGACTTCAAAACAAAAAAAAACAAAAAAAATTGGCCTGACCCCTAAAAAGTTCGTCCTGACCCCTAAAATTTTCCCCGACCCTTAAATCTCTCCAGCCCCCTGATTTTTCACTCTCCCCCAACCCTGAGAAATATTTTGACTTCAAAACAAAAAAAAACAAAAAAAAACAAAAAAATTTGGCCTGACCGCTAAAAACTTCGTCCTGACCCCTAAAATTTTCCCGACCCCTCAATCTCTCCAGCCCCCTAATTGTTCACTCTCCCCAACCCTGAGAAATATTTTGACTTCAAAACCAAAAAAAAAGAAAAAGATTTGGCCTGAACCCTAAAAAGTTCGTCCTGACCCCTAAAATTTTCCCGACCCCTAAATCTCTCCAGCCCCCTAATTTTTCACTCTCCCCCAACCATGAGAAATATTTTGACTTCTAAACAAAAAAAAACAAAAGAAAACAAAAAAGTTTGGCCTGACCCCTAAAAAGTTCGTCCTGACCCTTAAAATTTTCCCCGACCCCTCAATCTCTCCAGCCCCCTAATTGTTCACTCTCCACCAACCCTGAGAAATATTTTGAGTTCAAAACAAAAAAAACAAAAAAATTTGGCCTGACCCCATAAAAAGTTCCGCCTGACCCCTTAAATTTTCCCCGAGCCCTAAATCTCTCCAGCCCCTCTAATTTTTCACTCTCCCCCAACCCTGAGAAATATTTTGACTTCAAAACAAAAAAAAACAAAAAAATGTGGCCTGACCCCTAAAAAGTTCGTCCTGACCCCTAAAATTTTCCCCGACCCCTAAATCTCTCCAGCCCCCTAATTTTTCACTCTCCCCCAACCATGAGATATATTTTGACTTCAAAACAAAAAAAAAAAAAAAAGAAAAAAATTTGGCCTGAACCCTAAATAGTTCGTCCTGACCCCTAAAATTTTCCCCGACCCCTAAATCTCTCCAGCCCCCTAATTTTTCACTCTCTTACAACCATTAGATATATTTTGACTTCAAAACAAAAAAAAACAAAAAAATTTGGCCTGACCCATAAAAAGTTCCGCCTGACCCCTAAAATTTTCCCCGACCCCTAAATCTCTCCAGCCCCCTAATTTTTCACTCTCCCCCAACCATGAGATATATTTTGACTTCAAAACAAAAAAACAAAAAAAAACAAAAAAATTTGGCCTGAACCCTAAAAAGTTCGTCCTGACCCCTAAAATTTTCCCCGACCCCTAAATCTCTCCAGCCCCCTAATTTTTCACTCTCCTCCAACCATGAAAAATATTTTGACTTCAAAACAAAAAAAAACAAAAAAATTTGGCCTGACCCCTAAAAAGTTCGTCCTGACACCTACAATTTTCCCCGACCCCTGAATCTCTCCAGCCCCCTGATTTTTCACTCTCCCCCAACCCTGAGAAATATTTTGACTTCAAAATAAAAAAAAACAAAAAAAAACAAAAAAATTTGGCCTGACCCCTAAAAAGTTCGTCCTGACCCCTAAAATTTTCCCCGACCCCTAAATCTCTCCAACCCCCTAATTTTTTACTCTACTCCAACCATGAGAAATATTTTGACTTCAAAACAAAAAAAAACAAAAAAACAAAAAAATTTGGCCTGACCGCTAAAAAGTTCGTCCTGACCCCTAAAATTTTCCCGACCCCTCAATCTCTCCAGCCCCCTAATTGTTCACTCTCCCCCAACCCTGAGAAATATTTTGACTTCAAAACCAAAAAAAAAGAAAAAGATTTGGCCTGAACCCTAAAAAGTTCGTCCTGACCCCTAAAATTTTCCCGACCCCTAAATCTCTCCAGCCCCCTAATTTTTCACTCTCTCCCCACCATGAGAAATATTTTGACTTCAAAACAAAAAAAAACAAAAAAAAACAAAAAAATTTGGCCTGACCCCTAAAAAGTTCGTCCTGACCCCTAAAATTCTCCCCGACCCCTCAATCTCTCCAGCCCCCTAATTGTTCACTCTCCCCCAACACTGAGAAATATTTTGAGTTACAAACAAAAAAAACAAAAAAATTTGGCCTGACCCCATAAAAAGTTCCGCCTGACCCCTTAAATTTTCCCCGAGCCCTAAATCTCTCCAGCCCCCTAATTTTTGACTCTCCCCCAACCCTGAGAAATATTTTGACTTCAAAACAAAAAAAAAGAAAAAAATGTGGCCTGACCCCTAAAAAGTTCGTCCTGACCCCTAAAATTTTCCCCGACCCCTAAATCTCTCCAGCCCCCTAATTTTTCACTCTCTTACAACCATTAGATATATTTTGACTTCAAAACAAAAAAAAACAAAAAAATTTGGCCTGACCCCTAAAAAGTTCCGCCTGACCCCTAAAATTTTCCCCGACCCCTAAATCTCTCCAGCCCCCTAATTGTTCACTCTCCCCCAACCCTGAGAAATATTTTGACTTCAAAACCAAAAAAAAAGAAAAAGATTTGGCCTGACCCCTAAAAAGTTCGTCCTGACCCCTAAAATTTTCCCCGACCCCTAAATCTCTCCAGCCCCCTGATTTTTCACTCTCCCCCAACCCTGAGAAATATTTTGACTTCAAAATAAAAAAAAACAAAAAAAAACAAAAAAATTTGGCCTGACCTTTAAAAAGTTCGTCCTGACCCCTAAAATTTTTTCCCGACCCCTAAATCTCTCCAACCCCCTAATTTTTTACTCTACTCCAACCATGAGAAATATTTTGACTTCAAAACAAAAAAAAACAAAAAAAAACAAAAAAATTTGGCCTGACCCCTAAAAAGTTCGTCCTGACCCCTAAAATTTTCCCGACCCCTCAATCTCTCCAGCCCCCTAATTGTTCACTCTCCCCCAACCCTGAGAAATATTTTGACTTCAAAACCAAAAAAAAAGAAAAAGATTTGGCCTGAACCCTAAAAAGTTCGTCCTGACCCCTAAAATTTTCCCGACCCCTAAATCTCTCCAGCCCCCTAATTTTTCACTCTCTCCCCACCATGAGAAATATTTTGACTTCAAACCAAAAAAAAACAAAAAAAAACAAAAAAATTTGGCCTGACCCCTAAAAAGTTCGTCCTGACCCCTAAAATTTTCCCCGACCCCTCAATCTCTCCAGCCCCCTAATTGTTCACTCTCCCCCAACACTGAGAAATATTTTGAGTTCAAAACAAAAAAAACAAAAAAATTTGGCCTGACCCCATAAAAAGTTCCGCCTGACCCCTTAAATTTTCCCCGAGCCCTAAATCTCTCCAGCCCCCTAATTTTTCACTCTCCCCCAACCCTGAGAAATATTTTGACTTCAAAACAAAAAAAAACAGAAAAATGTGGCCTGACCCCTAAAAAGTTCGTCCTGACCCCTAAAATTTGCCCCGACCCCTACATCTCTCCAGCCCCCTAATTTTTCACTCTCCCCCAACCCTGAGAAATATTTTGACTTCAAAATAAAAAAAAACAAAAAAAAACAAAAAAATTTGGCCTGACCCCTAAAAAGTTCGTCCTGACCCCTAAAATTTTCCCCGACCCCTAAATCTCTCCAACCCCCTAATTTTTTACTCTACTCCAACCATGAGAAATATTTTGACTTCAAAACAAAAAAAAACAAAAAAACAAAAAAATTTGGCCTGACCGCTAAAAAGTTCGTCCTGACCCCTAAAATTTTCCCGACCCCTCAATCTCTCCAGCCCCCTAATTGTTCACTCTCCCCCAACCCTGAGAAATATTTTGACTTCAAAACCAAAAAAAAAGAAAAAGATTTGGCCTGAACCCTAAAAAGTTCGTCCTGACCCCTAAAATTTTCCCGACCCCTAAATCTCTCCAGCCCCCTAATTTTTCACTCTCTCCCCACCATGAGAAATATTTTGACTTCAAAACAAAAAAAAACAAAAAAAAACAAAAAAATTTGGCCTGACCCCTAAAAAGTTCGTCCTGACCCCTAAAATTCTCCCCGACCCCTCAATCTCTCCAGCCCCCTAATTGTTCACTCTCCCCCAACACTGAGAAATATTTTGAGTTACAAACAAAAAAAACAAAAAAATTTGGCCTGACCCCATAAAAAGTTCCGCCTGACCCCTTAAATTTTCCCCGAGCCCTAAATCTCTCCAGCCCCCTAATTTTTGACTCTCCCCCAACCCTGAGAAATATTTTGACTTCAAAACAAAAAAAAGAAAAAAATGTGGCCTGACCCCTAAAAAGTTCGTCCTGACCCCTAAAATTTTCCCCGACCCCTAAATCTCTCCAGCCCCCTAATTTTTCACTCTCTTACAACCATTAGATATATTTTGACTTCAAAACAAAAAAAAACAAAAAAATTTGGCCTGACCCCTAAAAAGTTCCGCCTGACCCCTAAAATTTTCCCCGACCCCTAAATCTCTCCAGCCCCCTAATTGTTCACTCTCCCCCAACCCTGAGAAATATTTTGACTTCAAAACCAAAAAAAAAGAAAAAGATTTGGCCTGACCCCTAAAAAGTTCGTCCTGACCCCTAAAATTTTCCCCGACCCCTAAATCTCTCCAGCCCCCTGATTTTTCACTCTCCCCCAACCCTGAGAAATATTTTGACTTCAAAATAAAAAAAAACAAAAAAAAACAAAAAAATTTGGCCTGACCTTTAAAAAGTTCGTCCTGACCCCTAAAATTTTTTCCCGACCCCTAAATCTCTCCAACCCCCTAATTTTTTACTCTACTCCAACCATGAGAAATATTTTGACTTCAAAACAAAAAAAAACAAAAAAAAACAAAAAAATTTGGCCTGACCCCTAAAAAGTTCGTCCTGACCCCTAAAATTTTCCCGACCCCTCAATCTCTCCAGCCCCCTAATTGTTCACTCTCCCCCAACCCTGAGAAATATTTTGACTTCAAAACCAAAAAAAAAGAAAAAGATTTGGCCTGAACCCTAAAAAGTTCGTCCTGACCCCTAAAATTTTCCCGACCCCTAAATCTCTCCAGCCCCCTAATTTTTCACTCTCTCCCCACCATGAGAAATATTTTGACTTCAAACCAAAAAAAAACAAAAAAAAACAAAAAAATTTGGCCTGACCCCTAAAAAGTTCGTCCTGACCCCTAAAATTTTCCCCGACCCCTCAATCTCTCCAGCCCCCTAATTGTTCACTCTCCCCCAACACTGAGAAATATTTTGAGTTCAAAACAAAAAAAACAAAAAAATTTGGCCTGACCCCATAAAAAGTTCCGCCTGACCCCTTAAATTTTCCCCGAGCCCTAAATCTCTCCAGCCCCCTAATTTTTCACTCTCCCCCAACCCTGAGAAATATTTTGACTTCAAAACAAAAAAAAACAGAAAAATGTGGCCTGACCCCTAAAAAGTTCGTCCTGACCCCTAAAATTTGCCCCGACCCCTACATCTCTCCAGCCCCCTAATTTTTCACTCTCTTACAACCATTAGATATATTTTGACTTCGAAACAAAAAAAAACAAAAAAATTTGGCCTGACCCCTAAAAAGTTCCGCCTGACCCCTAAAATTTTCCCCGACCCCTAAATCTCTCCAGCCCCCTAATTTTTCACTCTCCCCCAACCATGAGATATATTTTGACTTCAAAACAAAAAAAAAAAAAAAATAAAAAAATTTGGCCTGAACCCTAAATAGTTCGTCCTGACCCCTAAAATTTTCCCCGACCCCTAAATCTCTCCAGCCCCCTAATTTTTCACTCTCCTCCAACCATAAAAAATATTTTGACTTCAAAACAAAAAAAAACAAAAAAATTTGGCCTGACCCCTAAAAAGTTCGTCCTGACCCCTAAAATTTTCCCCGACCCCTAAATCTCTCCAGCCCCCTGATTTTTCACTCTCCCCCAACCCTGAGAAATATTTTGACTTCAAAATAAAAAAAAACAAAAAAAAACAAAAAAATTTATCCTGACCCCTAAAAAGTGCGTCCTGACCCCTAAAATTTTCCCCGACCCCTAAATCTCTCCAACCCCCTAATTTTTCACTCTACTCCAACCATCAGAAATATTTTGACTTCAAAACAAAAAAAAACAAAAAAATTTAGCCTGACCCCTAAAAAGTTCGCCATGACCCCTAAAATTTTCCCCGACCCCTAAATCCCTCCAGCCCCCTAATTTTTGACTCTCCTCCAACCATGAATAATATTTTGACTTCAAAACAAAAAAAAACAAAAAAAATTGGCCTGACCCCTAAAAAGTTCGTCCTGACCCCTAAAATTTTCCCCGACCCTTAAATCTCTCCAGCCCCCTGATTTTTCACTCTCCCCCAACCCTGAGAAATATTTTGACTTCAAAACAAAAAAAAACAAAAAAAAACAAAAAAATTTGGCCTGACCCCTAAAAAGTTCGTCCTGACCCCTAAAATTTTCCCGACCCCTCAATCTCTCCAGCCCCCTAATTGTTCACTCTCCCCCAACCCTGAGAAATATTTTGACTTCAAAACCAAAAAAAAAGAAAAAGATTTGGCCTGAACCCTAAAAAGTTCGTCCTGACCCCTAAAATTTTCCCGACCCCTAAATCTCTCCAGCCCCCTAATTTTTCACTCTCCCCCAACCATGAGAAATATTTTGACTTCTAAACAAAAAAAAACAAAAGAAAACAAAAAAGTTTGGCCTGACCCCTAAAAAGTTCGTCCTGACCCTTAAAATTTTCCCCGACCCCTCAATCTCTCCAGCCCCCTAATTGTTCACTCTCCACCAACCCTGAGAAATATTTTGAGTTCAAAACAAAAAAAACAAAAAAATTTGGCCTGACCCCATAAAAAGTTCCGCCTGACCCCTTAAATTTTCCCCGAGCCCTAAATCTCTCCAGCCCCTCTAATTTTTCACTCTCCCCCAACCCTGAGAAATATTTTGACTTCAAAACAAAAAAAAACAAAAAAATGTGGCCTGACCCCTATAAAGTTCGTCCTGACCCCTAAAATTTTCCCCGACCCCTAAATCTCTCCAGCCCCCTAATTTTTCACTCTCCCCCAACCATGAGATATATTTTGACTTCAAAACAAAAAAAAAAAAAAAAGAAAAAAATTTGGCCTGAACCCTAAATAGTTCGTCCTGACCCCTAAAATTTTCCCCGACCCCTAAATCTCTCCAGCCCCCTAATTTTTCACTCTCTTACAACCATTAGATATATTTTGACTTCAAAACAAAAAAAAACAAAAAAATTTGGCCTGACCCATAAAAAGTTCCGCCTGACCCCTAAAATTTTCCCCGACCCCTAAATCTCTCCAGCCCCCTAATTTTTCACTCTCCCCCAACCATGAGATATATTTTGACTTCAAAACAAAAAAACAAAAAAAAACAAAAAAAATTTGGCCTGAACCCTAAAAAGTTCGTCCTGACCCCTAAAATTTTCCCCGACCCCTAAATCTCTCCAGCCCCCTAATTTTTCACTCTCCTCCAACCATGAAAAATATTTTGACTTCAAAACAAAAAAAAACAAAAAAATTTGGCCTGACCCCTAAAAAGTTCGTCCTGACCCCTACAATTTTCCCCGACCCCTGAATCTCTCCAGCCCCCTGATTTTTCACTCTCCCCCAACCCTGAGAAATATTTTGACTTCAAAATAAAAAAAAACAAAAAAAAACAAAAAAATTTGGCCTGACCCCTAAAAAGTTCGTCCTGACCCCTAAAATTTTCCCCGACCCCTAAATCTCTCCAACCCCCTAATTTTTTACTCTACTCCAACCATGAGAAATATTTTGACTTCAAAACAAAAAAAAACAAAAAAACAAAAAAATTTGGCCTGACCGCTAAAAAGTTCGTCCTGACCCCTAAAATTTTCCCGACCCCTCAATCTCTCCAGCCCCCTAATTGTTCACTCTCCCCCAACCCTGAGAAATATTTTGACTTCAAAACCAAAAAAAAAGAAAAAGATTTGGCCTGAACCCTAAAAAGTTCGTCCTGACCCCTAAAATTTTCCCGACCCCTAAATCTCTCCAGCCCCCTAATTTTTCACTCTCCCCCAACCATGAGAAATATTTTGACTTCTAAACAAAAAAAAACAAAAGAAAACAAAAAAGTTTGGCCTGACCCCTAAAAAGTTCGTCCTGACCCTTAAAATTTTCCCCGACCCCTCAATCTCTCCAGCCCCCTAATTGTTCACTCTCCACCAACCCTGAGAAATATTTTGAGTTCAAAACAAAAAAAACAAAAAAATTTGGCCTGACCCCATAAAAAGTTCCGCCTGACCCCTTAAATTTTCCCCGAGCCCTAAATCTCTCCAGCCCCTCTAATTTTTCACTCTCCCCCAACCCTGAGAAATATTTTGACTTCAAAACAAAAAAAAACAAAAAAATGTGGCCTGACCCCTATAAAGTTCGTCCTGACCCCTAAAATTTTCCCCGACCCCTAAATCTCTCCAGCCCCCTAATTTTTCACTCTCCCCCAACCATGAGATATATTTTGACTTCAAAACAAAAAAAAAAAAAAAAGAAAAAAATTTGGCCTGAACCCTAAATAGTTCGTCCTGACCCCTAAAATTTTCCCCGACCCCTAAATCTCTCCAGCCCCCTAATTTTTCACTCTCTTACAACCATTAGATATATTTTGACTTCAAAACAAAAAAAAACAAAAAAATTTGGCCTGACCCATAAAAAGTTCCGCCTGACCCCTAAAATTTTCCCCGACCCCTAAATCTCTCCAGCCCCCTAATTTTTCACTCTCCCCCAACCATGAGATATATTTTGACTTCAAAACAAAAAAACAAAAAAAAACAAAAAAAATTTGGCCTGAACCCTAAAAAGTTCGTCCTGACCCCTAAAATTTTCCCCGACCCCTAAATCTCTCCAGCCCCCTAATTTTTCACTCTCCTCCAACCATGAAAAATATTTTGACTTCAAAACAAAAAAAAACAAAAAAATTTGGCCTGACCCCTAAAAAGTTCGTCCTGACCCCTACAATTTTCCCCGACCCCTGAATCTCTCCAGCCCCCTGATTTTTCACTCTCCCCCAACCCTGAGAAATATTTTGACTTCAAAATAAAAAAAAACAAAAAAAAACAAAAAAATTTGGCCTGACCCCTAAAAAGTTCGTCCTGACCCCTAAAATTTTCCCCGACCCCTAAATCTCTCCAACCCCCTAATTTTTTACTCTACTCCAACCATGAGAAATATTTTGACTTCAAAACAAAAAAAAACAAAAAAACAAAAAAATTTGGCCTGACCGCTAAAAAGTTCGTCCTGACCCCTAAAATTTTCCCGACCCCTCAATCTCTCCAGCCCCCTAATTGTTCACTCTCCCCCAACCCTGAGAAATATTTTGACTTCAAAACCAAAAAAAAAGAAAAAGATTTGGCCTGAACCCTAAAAAGTTCGTCCTGACCCCTAAAATTTTCCCGACCCCTAAATCTCTCCAGCCCCCTAATTTTTCACTCTCTCCCCACCATGAGAAATATTTTGACTTCAAAACAAAAAAAAACAAAAAAAAACAAAAAAATTTGGCCTGACCCCTAAAAAGTTCGTCCTGACCCCTAAAATTCTCCCCGACCCCTCAATCTCTCCAGCCCCCTAATTGTTCACTCTCCCCCAACACTGAGAAATATTTTGAGTTACAAACAAAAAAAACAAAAAAATTTGGCCTGACCCCATAAAAAGTTCCGCCTGACCCCTTAAATTTTCCCCGAGCCCTAAATCTCTCCAGCCCCCTAATTTTTGACTCTCCCCCAACCCTGAGAAATATTTTGACTTCAAAACAAAAAAAAAGAAAAAAATGTGGCCTGACCCCTAAAAAGTTCGTCCTGACCCCTAAAATTTTCCCCGACCCCTAAATCTCTCCAGCCCCCTAATTTTTCACTCTCTTACAACCATTAGATATATTTTGACTTCAAAACAAAAAAAAACAAAAAAATTTGGCCTGACCCCTAAAAAGTTCCGCCTGACCCCTAAAATTTTCCCCGACCCCTAAATCTCTCCAGCCCCCTAATTGTTCACTCTCCCCCAACCCTGAGAAATATTTTGACTTCAAAACCAAAAAAAAAGAAAAAGATTTGGCCTGACCCCTAAAAAGTTCGTCCTGACCCCTAAAATTTTCCCCGACCCCTAAATCTCTCCAGCCCCCTGATTTTTCACTCTCCCCCAACCCTGAGAAATATTTTGACTTCAAAATAAAAAAAAACAAAAAAAACAAAAAAATTTGGCCTGACCTTTAAAAAGTTCGTCCTGACCCCTAAAATTTTTTCCCGACCCCTAAATCTCTCCAACCCCCTAATTTTTTACTCTACTCCAACCATGAGAAATATTTTGACTTCAAAACAAAAAAAAACAAAAAAAAACAAAAAAATTTGGCCTGACCCCTAAAAAGTTCGTCCTGACCCCTAAAATTTTCCCGACCCCTCAATCTCTCCAGCCCCCTAATTGTTCACTCTCCCCCAACCCTGAGAAATATTTTGACTTCAAAACCAAAAAAAAAGAAAAAGATTTGGCCTGAACCCTAAAAAGTTCGTCCTGACCCCTAAAATTTTCCCGACCCCTAAATCTCTCCAGCCCCCTAATTTTTCACTCTCTCCCCACCATGAGAAATATTTTGACTTCAAACCAAAAAAAAACAAAAAAAAACAAAAAAATTTGGCCTGACCCCTAAAAAGTTCGTCCTGACCCCTAAAATTTTCCCCGACCCCTCAATCTCTCCAGCCCCCTAATTGTTCACTCTCCCCCAACACTGAGAAATATTTTGAGTTCAAAACAAAAAAAACAAAAAAATTTGGCCTGACCCCATAAAAAGTTCCGCCTGACCCCTTAAATTTTCCCCGAGCCCTAAATCTCTCCAGCCCCCTAATTTTTCACTCTCCCCCAACCCTGAGAAATATTTTGACTTCAAAACAAAAAAAAAGAAAAAAATGTGGCCTGACCCCTAAAAAGTTCGTCCTGACCCCTAAAATTTTCCCCGACCCCTAAATCTCTCCAGCCCCCTAATTTTTCACTCTCTTACAACCATTAGATATATTTTGACTTCAAAACAAAAAAAAACAAAAAAATTTGGCCTGACCCCTAAAAAGTTCGTCCTGACCCCTAAAATTTTCCCCGACCCCTAAATTTCTCCAGCCCCCTGATTTTTCACTCTCCCCCAACCCTGAGAAATATTTTGACTTCAAAATAAAAAAAAACAAAAAAAAACAAAAAAATTTGGCCTGACCCCTAAAAAGTTCGTCCTGACCCCTAAAATTTTCCCCGACCCCTAAATCTCTCCAACCCCCTAATTTTTTACTCTACTCCAACACTGAGAAATATTTTGACTTCAAAACAAAAAAAAACAAAAAAAAACAAAAAAATTTGGACTGACCCCTAAAAAGTTCGTCCTGACCCCTAAAATTTTCCCGACCCCTCAACCTCTCCAGCCCCCTAATTGTTCACTCTCCCCCAACCCTGAGAAATATTTTGACTTCAAAACCAAAAAAAAAGAAAAAGATTTGGCCTGAACCCTAAAAAGTTCGTCCTGACCCCTAAAATTTTCCCGACCCCTAAATCTCTCCAGCCCCCTAATTTTTCACTCTCCCCCCCACCATGAGAAATCTTTTGACTTCAAAACAAAAAAAAACAAAAAAAAACAAAAAAATTTGGCCTGACCCCTAAAAAGTTCGTCCTGACCCCTAAAATTTTCCCCGACCCCTCAATCTCTCCAGCCCCCTAATTGTTCACTCTCCCCCAACCCTGAGAAATATTTTGAGTTCAAAACAAAAAAAACAAAAAAATTTGGCCTGACCCCATAAAAAGTTCCGCTTGACCCCTTAAATTTTCCCCGAGCCCTAACTCTCTCCAGCCCCCTAATTTTTCACTCTCCCCCAACCCTGAGAAATATTTTGACTTCAAAACAAAAAAAAACAAAAAATGTGGCCTGACCCCTAAAAAGTTCGTCCTGACCCCTAAACTTTTCCCCGACCCCTAAATCTCTCCAGCCCCCTAATTTTTCACTCTCCTCCAACCATGAAAAATATTTTGACTTCAAAACAAAAAAAAACAAAAAAATTTGGCCTGACCCCTAAAAAGTTCGTCCCGACCCCTAAAATTTTCCCCGACCCCTAAATCTCTCCAGCCCCCTGATTTTTCACTCTCCCCCAACCCTGAGAAATATTTTGACTTCAAAATAAAAAAAAACAAAAAAAACAAAAAAATTTGGCCTGACCCCTAAAAAGTTCGTCCTGACCCCTAAAATTTTCCCCGACCCCTAAATCTCTCCAACCCCCTAATTTTTTACTCTACTCCAACCATGAGAAATATTTTGACTTCAAAACAAAAAAAAACAAAAAAAAACAAAAAAATTTGGCCTGACCCCTTAAAAGTTCGTCCTGACCCCTAAAATTTTCCCGACCCCTCAATCTCTCCAGCCCCCTAATTGTTCACTCTCCCCCAACCCTGAGAAATATTTTGACTTCAAAACCAAAAAAAAAGAAAAAGATTTGGCCTGAACCCTAAAAAGTTCGTCCTGACCCCTAAAATTTTCCCGACCCCTAAATCTCTCCAGCCCCCTAATTTTTATCTCTCCCCCCACCATGAGAAATATTTTGACTTCAAAACAAAAAAAAACAAAAAAAAACAAAAAAATTTGGCCTGACCCCTAAAAAGTGCGTCCTGACCCCTAAAATTTTCCCCGACCCCTCAATCTCTCCAGCCCCCTAATTGTTCACTCTCCCCCAACCCTGAGAAATATTTTGAGTTCAAAACAAAAAAAACAAAAAAATTTGGCCTGACCCCATAAAAAGTTCCGCTTGACCCCTTAAATTTTCCCCGAGCCCTAACTCTCTCCAGCCCCCTAATTTTTCACTCTCCCCCAACCCTGAGAAATATTTTGACTTCAAAACAAAAAAAAAGAAAAAAATGTGGCCTGACCCCTAAAAAGTTCGTCCTGACCCCTAAAATTTTCCCCGACCCCTAAATCTCTCCAGCCCCCTAATTTTTCACTCTCCCCCAACCATGAGATATATTTTGACTTCAAAACAAAAAAAAAAAAAAAAAGAAAAAAATTTGGCCTGAACCCTAAATAGTTCGTCCTGACCCCTAAAATTTTCCCCGACCCCTAAATCTCTCCAGCCCCCTAATTTTTCACTCTCTTACAACCATTAGATATATTTTGACTTCAAAACAAAAAAAAACAAAAAAATTTGGCCTGACCCCTAAAAAGTTCGTCCTGACCCCTAAAATTTTCCCCGACCCCTCAATCTCTCCAGCCCCCTAATTGTTCACTCTCCCCCAACCCTGAGAAATATTTTGAGTTCAAAACGAAAAAAACAAAAAAATTTGGCCTGACCCCATAAAAAGTTCCGCTTGACCCCTTAAATTTTCCCCGAGCCCTAACTCTCTCCAGCCCCCTAATTTTTCATTCTCCCCCAACCCTGAGAAATATTTTGACTTCAAAACAAAAAAAAAGAAAAAAATGTGGCCTGACCCCTAAAAAGTTCGTCCTGACCCCTAAAATTTTCCCCGACCCCTAAATCTCTCCAGCCCCCTAATTTTTCACTCTCCCCCAACCATGAGATATATTTTGACTTCAAAAGAAAAAAAAAAAAAAAAAGAAAAAAATTTGGCCTGAACCCTAAATAGTTCGTCCTGACCCCTAAAATTTTCCCCGACCCCTAAATCTCTCCAGCCCCCTAATTTTTCACTCTCTTACAACCATTAGATATATTTTGACTTCAAAACAAAAAAAAACAAAAAAATTTGGCCTGACCCCTAAAAAGTTCCGCCTGACCCCTAAAATTTTCCCCGACCCCTAAATCTCTCCAGCCCCCTAATTTTTCACTCTCCCCCAACCATGAGATATATTTTGACTTCAAAACAAAAAAACAAAAAAAAACAAAAAAATTTGGCCTGAACCCTAAAAAGTTCGTCCTGACCCCTAAAATTTTCCCCGACCCCTAAATCTCTCCAGCCCCCTAATTTTTCACTCTCCTCCAACCATGAAAAATATTTTGACTTCAAAACAAAAAAAAACAAAAAAATTTGGCCTGACCCCTAAAAAGTTCGTCCTGACCCCTAAAATTTTCCCCGACCCCTAAATCTCTCCAGCCCCCTGATTTTTCACTCTCCCCCAACCCTGAGAAATATTTTGACTTCAAAATAAAAAAAAACAAAAAAAAACAAAAAAATTTGGCCTGACCCCTAAAAAGTTCGTCCTGACCCCTAAAATTTTCCCCGACCCCTAAATCTCTCCAACCCCCTAATTTTTTACTCTACTCCAACCATGAGAAATATTTTGACTTCAAAACAAAAAAAAACAAAAAAAAACAAAAAAATTTGGCCTGACCCCTAAAAAGTTCGTCCTGACCCCTAAAATTTTCCCGACCCCTCAATCTCTCCAGCCCCCTAATTGTTCACTCTCCCCCAACCCTGAGAAATATTTTGACTTCAAAACCAAAAAAAAAGAAAAAGATTTGGCCTGAACCCTAAAAAGTTCGTCCTGACCCCTAAAATTTTCCCGACCCCTAAATCTCTCCAGCCCCCTAATTTTTCACTGTCCCCCCACCATGAGAAATATTTTGACTTCAAAACAAAAAAAAACAAAAAAAAACAAAAAAATTTGGCCTGACCCCTAAAAAGTTCGTCCTGACCCCTAAAATTTTCCCCGACCCCTCAATCTCTCCAGCCCCCTAATTGTTCACTCTCCCCCAACCCTGAGAAATATTTTGAGTTCAAAACAAAAAAAACAAAAAAATTTGGCCTGACCCCATAAAAAGTTCCGCTTGACCCCTAAAATTTTCCCCGAGCCCTAACTCTCTCCAGCCCCCTAATTTTTCACTCTCCCCCAACCCTGAGAAATATTTTGACTTCAAAACAAAAAAAAAGAAAAAAATGTGGCCTGACCCCTAAAAAGTTCGTCCTGACCCCTAAAATTTTCCCCGACCCCTAAATCTCTCCAGCCCCCTAATTTTTCACTCTCCCCCAACCATGAGATATATTTTGACTTCAAAACAAAAAAAAAAAAAAAAAGAAAAAAATTTGGCCTGAACCCTAAATAGTCTGTCCTGACCCCTAAAATTTTCCCCGACCCCTAAATCTCTCCAGCCCCCTAATTTTTCACTCTCTTACAACCATTAGATATATTTTGACTTCAAAACAAAAAAAAACAAAAAAATTTTGCCTGACCCCTAAAAAGTTCCGCCTGACCCCTAAAATTTTCCCCGACCCCTAAATCTCTCCAGCCCCCTAATTTTTCACTCTCCCCCAACCATGAGATATATTTTGACTTCAAAACAAAAAAACAAAAAAAAAGAAAAAAATTTGGCCTGAACCCTAAAAAGTTCGTCCTGACCCCTAAAATTTTCCCCGACCCCTAAATCTCTCCAGCCCCCTAATTTTTCACTCTCCTCCAACCATGAAAAATATTTTGACTTCAAAACAAAAAAAAACAAAAAAATTTGGCCTGACCCCTAAAAAGTTCGTCCTGACCCCTAAAATTTTCCCCGACCCCTAAATCTCTCCAGCCCCCTGATTTTTCACTCTCCCCCAACCCTGAGAAATATTTTGACTTCAAAATAAAAAAAAAAAAAAAAAAAAAAAAAATTTGGCCTGACCCCTAAAAAGTTCGTCCTGACCCCTAAAATTTTCCCCGACCCCTAAATCTCTCCAACCCCCTAATTTTTTACTCTACTCCAACCATGAGAAATATTTTGACTTCAAAACAAAAAAAAACAAAAAAATTTGGCCTGACCCCTAAAAAGTTCGTCCTGACCCCTAAAATTTTCCCCGACCCCTAAATCTCTCCAGCCCCCTGATTTTTCACTCTCCCCCAACCCTGAGAAATATTTTGACTTCAAAATAAAAAAAAACAAAAAAAAACAAAAAAATTTGGCCTGACCCCTAAAAAGTTCGTCCTGACCCCTACAATTTTCCCCGACCCCTAAATCTCTCCAACCCCCTAATTTTTTACTCTACTCCAACCATGAGAAATATTTTGACTTCAAAACAAAAAAAAACAAAAAAATTTGGCCTGACCCCTAAAAAGTTCGTCCTGACCCCTAAAATTTTCCCGACCCCTCAATCTCTCCAGCCCCCTAATTGTTCACTCTCCCCCAACCCTGAGAAATATTTTGACTTCAAAACCAAAAAAAAAGAAAAAGATTTGGCCTGAACCCTAAAAAGTTCGTCCTGACCCCTAAAATTTTCCCGACATCTAAATCTCTCCAGCCCCCTAATTTTTCACTCTCCCCCCACCATGAGAAATATTTTGACTTCAAAACAAAAAAAAACAAAAAAAAACAAAAAAATTTGGCCTGACCCCTAAAAAGTTCGTCCTGACCCCTAAAATTTTCCCCGACCCCTCAATCTCTCCAGCCCCCTAATTGTTCACTCTCCCCCAACACTGAGAAATATTTTGAGTTCAAAACAAAAAAAACAAAAAAATTTGGCCTGACCCCATAAAAAGTTCCGCCTGACCCCTTAAATTTTCCCCGAGCCCTAAATCTCTCCAGCCCCCAAATTTTTCACTCTCCCCCAACCCTGAGAAATATTTTGACTTCAAAACAAAAAAAAAGAAACAAATTTGGCCTGACCCCTAAAAAGTTCGTCCTGACCCCTAAAATTTTCCCCGACCCCTAAATCTCTCCAGCCCCCTAATTTTTGACTCTCTTACAACCATTAGATATATTTTGACTTCAAAACAAAAAAAAACAAAAAAATTTGGCCTGACCCCTAAAAAGTTCCGCCTGACCCCTAAAATTTTCCCCGACCCCTAAATCTCTCCAGCCCCCTAATTTTTCACTCTCCCCCAACCATGAGATATATTTTGACTTCAAAACAAAAAAACAAAAAAAAAGAAAAAAATTTGGCCTAAACCCTAAAAAGTTCGTCCTGACCCCTAAAATTTTCCCCGATCCCTAAATCTCTCCAGCCCCCTAATTTTTCACGGTCCTCCAACCATGAAAAATATTTTGACTTCAAAACAAAAAAAAACAAAAAAATTTGGCCTGACCCCTAAAAAGTTCGTCCTGACCCCTAAAATTTTCCCCGACCCCTAAATCTCTCCAGCCCCCTGATTTTTCACTCTCCCCCAACCCTGAGAAATATTTTGACTTCAAAATAAAAAAAAACAAAAAAAAACAAAACAATTTGGCCTGACCCCTAAAAAGTTCGTCCTGACCCCTACAATTTTCCCCGACCCCTAAATCTCTCCAACCCCCTAATTTTTTACTCTACTCCAACCATGAGAAATATTTTGACTTCAAAACAAAAAAAAACAAAAAAAAACAAAAAAATTTGGCCTGACCCCTAAAAAGTTCGTCCTGACCCCTAAAATTTTCCCGACCCCTCAATCTCTCCAGCCCCCTAATTGTTCACTCTCCCCCAACCCTGAGAAATATTTTGACTTCAAAACCAAAAGAAAAGAAAAAGATTCGGCCTTAACCCTAAAAAGTTCGTCCTGACCCCTAAAATTTTCCCGACCCCTAAATCTCTCCAGCCCCCTAATTTTTCACTCTCCCCCCACCATGAGAAATATTTTGACTTCAAAACAAAAAAAAAACAAAAAAAAACAAAAAAATTTGGCCTGACCCCTAAAAAGTTCGTCCTGACCCCTAAAATTTTACCCGACCCCTCAATCTCTCCAGCCCCGTAATTGTTAACTCTCCCCCAACACTGAGAAATATTTTGAGTTCAAAACAAAAAAAACAAAAAAATTTGGCCTGACCCCATAAAAAGTTCCGCCTGACCCCTTAAATTTTCCCCGAGCCCTAAATCTCTCCAGCCCCCTAATTTTTCACTCTCCCCCAACCATGAGATATATTTTGACTTCAAAACAAAAAAACAAAAAAAAACAAAAAAATTTGGCCTGAACCCTAAAAAGTTCGTCCTGACCCCTAAAATTTTCCCCGACCCCTAAATCTCTCCAGCCCCCTAATTTTTCACTCTCCTCCAACCATGAAAAATATTTTGACTTCAAAACAAAAAAAAACAAAAAAATTTGGCCTGACCCCTAAAAAGTTCGTCCTGACCCCTAAAATTTTCCCCGACCCCTAAATTTCTCCAGCCCCCTGATTTTTCACTCTCCCCCAACCCTGAGAAATATTTTGACTTCAAAATAAAAAAAAACAAAAAAAAAAAAAAAAATTTGGCCTGACCCCTAAAAAGTTCGTCCTGACCCCTAAAATTTTCCCCGACCCCTAAATCTCTCCAACCCCCTAATTTTTTACTCTACTCCAACACTGAGAAATATTTTGACTTCAAAACAAAAAAAAACAAAAAAAAACAAAAAAATTTGGACTGACCCCTAAAAAGTTCGTCCTGACCCCTAAAATTTTCCCGACCCCTCAATCTCTCCAGCCCCCTAATTGTTCACTCTCCCCCAACCCTGAGAAATATTTTGACTTCAAAACCAAAAAAAAAGAAAAAGATTTGGCCTGAACCCTAAAAAGTTCGTCCTGACCCCTAAAATTTTCCCGACCCCTAAATCTCTCCAGCCCCCTAATTTTTCACTCTCCCCCCCACCATGAGAAATATTTTGACTTCAAAACAAAAAAAAACAAAAAAAAACAAAAAAATTTGGCCTGACCCCTAAAAAGTTCGTCCTGACCCCTTAAATTTTCCCCGAGCCCTAACTCTCTCCAGCCCCCTAATTTTTCACTCTCCCCCAACCCTGAGAAATATTTTGACTTCAAAACAAAAAAAAACAAAAAAATGTGGCCTGACCCCTAAAAAGTTCGTCCTGACCCCTAAACTTTTCCCCGACCCCTAAATCTCTCCAGCCCCCTAATTTTTCACTCTCCTCCAACCATGAAAAATATTTTGACTTCAAAACAAAAAAAACCAAAAAAATTTGGCCTGACCCCTAAAAAGTTCGTCCCGACCCCTAAAATTTTCCCCGACCCCTAAATCTCTCCAGCCCCCTGATTTTTCACTCTCCCCCAACCCTGAGAAATATTTTGACTTCAAAATAAAAAAAAACAAAAAAAAACAAAAAAATTTGGCCTGACCCCTAAAAAGTTCGTCCTGACCCCTAAAATTTTCCCCGACCCCTAAATCTCTCCAACCCCCTAATTTTTTACTCTACTCCAACCATGAGAAATATTTTGACTTCAAAACAAAAAAAAACAAAAAAAAACAAAAAAATTTGGCCTGACCCCTTAAAAGTTCGTCCTGACCCCTAAAATTTTCCCGACCCCTCAATCTCTCCAGCCCCCTAATTGTTCACTCTCCCCCAACCCTGAGAAATATTTTGACTTCAAAACCAAAAAAAAAGAAAAAGATTTGGCCTGAACCCTAAAAAGTTCGTCCTGACCCCTAAAATTTTCCCGACCCCTAAATCTCTCCAGCCCCCTAATTTTTATCTCTCCCCCCACCATGAGAAATATTTTGACTTCAAAACAAAAAAAAACAAAAAAAAACAAAAAAATTTGGCCTGACCCCTAAAAAGTTCGTTCTGACCCCTAAAATTTTCCCCGACCCCTCAATCTCTCCAGCCCCCTAATTGTTCACTCTCCCCCAACCCTGAGAAATATTTTGAGTTCAAAACAAAAAAAACAAAAAAATTTGGCCTGACCCCATAAAAAGTTCCGCTTGACCCCTTAAATTTTCCCCGAGCCCTAACTCTCTCCAGCCCCCTAATTTTTCACTCTCCCCCAACCCTGAGAAATATTTTGACTTCAAAACAAAAAAAAAGAAAAAAATGTGGCCTGACCCCTAAAAAGTTCGTCCTGACCCCTAAAATTTTCCCCGACCCCTAAATCTCTCCAGCCCCCTAATTTTTCACTCTCCCCCAACCATGAGATATATTTTGACTTCAAAACAAAAAAACAAAAAAAAAGAAAAAAATTTGGCCTGAACCCTAAAAAGTTCGTCCTGACCCCTAAAATTTTCCCCGACCCCTAAATCTCTCCAGCCCCCTAATTTTTCACTCTCCTCCAACCATGAAAAATATTTTGACTTCAAAACAAAAAAAAACAAAAAAATTTGGCCTGACCCCTAAAAAGTTCGTCCTGACCCCTAAAATTTTCCCCGACCCCTAAATTTCTCCAGCCCCCTGATTTTTCACTCTCCCCCAACCCTGAGAAATATTTTGACTTCAAAATAAAAAAAAACAAAAAAAAACAAAAAAATTTGGCCTGACCCCTAAAAAGTTCGTCCTGACCCCTAAAATTTTCCCCGACCCCTAAATCTCTCCAACCCCCTAATTTTTTACTCTACTCCAACACTGAGAAATATTTTGACTTCAAAACAAAAAAAAACAAAAAAAAACAAAAAAATTTGGACTGACCCCTAAAAAGTTCGTCCTGACCCCTAAAATTTTCCCGACCCCTCAATCTCTCCAGCCCCCTAATTGTTCACTCTCCCCCAACCCTGAGAAATATTTTGACTTCAAAACCAAAAAAAAAGAAAAAGATTTGGCCTGAACCCTAAAAAGTTCGTCCTGACCCCTAAAATTTTCCCGACCCCTAAATCTCTCCAGCCCCCTAATTTTTCACTCTCCCCCCCACCATGAGAAATATTTTGACTTCAAAACAAAAAAAAACAAAAAAAAACAAAAAAATTTGGCCTGACCCCTAAAAAGTTCGTCCTGACCCCTAAAATTTTCCCCGACCCCTCAATCTCTCCAGCCCCCTAATTGTTCACTCTCCCCCAACCCTGAGAAATATTTTGAGTTCAAAACAAAAAAAACAAAAAAATTTGGCCTGACCCCATAAAAAGTTCCGCTTGACCCCTTAAATTTTCCCCGAGCCCTAACTCTCTCCAGCCCCCGAATTTTTCACTCTCCCCCAACCCTGAGAAATATTTTGACTTCAAAACAAAAAAAAACAAAAAAATGTGGCCTGACCCCTAAAAAGTTCGTCCTGACCCCTAAACTTTTCCCCGACCCCTAAATCTCTCCAGCCCCCTAATTTTTCACTCTCCTCCAACCATGAAAAATATTTTGACTTCAAAACAAAAAAAAACAAAAAAATTTGGCCTGACCCCTAAAAAGTTCGTCCCGACCCCTAAAATTTTCCCCGACCCCTAAATCTCTCCAGCCCCCTGATTTTTCACTCTCCCCCAACCCTGAGAAATATTTTGACTTCAAAATAAAAAAAAACAAAAAAAAACAAAAAAATTTGGCCTGACCCCTAAAAAGTTCGTCCTGACCCCTAAAATTTTCCCCGACCCCTAAATCTCTCCAACCCCCTAATTTTTTACTCTACTCCAACCATGAGAAATATTTTGACTTCAAAACAAAAAAAAACAAAAAAAAACAAAAAAATTTGGCCTGACCCCTTAAAAGTTCGTCCTGACCCCTAAAATTTTCCCGACCCCTCAATCTCTCCAGCCCCCTAATTGTTCACTCTCCCCCAACCCTGAGAAATATTTTGACTTCAAAACCAAAAAAAAAGAAAAAGATTTGGCCTGAACCCTAAAAAGTTCGTCCTGACCCCTAAAATTTTCCCGACCCCTAAATCTCTCCAGCCCCCTAATTTTTATCTCTCCCCCCACCATGAGAAATATTTTGACTTCAAAACAAAAAAAAACAAAAAAAAACAAAAAAATTTGGCCTGACCCCTAAAAAGTTCGTTCTGACCCCTAAAATTTTCCCCGACCCCTCAATCTCTCCAGCCCCCTAATTGTTCACTCTCCCCCAACCCTGAGAAATATTTTGAGTTCAAAACAAAAAAAACAAAAAAATTTGGCCTGACCCCATAAAAAGTTCCGCTTGACCCCTTAAATTTTCCCCGAGCCCTAACTCTCTCCAGCCCCCTAATTTTTCACTCTCCCCCAACCCTGAGAAATATTTTGACTTCAAAACAAAAAAAAAGAAAAAAATGTGGCCTGACCCCTAAAAAGTTCGTCCTGACCCCTAAAATTTTCCCCGACCCCTAAATCTCTCCAGCCCCCTAATTTTTCACTCTCCCCCAACCATGAGATATATTTTGACTTCAAAACAAAAAAAAAAAAAAAAAGAAAAAAATTTGGCCTGAACCCTAAATAGTTCGTCCTGACCCCTAAAATTTTCCCCGACCCCTAAATCTCTCCAGCCCCCTAATTTTTCACTCTCTTACAACCATTAGATATATTTTGACTTCAAAACAAAAAAAAACAAAAAAATTTGGCCTGACCCCTAAAAAGTTCGTCCTGACCCCTAAAATTTTCCCCGACCCCTCAATCTCTCCAGCCCCCTAATTGTTCACTCTCCCCCAACCCTGAGAAATATTTTGAGTTCAAAACGAAAAAAACAAAAAAATTTGGCCTGACCCCATAAAAAGTTCCGCTTGACCCCTTAAATTTTCCCCGAGCCCTAACTCTCTCCAGCCCCCTAATTTTTCATTCTCCCCCAACCCTGAGAAATATTTTGACTTCAAAACAAAAAAAAAGAAAAAAATGTGGCCTGACCCCTAAAAAGTTCGTCCTGACCCCTAAAATTTTCCCCGACCCCTAAATCTCTCCAGCCCCCTAATTTTTCACTCTCCCCCAACCATGAGATATATTTTGACTTCAAAAGAAAAAAAAAAAAAAAAAGAAAAAAATTTGGCCTGAACCCTAAATAGTTCGTCCTGACCCCTAAAATTTTCCCCGACCCCTAAATCTCTCCAGCCCCCTAATTTTTCACTCTCTTACAACCATTAGATATATTTTGACTTCAAAACAAAAAAAAACAAAAAAATTTGGCCTGACCCCTAAAAAGTTCCGCCTGACCCCTAAAATTTTCCCCGACCCCTAAATCTCTCCAGCCCCCTAATTTTTCACTCTCCCCCAACCATGAGATATATTTTGACTTCAAAACAAAAAAACAAAAAAAAACAAAAAAATTTGGCCTGAACCCTAAAAAGTTCGTCCTGACCCCTAAAATTTTCCCCGACCCCTAAATCTCTCCAGCCCCCTAATTTTTCACTCTCCTCCAACCATGAAAAATATTTTGACTTCAAAACAAAAAAAAACAAAAAAATTTGGCCTGACCCCTAAAAAGTTCGTCCTGACCCCTAAAATTTTCCCCGACCCCTAAATCTCTCCAGCCCCCTGATTTTTCACTCTCCCCCAACCCTGAGAAATATTTTGACTTCAAAATAAAAAAAAACAAAAAAAAACAAAAAAATTTGGCCTGACCCCTAAAAAGTTCGTCCTGACCCCTAAAATTTTCCCCGACCCCTAAATCTCTCCAACCCCCTAATTTTTTACTCTACTCCAACCATGAGAAATATTTTGACTTCAAAACAAAAAAAAACAAAAAAAAACAAAAAAATTTGGCCTGACCCCTAAAAAGTTCGTCCTGACCCCTAAAATTTTCCCGACCCCTCAATCTCTCCAGCCCCCTAATTGTTCACTCTCCCCCAACCCTGAGAAATATTTTGACTTCAAAACCAAAAAAAAAGAAAAAGATTTGGCCTGAACCCTAAAAAGTTCGTCCTGACCCCTAAAATTTTCCCGACCCCTAAATCTCTCCAGCCTCCTAATTTTTCACTGTCCCCCCACCATGAGAAATATTTTGACTTCAAAACAAAAAAAAACAAAAAAAAACAAAAAAATTTGGCCTGACCCCTAAAAAGTTCGTCCTGACCCCTAAAATTTTCCCCGACCCCTCAATCTCTCCAGCCCCCTAATTGTTCACTCTCCCCCAACCCTGAGAAATATTTTGAGTTCAAAACAAAAAAAACAAAAAAATTTGGCCTGACCCCATAAAAAGTTCCGCTTGACCCCTAAAATTTTCCCCGAGCCCTAACTCTCTCCAGCCCCCTAATTTTTCACTCTCCCCCAACCCTGAGAAATATTTTGACTTCAAAACAAAAAAAAAGAAAGAAATGTGGCCTGACCCCTAAAAAGTTCGTCCTGACCCCTAAAATTTTCCCCGACCCCTAAATCTCTCCAGCCCCCTAATTTTTCACTCTCCCCCAACCATGAGATATATTTTGACTTCAAAACAAAAAAAAAAAAAAAAAGAAAAAAATTTGGCCTGAACCCTAAATAGTCTGTCCTGACCCCTAAAATTTTCCCCGACCCCTAAATCTCTCCAGCCCCCTAATTTTTCACTCTCTTACAACCATTAGATATATTTTGACTTCAAAACAAAAAAAAACAAAAAAATTTGGCCTGACCCCTAAAAAGTTCCGCCTGACCCCTAAAATTTTCCCCGACCCCTAAATCTCTCCAGCCCCCTAATTTTTCACTCTCCCCCAACCATGAGATATATTTTGACTTCAAAACAAAAAAACAAAAAAAAAGAAAAAAATTTGGCCTGAACCCTAAAAAGTTCGTCCTGACCCCTAAAATTTTCCCCGACCCCTAAATCTCTCCAGCCCCCTAATTTTTCACTCTCCTCCAACCATGAAAAATATTTTGACTTCAAAACAAAAAAAAACAAAAAAATTTGGCCTGACCCCTAAAAAGTTCGTCCTGACCCCTAAAATTTTCCCCGACCCCTAAATCTCTCCAGCCCCCTGATTTTTCACTCTCCCCCAACCCTGAGAAATATTTTGACTTCAAAATAAAAAAAAAAAAAAAAAAAAAAAAAATTTGGCCTGACCCCTAAAAAGTTCGTCCTGACCCCTAAAATTTTCCCCGACCCCTAAATCTCTCCAACCCCCTAATTTTTTACTCTACTCCAACCATGAGAAATATTTTGACTTCAAAACAAAAAAAAACAAAAAAAAACAAAAAAATTTGGCCTGACCCCTAAAAAGTTCGTCCTGACCCCTAAAATTTTCCCGACCCCTCAATCTCTCCAGCCCCCTAATTGTTCACTCTCCCCCAACCCTGAGAAATATTTTGACTTCAAAACCAAAAAAAAAGAAAAAGATTTGGCCTGAACCCTAAAAAGTTCGTCCTGACCCTAAAATTTTCCCGACCCCTAAATCTCTCCAGCCCCCTAATTTTTCACTGTCCCCCCACCATGAGAAATATTTTGACTTCAAAACAAAAAAAAACAAAAAAAAACAAAAAAATTTGGCCTGACCCCTAAAAAGTTCGTCCTGACCCCTAAAATTTTCCCCGACCCCTCAATCTCTCCAGCCCCCTAATTGTTCACTCTCCCCCAACCCTGAGAAATATTTTGAGTTCAAAACAAAAAAAACAAAAAAATTTGGCCTGACCCCATAAAAAGTTCCGCTTGACCCCTTAAATTTTCCCCGAGCCCTAACTCTCTCCAGCCCCCTAATTTTTCACTCTCCCCCAACCCTGAGAAATATTTTGACTTCAAAACAAAAAAAAACAAAAAAATGTGGCCTGACCCCTAAAAAGTTCGTCCTGACCCCTAAAATTTTCCCCGACCCCTAAATCTCTCCAGCCCCCTAATTTTTCACTCTCCCCCAACCATGAGATATATTTTGACTTCAAAACAAAAAAAAAAAAAAAAAAAAGAAATTTGGCCTGAACCCTAAATAGTTCGTCCTGACCCCTAAAATTTTCCCCGACCCCTAAATCTCTCCAGCCCCCTAATTTTTCACTCTCTTACAACCATTAGATATATTTTGACTTCAAAACAAAAAAAAACAAAAAAATTTTGCCTGACCCCTAAAAAGTTCCGCCTGACCCCTAAAATTTTCCCCGACCCCTAAATCTCTCCAGCCCCCTAATTTTTCACTCTCCCCCAACCATGAGATATATTTTGACTTCAAAACCAAAAAACAAAAAAAATCAAAAAAATTTGGCCTGAACCCTAAAAAGTTCGTCCTGACCCCTAAAATTTTCCCCGACCCCTAAATCTCTCCAGCCCCCTAATTTTTCACTCTCCTCCAACCATGAAAAATATTTTGACTTCAAAACAAAAAAAAACAAAAAAATTTGGCCTGACCCCTAAAAAGTTCGTCCTGACCCCTAAAATTTTCCCCGACCCCTAAATCTCTCCAGCCCCCTGATTTTTCACTCTCCCCCAACCCTGAGAAATATTTTGACTTCAAAATAAAAAAAAACAAAAAAAAACAAAAAAATTTGGCCTGACCCCTAAAAAGTTCGTCCTGACCCCTACAATTTTCCCCGACCCCTAAATCTCTCCAACCCCCTAATTTTTTACTCTACTCCAACCATGAGAAATATTTTGACTTCAAAACAAAAAAAAACAAAAAAATTTGGCCTGACCCCTAAAAAGTTCGTCCTGACCCCTAAAATTTTCCCGACCCCTCAATCTCTCCAGCCCCCTAATTGTTCACTCTCCCCCAACCCTGAGAAATATTTTGACTTCAAAACCAAAAAAAAAGAAAAAGATTTGGCCTGAACCCTAAAAAGTTCGTCCTGACCCCTAAAATTTTCCCGACATCTAAATCTCTCCAGCCCCCTAATTTTTCACTCTCCCCCCACCATGAGAAATATTTTGACTTCAAAACAAAAAAAAACAAAAAAAAACAAAAAAATTTGGCCTGACCCCTAAAAAATTCGTCCTGACCCCTAAAATTTTCCCCGACCCCTCAATCTCTCCAGCCCCCTAATTGTTCACTCTCCCCCAACACTGAGAAATATTTTGAGTTCAAAACAAAAAAAACAAAAAAATTTGGCCTGACCCCATAAAAAGTTCCGCCTGACCCCTTAAATTTTCCCCGAGCCCTAAATCTCTCCAGCCCCCAAATTTTTCACTCTCCCCCAACCCTGAGAAATATTTTGACTTCAAAACAAAAAAAAAGAAAAAAATTTGGCCTGACCCCTAAAAAGTTCGTCCTGACCCCTAAAATTTTCCCCGACCCCTAAATCTCTCCAGCCCCCTAATTTTTGACTCTCTTACAACCATTAGATATATTTTGACTTCAAAACAAAAAAAAACAAAAAAATTTGGCCTGACCCCTAAAAAGTTCCGCCTGACCCCTAAAATTTTCCCCGACCCCTAAATCTCTCCAGCCCCCTAATTTTTCACTCTCCCCCAACCATGAGATATATTTTGACTTCAAAACAAAAAAACAAAAAAAAAGAAAAAAATTTGGCCTAAACCCTAAAAAGTTCGTCCTGACCCCTAAAATTTTCCCCGATCCCTAAATCTCTCCAGCCCCCTAATTTTTCACGGTCCTCCAACCATGAAAAATATTTTGACTTCAAAACAAAAAAAAACAAAAAAATTTGGCCTGACCCCTAAAAAGTTCGTCCTGACCCCTAAAATTTTCCCCGACCCCTAAATCTCTCCAGCCCCCTGATTTTTCACTCTCCCCCAACCCTGAGAAATATTTTGACTTCAAAATAAAAAAAAACAAAAAAAAACAAAACAATTTGGCCTGACCCCTAAAAAGTTCGTCCTGACCCCTACAATTTTCCCCGACCCCTAAATCTCTCCAACCCCCTAATTTTTTACTCTACTCCAACCATGAGAAATATTTTGACTTCAAAACAAAAAAAAACAAAAAAAAACAAAAAAATTTGGCCTGACCCCTAAAAAGTTCGTCCTGACCCCTAAAATTTTCCCGACCCCTCAATCTCTCCAGCCCCCTAATTGTTCACTCTCCCCCAACCCTGAGAAATATTTTGACTTCAAAACCAAAAGAAAAGAAAAAGATTCGGCCTTAACCCTAAAAAGTTCGTCCTGACCCCTAAAATTTTCCCGACCCCTAAATCTCTCCAGCCCCCTAATTTTTCACTCTCCCCCCACCATGAGAAATATTTTGACTTCAAAACAAAAAAAAAACAAAAAAAAACAAAAAAATTTGGCCTGACCCCTAAAAAGTTCGTCCTGACCCCTAAAATTTTACCCGACCCCTCAATCTCTCCAGCCCCGTAATTGTTAACTCTCCCCCAACACTGAGAAATATTTTGAGTTCAAAACAAAAAAAACAAAAAAATTTGGCCTGACCCCATAAAAAGTTCCGCCTGACCCCTTAAATTTTCCCCGAGCCCTAAATCTCTCCAGCCCCCTAATTTTTCACTCTCCCCCAACCCTGAGAAATATTTTGACTTCAAAACAAAAAAAAACAAAAAAATTTGGCCTGACCCCTAAAAAGTTCGGCCTGACCCCTAAAATTTTCCCCGACCCTTCAATCTCTCCAGCCCTTTAATCGTTCACTCTCCCCCAACCCTGAGAAATATTTTGAGTTCAAAACCAAAAAAAAAAAAAAAATTTGGCCAGAACCCTAAAAAGTTCGTCCTTACCCCTAAAATTTTCACCGACCCCTAAATCTCTCCAGCCCCCTAATTTTTCACTCTCCCCCAACCATGAGATATATTTTGACTTCAAAACCCAAAAAAAGAAAAACATTTGTCCGGAACCCTAAAAAGTTCGTCCTGACCCCTAAAATTTTCCCCGACCCCTAAATCCCTCCAGCCCCCTAATTTTTGACTCTCCTCCAACCATGAATAATATTTTGACTTCAAAACAAACAAACAAAAAAATTTGGCCTGACCCATTAAAAAGTTCGTCGTGACCCCTAAAATTTTCCC
Source organism: Sepiola atlantica (assembly GCA_963556195.1). Taxonomy (NCBI): domain Eukaryota; kingdom Metazoa; phylum Mollusca; class Cephalopoda; order Sepiida; family Sepiolidae; genus Sepiola; species Sepiola atlantica. The sequence goes on along the minus strand of OY744523.1, from coordinate 21,703,536 downwards.
CGACCCCTAAATCTCTCCAGCCCCCTGATTTTTCACTCTCCCCCAACCCTGAGAAATATTTTGACTTCAAAACAAAAAAAAACAAAAAAAAACAAAAAAATTTGGCCTGACCCCTAAAAAGTTCGTCGTGACCCCTAAAATTTTCCCCGACCCCTAAATCTCTCCAGCCCCCTGATTTTTCACTCTCCCCCAACCCTGAGAAATATTTTGACTTCAAAACAAAAAAAACAAAAAAATTTTGCCTGACCCCTGAAAAGTTCGTCCTGACCCCTAAAATTTTCCCCGACCCCTAAATCTCTCCAGCCCCCTAATTTTTCACTCTCCTCCAACCATGAGAAATATTTTGACTTCAAAACAAAAAAAAATAAAAAAATTTGGCCTGACCCCTAAAAAGTTCGTCCTGACCCCTAAAATTGTCCCCGACCCCTAAATCTCTCCAGCCCCCTAATTTTTCACTCTCCCCCAACCATGAGAAATATTTTGACTTCAAAACAAAAAAAAAGAAAAAAATGTGGCCTGACCCCTAAAAAGTTCGTCTTGACCCCTAAAATTTTCCCCGACCCCTAAATCTCTCCAGCCCCCTAATTTTTCACTCTCTTACAACCATTAGATATATTTTGACTTCAAAACAAAAAAAAACAAAAAAATTTGGCCTGACCCCTAAAAAGTTCGTCCTGACCCCTAAAATTTTCCCGACCCCTCAATCTCTCCAGCCCCCTAATTGTTCACTCTCCCCCAACCCTGAGAAATATTTTGACTTCAAAACCAAAAAAAAAGAAAAAGATTTGGCCTGAACCCTAAAAAGTTCGTCCTGACCCCTAAAATTTTCCCGACCCCTAAATCTCTCCAGCCCCCTAATTTTTCACTGTCCCCCCACCATGAGAAATATTTTGACTTCAAAACAAAAAAAAACAAAAAAAAACAAAAAAATTTGGCCTGACCCCTAAAAAGTTCGTCCTGACCCCTAAAATTTTCCCCGACCCCTCAATCTCTCCAGCCCCCTAATTGTTCACTCTCCCCCAACCCTGAGAAATATTTTGAGTTCAAAACAAAAAAAACAAAAAAATTTGGCCTGACCCCATAAAAAGTTCCGCTTGACCCCTAAAATTTTCCCCGAGCCCTAACTCTCTCCAGCCCCCTAATTTTTCACTCTCCCCCAACCCTGAGAAATATTTTGACTTCAAAACAAAAAAAAAGAAAAAAATGTGGCCTGACCCCTAAAAAGTTCGTCCTGACCCCTAAAATTTTCCCCGACCCCTAAATCTCTCCAGCCCCCTAATTTTTCACTCTCCCCCAACCATGAGATATATTTTGACTTCAAAACAAAAAAAAAAAAAAAAAGAAAAAAATTTGGCCTAAACCCTAAATAGTCTGTCCTGACCCCTAAAATTTTCCCCGACCCCTAAATCTCTCCAGCCCCCTAATTTTTCACTCTCTTACAACCATTAGATATATTTTGACTTCAAAACAAAAAAAAACAAAAAAATTTGGCCTGACCCCTAAAAAGTTCCGCCTGACCCCTAAAATTTTCCCCGACCCCTAAATCTCTCCAGCCCCCTAATTTTTCACTCTCCCCCAACCATGAGATATATTTTGACTTCAAAACAAAAAAACAAAAAAAAAGAAAAAAATTTGGCCTGAACCCTAAAAAGTTCGTCCTGACCCCTAAAATTTTCCCCGACCCCTAAATCTCTCCAGCCCCCTAATTTTTCACTCTCCTCCAACCATGAAAAATATTTTGACTTCAAAACAAAAAAAAACAAAAAAATTTGGCCTGACCCCTAAAAAGTTCGTCCTGACCCCTAAAATTTTCCCCGACCCCTAAATCTCTCCAGCCCCCTGATTTTTCACTCTCCCCCAACCCTGAGAAATATTTTGACTTCAAAATAAAAAAAAAAAAAAAAATAAAAAAAAATTTGGCCTGACCCCTAAAAAGTTCGTCCTGACCCCTAAAATTTTCCCCGACCCCTAAATCTCTCCAACCCCCTAATTTTTTACTCTACTCCAACCATGAGAAATATTTTGACTTCAAAACAAAAAAAAACAAAAAACAACAAAAAAATTTGGCCTGACCCCTAAAAAGTTCGTCCTGACCCCTAAAATTTTCATGACCCCTCAATCTCCCCAGCCCCCTAATTGTTCACTCTCCCCCAACCCTGAGAAATATTTTGACTTCAAAACCAAAAAAAAAGAAAAAGATTTGGCCTGAACCCTAAAAAGTTCGTCCTGACCCTAAAATTTTCCCGACCCCTAAATCTCTCCAGCCCCCTAATTTTTCACTGTCCCCCCACCATGAGAAATATTTTGACTTCAAAACAAAAAAAAACAAAAAAAAACAAAAAAATTTGGCCTGACCCCTAAAAAGTTCGTCCTGACCCCTAAAATTTTCCCCGACCCCTCAATCTCTCCAGCCCCCTAATTGTTCACTCTCCCCCAACCCTGAGAAATATTTTGAGTTCAAAACAAAAAAAACAAAAAAATTTGGCCTGACCCCATAAAAAGTTCCGCTTGACCCCTTAAATTTTCCCCGAGCCCTAACTCTCTCCAGCCCCCTAATTTTTCACTCTCCCCCAACCCTGAGAAATATTTTGACTTCAAAACAAAAAAAAACAAAAAAATGTGGCCTGACCCCTAAAAAGTTCGTCCTGACCCCTAAAATTTTCCCCGACCCCTAAATCTCTCCAGCCCCCTAATTTTTCACTCTCCCCCAACCATGAGATATATTTTGACTTCAAAACAAAAAAAAAAAAAAAAAAAAGAAATTTGGCCTGAACCCTAAATAGTTCGTCCTGACCCCTAAAATTTTCCCCGACCCCTAAATCTCTCCAGCCCCCTAATTTTTCACTCTCTTACAACCATTAGATATATTTTGACTTCAAAACAAAAAAAAACAAAAAAATTTGGCCTGACCCCTAAAAAGTTCCGCCTGACCCCTAAAATTTTCCCCGACCCCTAAATCTCTCCAGCCCCCTAATTTTTCACTCTCCCCCAACCATGAGATATATTTTGACTTCAAAACCAAAAAACAAAAAAAATCAAAAAAATTTGGCCTGAACCCTAAAAAGTTCGTCCTGACCCCTAAAATTTTCCCCGACCCCTAAATCTCTCCAGCCCCCTAATTTTTCACTCTCCTCCAACCATGAAAAATATTTTGACTTCAAAACAAAAAAAAACAAAAAAATTTGGCCTGACCCCTAAAAAGTTCGTCCTGACCCCTAAAATTTTCCCCGACCCCTAAATCTCTCCAGCCCCCTGATTTTTCACTCTCCCCCAACCCTGAGAAATATTTTGACTTCAAAATAAAAAAAAACAAAAAAAAACAAAAAAATTTGGCCTGACCCCTAAAAAGTTCGTCCTGACCCCTACAATTTTCCCCGACCCCTAAATCTCTCCAACCCCCTAATTTTTTACTCTACTCCAACCATGAGAAATATTTTGACTTCAAAACAAAAAAAAACAAAAAAATTTGGCGTGACCCCTAAAAAGTTCGTCGTGACCCCTAAAATTTTCCCCGACCCCTAAATCTCTCCAGCCCCCTAATTTTTCACTCTCCCCCAACCCTGAGAAATATTTTCAGTTCAAAACAAAAAAAAACAAAAAAATTTGGCCTGACCCCTAAAAAGTTCGGCCTGACCCCTAAAATTTTCCCCGACCCTTCAATCTCTCCAGCCCTTTAATTGTTCACTCTCCCCCAACCCTGAGAAATATTTTGAGTTCAAAACCGAAAAAAAAAGAAAAAAATTTGGTCAGAACCCTTAAAAGTTCGTTTTGACCCCTAAAATTTTCACCGACCCCTAAATCTCTCCAGCCCCCTAATTTTTCACTCTTCCCCAACCATGAGAAATATTTTGACTTCAAAACAAAAAAAACAAAAAAAGTTGGCCTTACCCCTAAAAAGTTCGTCCTCACCCCTAAATATCTCCAGCCCCCTAATTTTTCACTCTCCCCCAACCATGAGATATATTTTGACTTTAAAACAAAAAAAGACAAAAAAATTTGGCCTGACCCCTAAAAAGGTCGTCCTGACCCCTAAAATTTTCCCCGACCCCTAAATCTCTCCAGCCCCCTAATTTTTCACTCTCCTTCAACCATGAGAAATATTTTGAGTTCAAAACCAAAAAACAAAAAAAAAATTTGGCCTGACCCCTAAAAAGTTCGTCCTGACCCCTAAAATTTTCCCCGACCCCTAAATCTCTCCAGCCCCCTGATTTTTCACTCTCCCCCAACCCTGAGAAATATTTTGACTTCAAAACAAAAAAAAAAAAAAAAGAAAAAAATTTGGCCTGACCCCATAAAAAGTTCCGCCTGACCCCTAAAATTTTCCCCGACCCCTAATTCTCTCCAGCCCCCTAATTTTTCACTCTCCCCCAACCCTGAGAAATGTTTTGACTTCAAAACAAAAAAAAAGAAAAAAATGTGGCCTGACCCCTAAAAAGTTCGTCTTGACCCCTAAAATTTTCCCCGACCCCTAAATCTCTCCAGCCCCCTAATTTTTCACTCTCTTACTACCATTAGATATATTTTGACTTCAAAACAAAAAAAAACAAAAAAATTTTGCCTGACCCCTGAAAAGTTCGTCCTGACCCCTAAAATTTTCCCCGACCCCTAAATCTCTCCAGCCCCCTAATTTTTCACTCTCCTCCAACCATGAGAAATATTTTGACTTCAAAACAAAAAAAAATAAAAAAATTTGGCCTGACCCCTAAAAAGTTCGTCCTGACCCCTAAAATTGTCCCCGACCCCTAAATCTCTCCAGCCCCCTAATTTTTCACTCTCCCCCAACCATGAGAAATATTTTGACTTCAAAACAAAAAAAAAGAAAAAAATGTGGCCTGACCCCTAAAAAGTTCGTCTTGACCCCTAAAATTTTCCCCGACCCCTAAATCTCTCCAGCCCCCTAATTTTTCACTCTCTTACAACCATTAGATATATTTTGACTTCAAAACAAAAAAAAACAAAAAAATTTGGCCTGACCCCTAAAAAGTTCGTCCTGACCCCTAAAATTTTCCCCGACCCCTAAATCTCTCCAGCCCCCTAATTTTTCACTCTCCTCCAACCATGAGAAATATTTTGACTTCAAAACAAAAAAAAATAAAAAAATTTGGCCTGACCCCTAAAAAGTTCGTCCTGACCCCTAAAATTGTCCCCGACCCCTAAATCTCTCCAGCCCCCTAATTTTTCACTCTCCCCCAACCATGAGAAATATTTTGACTTCAAAACAAAAACAAAAAAATTTGGCCTGACCCCTAAAAAGTGCGTCCTGACCCCTAAAATTTTCCCGACCCCTAAATCTCTCCAGCCCCCTAATTTTTCACTCTCCTCCAACCATGAGAAATATTTTGACTTCAAAACAAAAAAAAATAAAAAAATTTGGCCTGACCCCTAAAAAGTTCGTCCTGACCCCTAAAATTGTCCCCGACCCCTAAATCTCTCCAGCCCCCTAATTTTTCACTCTCCCCCAACCATGAGAAATATTTTGACTTCAAAACAAAAAAAAAGAAAAAAATTTGGCCTGACCCCTAAAAAGTACCGCTTTACCCCTAAAATTTTCCCCGACCCCTAAATCTCTCCAGCCCCCTAATTTTTCACTCTCCCCCAACCATGAGAAATATTTTGACTTCAAAACAAAAAAAAATAAAAAAATTTGGCCTGACCCCTAAAAAGTTCGTCCTGACCCCTAAAATTTTCCCCGACCCCTAAATCTGACCAGCCCCCTAATTTTTCACTCTCCCCCAACCCTAAGAAATATTTTCAGTTCAAAACCAAAAAAAAGAAAAAAATTTGGCCTGACCCCTAAAAAGTTCGTCCTGACCCCTAAAATTTTCCCCGACCCCTAAATCTCTCCAACCCCTAATTTTTCACTCTCCACCAACCATGAGAAATATTTTGACTTCAAAACAAAAAAAAACAAAAAAATTTGGCCTGACCCCTAAAAAGTTCGGCCTGAGCCCTAAAATTTTCCCCGAGCCCTCAATCTCTCCAGCCCCCTAATTTTTAACTCTCCCCCAACCCTAAGAAATATTTTGAGTTCAAAACAAAAAAATGTTATTTAACATGTATACAAATATTAGTGAAAACAATGGTGGAGCATAATTATTTCTCTTTTTACTTTACTTATTGAGACGTTATTTAACATGTAAAAAAATATAAGTGATAACAATGGTGGAGCATAATTATTTTTCTTCTTTCTTTACTTATTGAGACGTTATTTAATATGTATACAAATATTAGTGAAAACAGTGGCGGAGCATAATTATTTCTCTTTTTACTTTACTTATTGAGACGTTATTTAACATGTATTCAAATATTAGTGAAAACAATGGCGGAGCATAATTATATTTCTTCTTACTTTACATATTGAGACGTTATTTAATATGTATACACATTTTAGTGAAAACAGTCGTGGAGCATAATTATTTTTCTTCTTACTTTACTTATTTAGACGTTATATCATATGTATACAAATATTAGTGAAAACAATGGTGGAGCATAATTATTTTTCTTCTTACTTTACTTATTGAGATGTTATTTAATATGTATACAAATATTAGTGAAAACAGTGGTGGAGCATAATTATTTTTCTTCTTACTTTACTTATTGAGACGTTATTTAATATGTATACAAATATTAGTGAAAACAATGGTGGAGCATAATTATTTATTACTTTAATTTTACTGATACTACACTAACTTCACACCTCTCAAAAAGAAGGAGGTTATACCTGGGAGGATGGTATCATGTCAACAGAAGAAATGCAGTTAGGATTAAGCAACCCTGGCTTCACTACAAACTCGTGTTCAAAATAGTGCCGTTATTGATTAAGCAACCCTTGCTTCACTATGGACTCATGTTCAAAAAAATGCCGTTAGGGATTAAGCAACAGTTGCTTCAATAAAAACTTATGTTTTGTTGGGATAAGGCAACCCGTGCTTCACTATAAACCTATGTTCAAAAAAGTGCCGTTAGGGATTTCCTCTGACGTCATGTCCTGCTAAAATCGTGACTTTGCATTATGCCGACAATCCCCCATCTCCAAATTTGGCCTGAGGCGCACCACCGGCGAATGCCGACACTCCACCAAATTCGGCCTGAGTCGCTCACACCGGCGAATGCCGACACTCCCCCAAATTCGGCCTGAGGCGCTCATACTGGCAGAATGCCGACACTCCTCCCCGAATTTCGCCTGAGGCGCCCCACAGCCGAATGCCGACACTCACCCTCCCCAGATTTGGCCTGAGGCGCCCCACCGCCGAATGCCGATACTCCCAACTCCCCTCTTCCCCAAATTTCTGCTGAGGCGCTCACACCGGCGAATGCCGACACCCGCCACACCCACCCCAAGTTTTCAATATGTATACAATATGTATAGAAATATTAGTGAAAACAATGGGGGAGCATACACATATTAGTGAAAACAGTGGGGGAGCATAATTATTTATTACTTTAATTTTACTGATACTACACTAACTTCACACCTCTCAAAAAGGAGGAGGTAATACCTAGGAGGATGTTATGTCAACAGAAAAAATGTGGTTAGGATTAAGCAACCCTTGCTTCACTATGAACTCATGTTAAAAAAAGTGCCGTTATTGATTAAACAACACTTGCGTCACTATAAACGCATGTATCAAAAAGTGCCGTTAGGAGTTAAGCAACCCTTGCATCACTATGGACTCATGTTCAAAAAAGTGCCGTTAGTAAGTAAGCAACCCATGCTTGACTATGGACTCGTGTTCAAAAAAAGTGCCGTTTGTGATTAAGCAACACTTGCTTCACTATAAACTCATGTTCAAAAAAGAGCCGTTAGGGATTTCCTCTGACGTCATTTCCTGTTAAAATCATGACGGTGCATTATTTCTCAAATTCTTTGTTTTTTTCTCAAATTAGTACTAAACAACGTTGAAAATCGAGGAAAAAGGCACCCCCCCATTGGAGAAAAGTGCTCAGTCGACCCTCGAAGAGTCCATTTTTTTTTCCGGTTCTGAGATATTATACGTCCCGGGGCTGGCCGGTTATAATGATGTCAACCGTGTGACTGTTTGTTGGGTCCTGTCGGAGGAGTATCTGGACATACAAACAAACAAACAAACAAACAAACAAACAAACAGACAAACATACAGACAACTGGCCTTTATATAGGAGACTAGCGGGGCTACCCGGCGTTGCTCGGGGTCATAAAAACATATATTTAAAGAAAGATCGTGTGTGTAACATCTTTATATTCAAACTTCTATGTCCGCCCCCTCTCTCTATAGCCGTCTCTTTATCTGCTACCTTTCTCTTCCCTGGTCGCCCCATTTCGCCGCTACTTTCTAATTTTGCCTTTTGCAAAAGCTGTTTCTTCCCCACCATTTCTCCTATTGCCCAGGGTAATAGTATGACATATTTCTATAAAAAGTAACACCTCTATCTGCGCCTTCTATATAGGTACTTATCTCCACCCCGGTGTTAATACTATATACGTATCTATCATCACCCCGGTGCGCATACTATATACGTACCTATCGCCGCCCCAGTGCACATACTATATACGTACCTATCGCCGCCCCGGTGCAGATACTATTTAAGTACCTATCGCCGCCCTGTTGCGAATGGTAAATAGTACATATTGCTGCCCTAGTGCGAATACTAAATACATACCTATTGCGCCCCGGTGTGCATGCTACATAAGTACCTATCGCTGCCCTAGTGCGAATAATTAATATGTACATATTGCCGCTTTGGTGTGAATGCTAAATACGTACCTATCGCCAGCCCTTTGCGAATGCTAAATACATACCTATCACCGCCCCGGTGTGAATGCTAAATACATACCTATCGCCGCCCCGGTGTGAATGCTAAATACGTACCTATCGCCACCCTGGTGTGGAAGCTAAATAGGTACATATCGCTGCCCCGGTGCGAATGCTAAATATGTACCTATCGCCGCCCTGGTTTGAATTCTAAATACGTACCTATCGCCGCCCCGGTGTGAATTCTAAATACGTACCTATCGCTACCCCGGTGCTGAAGCTAAATACGTACATATCGCCACCCTGGTGCGAATGCTAAATACATACCTATCACCGCCCCGGTGTTAATGCTAAATACATACCGATCGCCGCCCAGGTGTGAATGCTAAATACATACCTATCGCCGCCCCGGTGTGAATGCTAAATACATACCTATCGCCGCCCTGGTGTGAATGCTAAATACATACCTATCGCCGCCCCGGTGTGAATGCTAAATACGTACCTATCGCCGCCCCGGTGTGAATGCTAAGTACATACCTATCGCCGCCCCGGTGTGAATTTTAAATATGTACCTTTCGCCGCCCAGTGTGAATTTTAAATATGTACCTTTCGCTGCCCCTGTGCGCGTGCTATATACGTACCTATCGCCGCCCCGGTGCGCGTGCTATATATGAACCGATCGCTGCCTCAGTGCGCATGATAAATACATACTTATCACTGCCCCGGTGTGCATACTATATACGTACTTATTACCGCCCATGTGCACATGCTATATAAGTACCTATCACCACCGCTGAATGCTAAATAAGTACCTATCGCCGCCTTGGTGTGGAAGCTAAATACGTACATATCGCCGCCCCTAAATTTGGGCAGACCCCTAAAAAATTTGGCCTGACCCCTAAAATTTTCCCCGTCCCCTAAATCTCTCCAGCCCCCTAATTTTTCACTCTCCCCCAACCATGAGAAATATTTTGAGTTCAAAACCAAACAAAAGAAAAAAAATTTGGCCTGACCCCTAAAAAGTTCGTCCTGACCCCTAAAATTTTCCCAAACCCCTGAATCTCTCCAGCCCCCTAATTTTTCACTATCCCCTAACGATGAGAAATATTTTGACTTCAAAACAAAAAAAAACAAAAAAATTTGGCCTGACCCCTAAAAAGTTCCGCCTGACCCCTAAAATTTTCCCCGACCCCTAAATCTACCCCAGCCCCCTAATTTTTCACTCTCCCCCAACCCTGAGAAATATTTTCAGTTCAAAACCAAAACAAAGAAAAAAATTTGGCCTGACCCCTAAAAAGTTCGTCCTGACCCCTAAAATTTTCCCCGACCCCTAAATCTCTCCAGCCCCCTAATTTTTCACTCTCCCCTAACCATGAGATATATTTTGACTTCAAAAAAAATAAAAAATAAAAAATTTGGCCTGACCCCTAAAAAGTTCGTCCTGACCCCTAAAATTTTCCCCGACCCCCAAATCTCTCCAGCTCCCTAATTTTTCACTCTTCCCTAACCCTGAGAAATATTTTGACTTCAAAACAAAAAAAAACCAAAAAATTTGGCCTGACCCCTAAAAAGTTCGTCCTGACCCCTAAAATTTTCCCCGACCCCTAAATCTCGCCAGCCCCCTAATTTTTTACTCTCCCCCAACCCTGAGAAATATTTTCAGTTCAAAACCAAAAAAAAGAAAAAAATTTGGCCTGACCCCTAAAAAGTTCGTCCTGACCCCTAAAATTTTTCCCGACCCCTAAATCTCTCCAGCCCCCTAATTTTTCACTCTCCCCCAACCCATAGAAATATTTTGAGTTCAAAACTAAAACAAAGAAAAAAATTTTGCCTGACCCCTAAAAAGTTCGTCCTGACCCCTAAAATTTTCCCCGACCCCTAAATCTCGCCAGCCCGCTAATTTTTCACTCTCCCCCAACCATGAGATATATTTTGACTTCAAAAGAAAAAAAAAACAGAAAAATTTGGCCTGACCCCTAAAAAGTTCGTCTTGACCTCTAAAATTTTCCCCGACCCCTAAATCTCTCCAGCCCCCTAATTTTTCACTCTCCCCCAACCATGAGAAATATTTTGAGTTCAAAACAAAAAAAAAAACAAAAAAATTTGGCCTGACCCCTAAAAAGTTCGTCCTGACACCTAAAATTTTCCCCGACCCCTAAATCTCGCCAGCCCCCTAATTTTTCACTCTCCCCCAACCCTGAGAAATATTTTCAGTTCAAAACCAAAAAAAATAAAAAAATTTGGCCTGACCCCTAAAAAGTTCGTCCTGACCCCTAAAATTTTCCCCGACACCTAAATCTCTCCAGCCCCCTAATTTTTCACTCTCCCCCAACCCATAGAAATATTTTGAGTTCAAAACCAAAACAAAGAAAAAAATTTGGCCTGACCCCTAAAAAGTTCGTCCTGACCCCTAAAATTTTCCCCGACCCTTAAATCTCTCCAGCCCCCTAATTTTTCACTCTCCCCCAACCCTGAGAAATATTTTCAGTTCAAAACCAAAAAAAAGAAAAAAATTTGGCCTGACCCCTAAAAAGTGCGTCCTGACCCCTAAAATTTTCCCCGACCCCTAAATCTCTCTAGCCCCCTAATTTTTCACTTTCCCCCAACCATGAGAAATATTTTGACTTCAAAACAAAAAAAAACAAAAAAATTTGGCCTGACCCCTAAAAAGTTCGTCCTGACCCCTAAAATTTTCCCCGACCCTTAAATCTCTCCAGCCCCCTAATTTTTCACTCTGGCCCAATCCATAGAAATATTTTGAGTTCAAAACCAAAACAAAGAAAAAAATTTGGCCTGACCCCTAAAAAGTTCGTCCTGACCCCTAAAATTTTCCCCGACCCCATAATCTCGCCAGCCCCCTAATTTTTCACTCTCCCCCAACCATGAGATATATTTTGACTTCAAAACAAAAAAAAAACAGAAAAATTTGGCCTGACCTCTAAAAAGGTCGTCTTGACCCCTAAAATTTTCCCCGACCCCTAAATCTCTCCAGCCCCCTAATTTTTCACTTTCCCCCAACCATGAGAAATATTTTGACTTCAAAACAAAAAAAAACAAAAAAATTTGGCCTGACCCCTAAAAAGTTCGTCCTGACCCCTAAAATTTTCCCCGACCCTTAAATCTCTCCAGCCCCCTAATTTTTCACTCTGGCCCAATCCATAGAAATATTTTGAGTTCAAAACCAAAACAAAGAAAAAAATTTGGCCTGAACCCTAAAAAGTTCGTCCTGACCCCTAAAATTTTCCCCGACCCCATAATCTCGCCAGCCCCCTAATTTTTCACTCTCCCCCAACCATGAGATATATTTTGACTTCAAAACAAACAAAAAACAGAAAAATTTGGCCTGACCCCTAAAAAGTTCGTCTTGACCCCTAAAATTTTCCCCGACCCCTAAATCTCGCCAGCCCCCTAATTTTTCACTCTCCCCCAACCCTGAGAAATATTTTCAGTTCAAAACCAAAAAAAACAACAAAATTTGGCCTGACCCCTAAAAAGTTCGTCCTGACCCCTAAAATTTTCCCCGACCCCTAAATCTCGCCAGCCCCCTAATTTTTCACTCTCCCCCAACCCTGAGAAATATTTTCAGTTCAAAACCAAAAAAAAGAAAAAAATTTGGCCTGACCCCTAAAAAGTTCGTCTTGACCCCTAAAATTTTCCCCGACCCCTAAATCTCTCCAGCCCCCTAATTTTTCACTCTCCCCCAACCATGAGATATATTTTGACTTCAAAACAAAAAAAACAAAAAAAATTGGCCTGACCCCTAAAAAGTTCGTCCTGACCCCTAAAATTTTCCCCGACCCCTTAATCTCTCCAGCCCACTAATTTTTTACTTCCCCCAATCCTGAGAAATATTTTGAGTTCAAAACCAAAAAAAAGAAAAAAATTTGGCCTGACCCCTAAAAAGTTCGTCCTGACCCCTAAAATTTTCCCCGACCCCTCAATCTCTCCAGCCACCTAATTGTTCACTCTTCCCTAACCCTGAGAAATATTTTAGCTTCAAAACAAAAAAAAACAAAAAAATTTGGCCTGACCCCTAAAAAGTTCGTCCTGACCCCTAAAATGTTCCCCGACCCATAAATCTCGCCAGCCCCCTAATTTTTCACTCTCCCCCAACCCTGAGAAATATTTTCAGTTCAAAACCAAAAAAAAGAAAAAAATTTGGCCTGACCCCTAAAAAGTGCGTCCTGACCCCTAAAATTTTCCCCGACCCCTAAATCTCTCCAGCCCCCTAATTTTTCACTTTCCCCCAACCATGAGAAATATTTTGACTTCAAAACAAAAAAAAAACAAAAAAATTTGGCCTGACAAAAAAAATGTTATTTAACATGTATACAAATATTAGTGAAAACAATGGCGGAGCATAATTATTTATCTTATTACTTTACTTATTGAGACGTTATTTAATATGTATACAAATATTAGTGAAAACAGTGGTGGAGCATAATTATTTCTCTTCTTACTGTACTTATTGAGACGTTATTTAACATGTATACAAATATTAGTGAAAACAATGGCGAAGCATAATTATTTTTCTTCTCACTTTACTTATTGAGACGTTATTTGATATGTATACAAATATTAGTGAAAACAGTGGTGGAGCATAATTATTTTTCTTCTTACTTTACTTATTGAGACGTTATTTAATAGGTATACAAATATTAGTGAAAACAATGGTGGAGCATAATTATTTATTACTTTAATTTTACTGATACTACACTAACTTCACACCTCTCAAAATGAATGAGGTAATACCTGGGATGATGGTATCATGTCAACAGAAGAAATGCAGTTAGGATTAAGCAACCCTGGCTTCACTACAAACTCGTGTTCAAAAAAGTGCCGTATTGATTAAGCAACCCTTGCTTCACTGTGGATTCATGTTCAAAAAAGTGCCGTTAGGAATTAAGCAACCCTTACTTCACTATGGACTGATGTTCAAAAAATGCCGTTAGGGATTAAGCAACAGTTGCTTCAATAAAAACTTATGTTTCGTTGGGATTAAGCAACCCGTGCTTCACTATAAACTCATGTTCAAAAAAGTGCCGTTAGGGATTTCCTCTGACGTCATTTCCTGCTAAAATCGTGACTTTGCATTATGCCGACACTCCCCCTCCCCAAATTTTGCCTTAGGCGCTCACACCGCCGAATGCCGACTCTCCACCAAATTCGGCCTGAGGCGCTCACACCGGCGAATGCCGACACCCCCCCAAATTCGGCCTGAGGCGCTCATACTGGCGAATGCCGACACTCCTCCCCAAATTTCGCCTGAGGCGATCATACTTCCGAATGCCGACACTCCTCCCTGAATTTCGCCTGAGGCGCCCCACCGGCAAATGCTGACCCTCCCCCAAATTTCGCCTGATGCGCCCCACCGCCGAATGCCGATACCCGCCCTCCCCCAAATTTCTCCTGAGGCGCTCACACCGGCGAATGCCGACACCCCCGACACCCACCCTAATTTTTCAATATGTACACAAATATTAGTGAAAACAATGGGGGAGCATACAAATATTAGTGAAAACAGTGGGGGAGCATAATTATTTATTACTTTAATTTTACTGATACTACACTAACTTCACACCTCTCAAAAAGGAGGACATAATACCTAGGAGGATGTTATCATGTCAACAGAAAAAATGCGGTTAGGATTAAGCAACCCTTTGCTTCACTATGAACTCATGTTAGAAAAGTGCCGTTATTGATTAAACAACACTTGCGTCACTATAAACGCATGTATCAAAAAGTGCCGTTTGGAGTTAAGCAACCCTTGCATCAGTATGGACTCATGTTCAAAAAAGTGCCGTTAGTAAGTAAGCAACTCATGCTTGACTATGGACTTGTGTTCAAAAAAAGTGCCGTTTGTGATTAAGCAACACTTGCTTCACTATACACTCATGTTCAAAAAAGAGCCGTTAGGGATTTCCTCTGACGTCATTTCCTGTTAAAAGCGTGACGGTGCATTATTTCTCAAATTCTACATGATGTCATTGTTTTTTTCTCAAATTAGTACTAAACAACGTTGAAAATCGAGGAAAAAGGCACCCCCCCATTGGAGAAAAGTGCTCAGTCGACCCTCGAAGAGTCCATTTTTTTTTCCGTTTCTGAGATATTATACGTCCCGGGGCTGGCCGGTTATAATGATGTCAACCGTGTGACTGTTTGTTGGGTCCTCTCGGAGGAGTATCTGGACATACAAACAAACAAACAAACAAACAAACAAACAAACAAACAAACAGACAAACATACAGACAACTGGCCTTTATATAAGAGACTAGCGGGGCTACCCGGCGTTGCTCGAGGTCATAAAAACATATATTTGAAGAAAGATCGTGTGTGTAACATCTTTATATTCAAACTTCTATGTCCGCCCCCTCTCTCTATAGCCGTCTCTTTATCTGCTACCTTTCTCTTCCCTGGTCGCCCCATTTCGCCGCTACTTTCTAATTTTGCCTTTTGCAAAAGCTGTTTCTTCCCCACCATTTCTCCTATTGTCCAGGGTAATAGTATGACATATTTCTATAAAAAGTAACACCTCTATCTGCGCCTTCTATATAGGTACTTATCTCCACCCCGGTGTTCATACTATATACGTATCTATCATCACCCCGGTGCGCATACTATATAGGTACCTATCGCCGCCCCAGTGCACATACTATATACGTACCTATCGCCGCCCCGGTGCAGATACTATTTAAGTACCTATCGCCGCCCCGTTGCGAATGCTAAATAGTACCTATCGTTGACCCTGTGTGAATGCTAAATACATACCTATTGCGCCCCGGTGTGCATGCTACATAAGTACCTATCGCTGCCCTAGTGCGAATACTAAAGACATACCAATTGCGCCCGGTGTGCATGCTACAGAAGTACCTATCGCTGCCCTAGTGCGAATAATTAATATGTACATATTGCCGCTTTGGTGTGAATGCTAAATACGTACCTATCGCTGGCCCAGTGCGAATGCCAAATACGTACCTATAGCCGCCCTGGTGCGAATGCTAAATACGTACCTATAGCCGCCCCGGTGCGAATGCTAAATACGTACCTATCACCACCACAGTGCGAATGCGAAATACATACCTTTCGCCACCCCGGTGCGCGTGCTATATATGTACTGATCGCCGTTGCAGAGCGCATGCTATGTACGTACTTATTGCTGCCCATGTGTACATGCTATATACGTAGCTATCGCCACCCCTGAATTCTGAATACGTACCTATCGCCGCCCTGGTGTGGAAGCTAAATACGTACATATCGCTGCACCGGTGCGAATGCTAAATACATACCTATCGCCGCCCCGGTGTGAATTCTAACTACGTACCTATCGCCGCCCCAGTGTGAATTCTAAATACGTACCTATTGCCGCCCCGGTGCGGAAGCTAAATACGTACATATCGCCGCCCCGGTGCGAATGCTAAATACATACCTATCGCCGCCCCGGTGTGAATTCTAAATACGTACCTATCGCCGCCCCAGTGTGAATTCTAAATACGTACCTATTGCCGCCCCGGTGTGGAAGCTAAATACGTACATATCGCCACCCCGGTGCGAATGCTAAATACATACCTATCGCTGCCCCGGTCTGAATGCTAAATACATACCTATCGCCGCCCCGGTGTGAATGCTAAATACGTACCTATCGCCGCCCTGGTGTGAATTTTTAATATGTACCTATCGCCGCCCGGTGTGAATTTTAAATATGTACCTTTCGCTGCCCCTGTGCGCATGCTATATACGTACCTATCGCCGCCCCGGTGCGCGTGCTATATATGAACCGATCGCTGCCTCAGTACGCATGCTAAATACATACCTATCACTGCCCCGGTGTGCATACTATATACGTACTTATTACCGCCCATGTGCACATGCTATATAAGTACCTATCACCACCGCTGAATGCTAAATAAGTACCTATCGCCGCCCTGGTCTGGAAGCTAAATACGTACATATCGCCGCCCCTAAATTTGGGCAGAGCCCTAAAAAATTAAGCCTTACCCCTAAAATTTTCTCCCGTCTCCTAAATCTCTCCAGCCACTAATTTTTCACTCTCCCCCAACCATGAGAAATATTTTTACTTCAAAACAAAAAAAAACAAAAAAATTTGGCCTGACCCCTAAAAAGTTCTGCCTGACCCCTAAAATTTTCCCCGACCCCTCAATCTCTCCAGCCCCCTAATTTTTACCTCTCCCCCAACCCTGAGAAATATTTTGAGTTAAAAACCAAAAAAAAGAAAAAAATTTGGCCTGACCCCTAAAAAGTTCGTCCTTACCCCTAAAATTTTCCCCGACCCCTAAATCTCTCCAGCCCCCTAATTTTTCACTCTCCCCCTACCATGAGAAATATTTTCAGTTCAAAACCAAACAAAAGAGAAAAATTTGGCCTGACCCCTAAAAAGTTCGTCTAGACCCCTAAAATTTTCCCCGACCCCTAAATCTCTCCAGCCCCCTAATTTTTCACTCTCCCCCAACCATGAGAAATATTTTGACTTCAAAACAAAAAAAAACAAAAAAAATTCGCCTGACCCCTAAAAAGTTCGTCCTGACCCCTAAAATTTTCCCCGACCCCTAAATCTCTCCAGCCCTCTAATTTTTCACTCTCCCCCAACCCTGAGAAATATTTTCAGTTCAAAACCAAAAAAAAGAAAAAAATTTGGCCTGACCCTTAAAAAGTTCGTCCTGACCCCTAAAATTTTCCCCGACCCCTAAATCTCTCCAGCCCCCTAATTTTTCACTCTCCCCCTACCATGAGATATATTTTGACTTCAAAACCAAAAAAAAAAAAAAATTTGGCCTGACCCCTAAAAAGTTCGTCCTGACCCCTAAAATTTTCCCCGACCCCTAAATCTCTCCAGCCCCCTAATTTTTCACTCTCCCCCAACCCTGAGAAATATTTTCAGTTCAAAACCAAAAAAAAGGAAAAAATTTGGCCTGACCCCTAAAAAGTTCGTCTAGACCCCTAAAATTTTCCCCGACCCCTAAATCTCTCCAGCCCCCTTATTTTTCACTCTCCCCAACAATGAGTAATATTTTGACTTCAAAACAAAAAAAAACAAAAGAAAACCCCAAAATTTCGCCTGATCCCTAAAAAGTTCGTCCTGACCCCTAAAATTTTCCCCGATCCCTAAACATCTCCAGCCCCCTAATTTTTCACTCTCCCCCAACCATGAGAAATATTTTGACTTCAAAACAAAAAAAACAAAAAAATTTCGCCTGACCCCTAAAAAGTTCGTCCTGACCCCTAAAATTTTCCCCGACCCCTAAATCTCTCCAGCCCCCTAATTTTTCACTCTCCCCCAACCCTGAGAAATATTTTCAGTTCAAAACCAAAAAAAAGGAAAAAATTTGGCCTGACCCCTAAAAAGTTCGTCTAGACCCCTAAAATTTTCCCCGACCCCTAAATCTCTCCAGCCCCCTAATTTTTAACTCTCCCCCTACCATGAGAAATATTTTGACTTCAAAACAAAAAAAAACAAAAAAAAACCCAAAAATTTCGCCTGACCCCTAAAAAGTTCGTCTAGACCCCTAAAATTTTCCCCGACCCCTAAATCTCTCCAGCCCCCTAATTTTTCACTCTCCCCTTTACCATGAGAAATATTTTGACTTAAAAACAAAAAAAAAACAAAAGAAAAACCAAAAATTTCGCCTGACCCCTAAAAAGTTCGTCCTGACCCCTAAAATTTTCCCCGACCCCTAAATCTCTCCAGCCCCCTAATTTTTCACTCTCCCCCAACCATGAGATATATTTTGACTTCAAAACCAAAAAAAACAAAAAAATTTGGCCTGACCCCTAAAAAGTTCGTCCTGACCCCTAACATTTTCCCCGACCCCTAAATCTCTCCAGCCCCCTAATTTTTCACTCTTCCCCAACGCTGAGAAATATTTTCAGTTCAAAACCAAAAAAAAGGAAAAAATTTGGCCTGACCCCTAAAATATTCGTCTAGACCCCTAAAATTTTCCCCGACCCCTAAATCTCTCCAGCCCCCTAATTTTTCACTCTCCCCCAACCATGAGAAATATTTTGACTTCAAAACAAAAAAAAACAAAAAAAACCCCAAAAATTTCGCCTGACCCCTAAAAAGTTCGTCTAGACCCCTAAAATTTTCCCCGACCCCTAAATCTCTCCAGCCCCCTAATTTTTCACTCTCCCCTTTACCATGAGAAATATTTTGACTTAAAAACAAAAAAAAAACAAAAGAAAAGCCAAAAATTTCGCCTGACCCCTAAAAAGTTCGTCCTGACCCCTAAAATTTTCCCCGACCCCTAAATCTCTCCAGCCCCCTAATTTTTCACTCTCCCCCAACCATGAGATATATTTTGACTTCAAAACCAAAAAAAACAAAAAAATTTGGCCTGACCCCTAAAAAGTTCGTCCTGACCCCTAACATTTTCCCCGACCCCTAAATCTCTCCAGCCCCCTAATTTTTCACTCTCCCCTAACCATAAGAAATATTTTGACTTCAAAACAAAAAAAAACCCAAAAATTTCGCCTGACCCCTAAAAAGTTCGTCCTGACCCCTAAAATTTTCCCCGACCCTTAAATCTCTCCAGCCCCCTAATTTTTCACTCTCCCCCAACCATGAGAAATATTTTGACTTCAAAACAAAAAAAAAAAAAAAAAAATTTCGCCTGACGCCTAAAAAATTCGTCCTGACCCCTAAAATTTTCCCAGACCCCTAAATCTCTCCAGCCCCCTAATTTTTCACTCTCCCCCAACCCTGATAATTATTTTCAGTTCAAAACCAAAAAAAAGAATAAAATTTGGCCTGACCCCTAAAAAGTTCGTCCTGACCCCTAAAATTTTCCCCGACCCCTAAATCTCTCCAGCCCCCTAATTTTTCACTCTCATCCAACCATGAGAAATATTTTGACTTCAAAAAAAAAAAAAAAAAAAATTTGGCCTGACCCCTAAAAAGTTCGTCCTGACCCCTAAAATTTTCCCCGACCCCTAAATCTCTCCAGCCCCCTAATTTTTCACTCTCCCCCTACCATGAGAAATATTTTGACTTAAAAACAAAAAAAAACGAAAAAAAACCCAAAAATTTCGCCTGACCCCTAAAAAGTTCGTCCTGACCCCTAAAATTTTCCCCGACCCCTAAATCTCTCCAGCCCCCTAATTTTTCACTCTCCCCCAACCATGAGAAATATTTTGACTTCAAAACAAAAAAAAACCAAAAAAATTTCGCCTGACCCCTAAAAAGTTCGTCCTGACCCCTAAAATTTTCCCCGACCCCTAAATCTCTCCAGCCCCCTAATTTTTCACTCTCCCCCAACCCTGATAAATATTTTCAGTTCAAAACCAAAAAAAAGAAAAAAATTTGGCCTGACCCCTAAAAAGTTCGTCCTGACCCCTAAAATTTTCCCCGACCCCTAAATCTCTCCAGCCCCCTAATTTTTCACTCTCCCCCAACCATGAGAAATATTTTGACTTCAAAAAAAAAAAAAAAAAAAAATTTCGCCTGACCCCTTAAAAGTTCGTCCTGACCCCTAAAATTTTCCCCGACCCCTAAATCTCTCCAGCCCCCTAATTTTTCACTCTCCCCCAACCCTGATAAATATTTTCAGTTGAAAACCAAAAAAAAGAAAAAAATTTGGCCTGACCCCTAAAAAGTTCGTCCTGACCCCTAAAATTTTCCCCGACCCCTAAATCTCTCCAGCCCCCTAATTTTTCACTCTCCCCCAACCATGAGAAATATTTTGACTTCAAAAAAAAAAAAAAAAAAAAATTTCGCCTGACCCCTAAAAAGTTCGTCCTGACCCCTAAAATTTTCCCCGACCCCTAAATCTCTCCAGCCCCCTAATTTTTCACTCTTCCCCAACCCTGAGAAATATTTTCAGTTCAAAACCAAAAAAAAGGAAAAAATTTGGCCTGACCCCTAAAATTTTCCCCGACCCTTCAATATCTGTAGCCCCTTATTTTTTCATTCTCCCCAACCCTGAGAAATATTTTGACTTCAAAACAAAAAAAAACAAAAAATTTGGCTTGACCCCTTAAAAGTTCGGCCTGACCCCTAAAATTTTCCCCGAGCCCTCAATCTCTCCAGCCCCCTAATTTTTAACTCTCCCACAACCCTAAGAAATATTTTGAGTTTAAAACAAAAAAATGTTGTTTAACATGTATAAAAATATAAGTGAAAACAATGGTGGAGCATAATTATTTTTCTTCTTTCTTTACTTATTGAGACGTTATTTAATATGTATACAAATATTAGTGAAAACAGTGGCGGACCATAATTATTTCTCTTTTTACTTTACTTATTGAGACGTTATTTAACATGTATTCAAATATTAGTGAAAACAATGGCGGAGCATAATTATATTTCTTCTTACTTTACATATTGAGACGTTATTTAATATGTATACACATTTTAGTGAAAACAGTGGTGGAGCATAATTATTTTTTTTCTTACTTTACTTATTTAGACGTTATATCATATGTATACAAATATTAGTGAAAACAATGGTGGAGCATAATTATTTTACTTCTTACTTTACTTATTGAGACGTTATTTAATATGTATACAAATATTAGTGAAAACAGTGGTGGAGCATAATTATTTTTCTTCTTACTTTACTTATTGAGACGTTATTTAATATGTATACAAATATTAGTGAAAACAATGGTGGAGCATAATTATTTATTACTTTAATTTTACTGATACTACACTAACTTCACACCTCTCAAAAAGAAGGAGGTTATACCTGGGAGGATGGTATCATGTCAACAGAAGAAATGCAGTTAGGATTAAGCAACCCTGGCTTCACTACAAACTCGTGTTCAAAAAAGTGCCGTTATTGATTAAGCAACCCTGGCTTCACTGTGGATTCATGTTCAAAAAAGTGCCGTTAGGAATTAAGCAACCCTTGCTTCACTATGGACTCATGTTCAAAAAAATGCCGTTAGGGATTAAGCAACAGTTGCTTCAATAAAAACTTATGTTTCGTTGGGATAAGGAAACCCGTGCTTCACTATAAACTCATGTTCAAAAAAAGTGCCGTTAGGGATTTCCTCTGACGTCATTTCCTGCTAAAATCGTGACTTTGCATTATGCCGACAATCCCCCATCTCCAAATTTGGCCTGAGGCGCACCACCGGCGAATGCTGACACTCCACCAAATTCGGCCTGAGTCGCTCACACCGGCGAATGCCGACACTCCCCCAAATTCGGCCTGAGGCGCTCATACTGGCGAATGCCGACACTCCTCCCCGAATTTCGCCTGAGGCGCCCCACCGCCGAATGCTTACACTCACCCTCCCCAGATTTGGCCTGAGGCGCCCCACCGCCGAATGCCTATACCCCCCTCTCTTCCCCAAATTTCTCCTGAGGCGCTCACACCGGCGAATGCCGACACCCCCCACACCCACCCCAAGTTTTCAATATGTATACAATATGTATAGAAATATTAGTGAAAACAACGGGGGAGCATACAAATATTAGTGAAAACAGTGGGGGAGCATAATTATTTATTACTTTAATTTTACTGATACTACACTAACTTCACACCTCTCAAAAAGGAGGAGGTAATACCTAGGAGGATGTTATCATGTCAACAGAAAAAATGCGGTTAGAATTAAGCAACCCTTGCTTCACTATGAACTCATGTTAAAAAAAGTGCCGTTATTGATTAAACAACACTTGCGTCACTATAAACGCATGTATCAAAAAGTGCCGTTAGAGGTTAAGCACCCCTTGCATCACTATGGACTCATGTTAAAAAAAGTGCCGTTAGTAAGTAAGCAACCCATGCTTGACTATGGACTCGTGTTCAAAAAAAGTGCCGTTTGTGATTAAGCAACACTTGCTTCACTATAAACTCATGTTCAAAAAAGAGCCGTTAGGGATTTCCTCTGACGTCATTTCCTGTTAAAATCATGACGGTGCATTATTTCTCAAATTCTTTGTTTTTTTCTCAAATTAGTACTAAACAACGTTGAAAATCGAGGAAAAAGGCACCCCCCCATTGGAGAAAAGTGCTCAGTCGACCCTCGAAGAGTCCATTTTTTTTTCCGGTTCTGAGATATTATACGTCCCGGGGCTGGCCGGTTATAATGATGTCAACCATGTGACTGTTTGTTGGGTCCTGTCGGAGGAGTATCTGGACATACAAACAAACAAACAAACAAACAAACAAACAAACAGACAAACATACAGACAAGTGCCCTTTATATAGGAGATAATCGTAGTTTGTCGAATTATGCATTTACTGAATTATTGAATAAATATTTATTTTATGAATAAATATTTTTATTATTTTAAACTATTGTCGAATATTGAATTATGCATTTAATGAATTATTGAATAAATATGTAATGAATAAATATTTTTATCATTTTAAACTATTGTCGAATATTGAATTATGCATTCATTAAATAAATATTTATTTAATGAATAAATATTTTTATTATTTTAAACTATTGTCGAATATTAAATTATGCATTTACTGAATTATTGAATAAATACTTATTTAATGAATATTTTTATTATTTTAAGCTATTGTCGAATATTGGATTATGCATTTACTGAATTATTGAATAAATATTTATTTAATTAATAAATATTTTTATTATTTTAAACTATTGTCGAATATTGAATTATGCATTTACTGAATTATTGAATAGATATTTAATGAATAAATATTTTTATCATTTTAAACTATTGTCGAATATTGAATTATGCATTCATTAAATAAATATTTATTTAATGAATAAATATTTTTATTATTTTAAACTATTGTCGAATATTAAATCATGCATTTACTGAATTATTGAATAAATACTTATTTAATGAATATTTTTATTATTTTAAGCTATTGTCGAATATTGAATTATGCATTTACTGAATTATTGAATAAATATGTATTTAATGAATATTTTTTTGATTATTTTAAGCTAACCCTTAAAAATACGTTTAAAAATACTTTTTAAATGATACATCTTTTTCTTTGTTTTCAGATTTCAATTTTACTGGAGCAGAAATATCTTTTAACGTTCACTAAGGACTGTGCTCCAGAGTCTCTACATGAACATTGGAATGTAATATTGAGATTAGAAGACATACAAAGACGAGTGATAAAAAAAACTGATAAAAAGAGAATCTAGATTAAATGCAGGTACATTAAGAATATGGGAGGGCGTTACTCCTTTCCTAGGATTACCCCACTTACCCTTGATCCTCACATTATAATGCTGAGTGTTTAGCAAGGAAGCATCAAGTACAATTTAAAAAGTTTTTGGTATGACTAAACCGAGGATTGAACCCCAGTCTTCCGGCCCATTAGAGAACATTAAAATCATTATGCCAATTGCTAATATCTATTCTTTTTTGCAGGTCATCTTTTCATACAAAGAATGACAAAACTAATATAAAGCGAATTTGGATTATGTGCAAATATACATCATCATCATTATTGGTTTAATGTCAGTTTTACATGCTGGCATGTGTTAGACGGCTTTTAGTATTGGACTTCTAAGCTAACTCATTTAAAAAAAATTTTTTTTAACATAGTTCACCCCAAACAAGGCAGGTCGCCACTGTAGACATAAGGGGCTACTGAGAAGAAAGAAAAGGGGAGAAGGTTGGGGGGGGGGGGTCAACCTAAATTGGGATCTGCGCAGCAGTATGTCTGTCTACATTAAGTCCAAATTTCCACATGTCAATACCGTCGGAGAAACAGGGGCCAGGGAGGGAGTTTCAGATGCCAGCAGCACGAGGAAAGAAGCTATTTGAGTAGAAAGCTTTGTCCAAGACTTTATTTATTCCTCTTTCTCTCAAGTCCATCTTTATCGCTTCCTCCCATGTTTTTTCCTGGTCTTCCCCTGTGCGCTGACCCTGCTACCTTAATTGTTTTAGATCTACTGACCCAGGAACTCTCGTCTTTTCTTTTAACATGGTCATACCATTGAAGCCTACTGTTCTGCACACATCACCCTATACTGTTCATATTTAATCTTCATTTTAGTTCATTATATCTCAGCTTTTCTTTAAGACTTGCATTACATATCCATCGTATCATTCTCATATCATTTCTCTTCATGCAACACATGTCCAGGTTTCACTTCCATAGATCATCACACTGCGTGCACATGCCTGATAGACTCTTCCCTTGGCCAACAGTGGTAACCCTCTGCTGGTTTGTAATGTCAAAAGTTCCTGAACTTACTCAATCTACTCCTACTTCTAGCTATCACATTAGCACCTGTTCCACTCTTGTATCACCAAGGTAACAACATTCTTGAACAACCTTAATAACTTTGCCATCCATACATATTTTCTCTGTATCTGTTGTTTTGCACACAAATTGATTGTCCTCTGTATCAGTGGGAAAAATATATTTTCTTAAAATTGTGCAGATTATATGTAATAATTAAAAAGAATCATGTCAAACCTAACTGTAGACAAATCATTTCCCTGTCAAGTGTGTGGAGCAGAATTTATTCAGGATGCCCATTTAGAAATACATATACGAACACATACTGGAGAGAAACCATTTATTTGTAAAGTGTGTGGAACAGCATTCTCACAGAGTTCAAATTTGAAAAAACACATACGATTACACACAGGGGAGTTTGAATTACCTACTAGATACTATCCTCGAGTGTCTTCGGTCTCTCTGTACAAGGGTTTGTCAGGACAACCTGACATGAGGATACTTACCCCTACAAGTAAACCCTGACCAAATATTCAAAATTACATAGTATCCGCAGCACAAATAAGATCCCCTCATTCGAGGAATAGTGCATCTTCTCCTAGTGATGTTACCTCAAGTAACCCCACGTAGCTAGATACTCCACCAGACTAGATGAATTCTTGTCCTGGAATCCGGTAAGACCAACAGACTACAAACAAAGATATACTATGACATACTTGACTGGTCAGTTTGGGAGAGAAGAAAATTATTATTCTTAGCTTTTTTACTAACTCAATGATTAGAAAAATAAAGGATAATTTTAATAGAATATTCGGGTATCTATGTATCTCATATAGAGATCAAGTGTTAGCCCCAGGAAAGGGCCCCTTGATTTCTGAGAACTTCGACTGAAGTAAAATTAAACATTAAGAGAGAAACCATTTGCTTGCTCATTGTGTCCATCAGCATTTTCAGAGAAATCACATTTAATAAAACATATGCGGACACATAGTGGAGAGAAACCTCATACGTGTAAAGTTTGTAGATCCGAATTTTCAGTAAAATCCAACTTAAAAGTCCACATGCGAATACACACGGGAGAGAAACCATTTTCCTGCAAAGCATGTGGATTAGCATTCTCTCATAATATTACTTTAAAAAATCACATACGAATACACACAGGAGAGAAACCTTTTTCTTGTGAAATCTGTGGGTCAGCATTTGCACAGGATTCTTCTTTAACAAAACACATGAGAATCCATACTACATAATTTAAATTTGAATTACCTATTAGACACAATCCCTGAGTGTCTTCGGTCTCTCTGTACAAGAGTTTGTCAGGACAACCTGACATGATAATATTTCCCCCTACAAGTAAACCCTGACCAAATATTAAAAATAACATAGTATTCAAAGGCCAAATAAAATGCCCTCAATACAGCTATACACTGGCTTGTGCAAGAAATGGTACACCTCCTAGTGATGTTACCTCAAGTAACAGCACTTAGCTGGATACCCAATCAGACGAAAATAATTTTTGTCCTGGAATCCGGTAAAACCAAGAGACCACAAGAAAGATATACTATAACATAGTAAATTAGTCAATTGAGTAGAGGAAAATTAATGTTCTTCACTTCTTTACTAACTCTACGTCTGAGAGGTGAGGAAGAACTTTAGTTAAACACTCGAATATGTATCTCATATAGAGATTAAGTGTTAGGCCTAGGAAAGGCCCTCTTGATTTCTGTGACTTTCCACTGAAGTAAAATGAAAAAAACAATTCCTACTAGACATCACGGTTGAGTGTCTTCTATCTCTCTGTATAATTGTTAATCATGACACTCTATGAGGATACTTTCTCTTAGAAATAAACAATAACAATAATACATAGAAACTGGTACAATGTCACACAGAAGTAACAATTGCCCGCCGCATGGCTATGCATTGGGTGATATGAGGAAAGTAACGTTAACTGGTAATGTTTAGAAGAAATTTATTCTTTACGCCTTTACTAGATTAAATTGTCTTTACTATTTTGTTACCAAACTGTGGAATACTCAACCTATTTCTATTTTTAAACAATTCTAAGAGCACATTGAATCTGCATAGAGATATTTTGAATATAATGACACAATGTCAGACTGCAGTGCCACCATTTTCTTTTCAATTTATAACTTACGTTGACACATAACACAAAAGAATTTCATAGAAATTCCGACCCAGCTTTTACTGGTGCTAGTTAATTTGGTTTGATGAACTTATAATAATAATATTTTATTGGTGTGTGAATAACAAATACAATGAAGATGAACTTCTACTATTTATAAAAATAATCATTATTAGATTATTTAGTTAAAGTAAGTACATTTAAAAGTTAATAATGCTACTATTACTGTTTAGAAAAAATTTCATAACATTTCATGGATTACGACAACGGCCATCAAAACAAGGATTTAAAAAAAATAATAAAATGAAACAACTGCTGTGGATTCTGAAGAAGGAAGAATTATAAGACCAAAATAAAATAAAAAATTGCATTGCATGTATGGCTTCTAAAGGCTTTATTGCTTTTAGTGTCATATACAAATTTAAACAATGCTTCAAAAAAACAATTTTCATTATGTTTCTTTGCAGGTGGTTAGACACAAGATCAAGTGGGTTTTGAAAAACCAAAACACTAGGTTAAGCTCAATCTGGCCAACCACTTTCTAGAGAGATTGTAAAACCTGGGAGGGTGGACCTCCTAGGACTGAACAGAACCATAGCTCATCCCTATAGCAACAAAGCCACTGTCGCACTGATTGTCAAGGACGTATCCACGACTGGTATGAACCCTAACCCTAAACAACACTTACTCAAGCTATGCCAGGGAATTTTCAATATAATTTCATGTGTTTTGGGAATCTTGCTTTTTTTAACGTAGTTCACCCCAAATAAGGCAGGCCGCCACTGTAGACATAAAGGGCTACTGAAAAGAAAGAAGAGGGGAGAAGGTTGGGGGGGATCAACCTAAACTGGGATCTGCGCAGCGAGATGTCTGTTTACATTAATTTTATTTTCTGCATGTCAGTACTATCAGAGAAACAGGGGGCAGGGAGGGAGTTCCAGAGGCCAGCAGCACGAGGAAAGAAGCTATTTGAGTAAAAAGCTCTCTGGCATCTAGGGACCGCCACAGTGATGAATGGATGGGATTTAGTTGATTGTCGAGTTGGTCTAGTGAATTTACGTCGAGGGGGCACCAGAGTAGCCAATTCATTGGAGCATAATCCATTGAAGTATTTGTAAAACAAGCACAAGGATGCCACATTGTGGCGATGGGACAGAGACTGGAGCTTGGTTGACAGTGAGGGACCTATTAGGTTGGCGACTCTTTTTTGGACTTTGTCAAGGAGGGAGAGACTAGTAGATGATGAACCAGCCCAGATGTGGCAACAATACTCCATGCATGGGCAGATGGTGGCTTTGTAGAGATACAGGATAATGTCAGGTGTGAGGAGTTTACTAGCACGGTAGAGGGAGCCAACCTTTTTTGCAGTAGCCTTGGCAATGTCCTCAATGTATTTTTATTCATTAGATTGTCGCAGCAGAAAAAGTTTCAAAACGTTTTTTTATACTAATGAGTCGCCACTTATCAATGTCAAAAGCATTTGAGTACAAAGGTTAATGAGATTGTTTGTTAGCTGATGAACAATACTATGAGAGGATTGAAAATGATGAATGGAATTACTTGACAGGACAGCTTGACAAGTATTTGTTGACATTCGACTTGAAGACGACCATGTTGTAGTCTGCAGGGAATCAGTCTAATTATGTTAAACACATGGAAGAAGAAAGGAAAGTTCTTTGCAGCTGTGGTAGGAAGATACGTTCTTAGTGTCTTACAGGGAGGAAACAAACATCAGAGGGCAGAAATAGGTTACTGTGGAAGTCAATTTCTTAAAGCCGTCCACCACATGCCAGCATGTAAAGCGGACGTTAAATCAGATATGATGATGAGAATCAGTAAAGTTCTCTTTTGTTGAAATTGTGATAAAAAATTATTTCTAAGAACAATTTCGGAATTAAGGTAATTGATTAGATTAGATGTCTGTCGGATTGGAACTGATAAAGAAACACGATGTACAGTGACGGTAACTACTAAATTTTTATATATCGTTGTCTATAGACAAGGATATATAAAACTGTAGCAGTTACACTAACTGTACTAATATGTAATCTCTACCGTGGTATGACGCATGCACTGTTATGCCACACTTGCATAGTGGTGTGGTCATTTAGAGCACAGTGCGCATACTTACCCTTCGTCATTTCTGCCCGACTTTATTTTGGCGCTTTTTATAAACAGTTCTTGAGAGACGCCGCTGAAATCAAGTGCTACAAATCTCTTTTCGTCTTTCGCCGTAATGTGGCAGGATGAGATGAAATTCCGGACCTCAATTCTTTTTCTATAGTCAATGCCAGCCTGTCTTATTTTATCAATCCCTCGTGGTTCCTATTCTGTTTGCGAAAACTGTTAAATAAAGTTGATTTAAATGTAGATAAGATGTTTTTATTTTTATATGGAACACTGGTGACCCTTTTTCTTTTCAGTAAGCTCAGTAAGATGAATACAGACACAGCAGCTTCTACAGAATGGAGATCTCCAACAATCATCTGAACACCAGCAACACCTCTACAAAACTCACAAAAGTTTTATTTCATAGAAGAATCCATGATGATGAGAGGAGATAGACGTATTATTGGAAAGTGAGATGGTGAGGTCTGACATGAAAAAAATCTTTAACCTATGTGTGACAAGAGGCATTTTTTAATGGAAATCACTCCAGACAAGACATGAAGCAACTTGATGTAAAGAGCTAAAAAGAACGAAAGATGATTATCACAAAAACGGGAGATGGCTCTAATCTTGAAAGACAGGCTATAGGTAGGAGGAAAAATGTTAGCCGAAAGAGAGTTCCACAAGTTCTTGGAAAGAAACCACTTGAATAAGAATAAGAAACCATATTACAATGATGTATGAAAATAGCAAATTAGTGCAGACCACTAGACCAACGAGTTTAAGGAGCTATAACAAGGGAAACAGAGAATAGATCAGATACCTTCGAATAACATATGCCATAATAGTATTTATAGAAAAGACCGAGACTAGCAACATCACGTCTGTGAGAGAGAAGCTGCAGATAAGAAAAAAGGGTGAGGCCAATCAAATAGCAGATACATTTCTGCACCTTATCAAGAACCCTCAAATGGGACAGAGATTCACCAGCTCAAATATGACAACAATACTCCACTCATGGTCAGATTGTAGATTTGTAGAGATAGAGAATAGCCCCAGAGTGAGAAAGTGTTTGGAGTGATAGAGAGAACCGACTTTACGAGAAACAGAAATATCAATGGATCCAATGTATGAATTTCAAAAAAGATTTGATGAGAAAGACCAAGTCAATTTCTTCTCAAGAGCAGAGCCATCCATGAGAATTTCAGGGAGAAAAGGGGCACGTCTACAATTGAAAGACCCGAACTGAATCTTAACTGGATTAAACGAAACATCCATTTTGTACCCCTAATCCACGACCAAACCCAGGTCAACTTCTTTGCTTATCTTTGTGGCAATTCATCGAATGATGTTGATAAATCACTTATACAAGTTTAATGATAGACAAAAAAAGATGGCTTCGTCTCTTCAATTTCGGTTATCTCGGAAAAACTTAGATCTCGGGGTTGCAATTTCAAAACTTTTTCACCAACTGTAGCTTCATTTAAATCCTTAAAAACATGTGCCATGTGGTCCAGCACCTGAATTGCTATAATCTGCTTGATGGTTCCTCCTGTTTATATTTTATTGTCTGACGATAACCATTTTCGTGGCCAAACTTTTGATTCAGGTAGAAGAAATGAAAACTGACATGTGATCTTGCTTCTCGGCTCAAGGGAGAGAAGAAGGATAAAAGAAATGGAGGAAAAAATAGTCACCATTTATCTATTTATGCCTTTACTATAGGATTTCGTTGTCAGTGCTCAACTATATGACCAGTTGAGTACCAAACAAGTAAAATTGAAAAGAATACTATGACTATGGCATTCTGGACGGACGCACCAGCAGAATTGTATAACCTGAGATGTCGGCATACCTGTCATTTTGGTGAACACCTCCCAATCAATTCTGAATTGTTGGGGGTTCAATTCAAGATAGAGATGGTGCATTAGCATAAGTTGCCTGAACAGAGAGTTCCTTAGCTTGTTTAAGGATCGAAAGGGCTTCTCCCACTGATGTAACCCCTCACTCTTTTAACATGGCCCGATCCATCATTTGTAGGTTCTTCTTTGTTAGCTTCGCATCTTCAAATGTGATAGCATAGGTTCCAGCTTAGCTAGCAGAGATTCCTGCCTTGACAAAGTAATGTTCCCAATCTTCTGTTTGTAGCGCCATGTAGAATTTGGTAGTCACTGCATGACCAGTTAAGTAACAAACAATTAAAATTGAAAAGAACACTGAAAGCCGATTTATATGAAAACTAGAATATTTCATTATGTTCAGATGGGCAAATCCATTATATGAGCTTTTATTGGATTCTAGTCCATGAGTGGATAATCTAGTATATAAATATTGCTTCACTCTAACAATATATACATGTGGAATATTAGAGCCATTTATGCCGGTAAGTGTTACTTTGATTCTATGTTATTTTATTGGTGATAAATGAAAGAATACACGATTCTGCCCCTAATTCTTTTTGGAGTTATCAAGACCAAAAGCCACGTGTGGTACTACAAATGTAAATAAAATCTTTCTTTATGGAAGCATTTTATGTGGTAAGCAATAAAACAGTACCTAATATTTCTTTCATAAGATAAATTTGCTGCAATCGGTTTTGGAACAATTGTAGCATTACCAGCGGATGTAGTTGATCCCTATGGTGCGTTCGCCTCGATCCCTACATTCATGATTTTAAAAAAAGTCACATCAAATCTTCTTGAGGTACAATTTTATAATTAAAATTGATTAAAATTTGCTGAAATAACTCCAACAGAATGAAACCGGTCAAAATCTTTTGTTTTTGTTTTTCTCCTGCGCTTTAACTTGTTTTTCCGTTTGTCATTTTTTCACACACACACACACACACACACACATATATATATATATATATATATATATATATATATATATATATATATATATATATATATATATATAATAAGCTATGAAAATATATTTATGGCAATCAAGCTACACAGAGGCTCCCGCGTTTCATCCCCGGGGGAATCTTCAGGCTAAAATGCATGGAGTTATTTTTGCCGGGTGTTTTTATATACACAGCTTGCTAGTTAACCAATCAGATGCTTTGTTGTTCTCTCAGCCAATCGTTGGGCTTCCCACGAACAAAGGCTTTGTTGGTGTCACTCCCTATATCTTGTTATCAATGGATTTGCCTATATCCTGTTTCCTTTGCTGTGTCAATATAATGGGTGAATTTATTTTAACACGTGGTTCCTTGTATTTCTATTTAAGGTTTTAATTTTTTAAATTGTTAAGTTTTTTATTTATTTATTTATTTTTATTTGTTTATTTATTTATTTATCGTTAGCCTAAGGTAAATTTACTTCTGTGTAAGCAGCTGTTTTCTATCTCACTTCTAGAATTTAATAGATTTCGGGGATCTTTAAAATTCAGGATTTCATATTTTTCATTCAGGTATAATCTACAGGGGTCGTCTAAGTTTCTACATGTACTGGCCTGTCTTACTATTTTCCATTCAATTATTGGTGAGTGTCCATTTTCTTTGAGCTCCCAATAATGGTTTGCTAGTGCTGTTCGACGTTCTTTGTTTTTAAATGTGCTTTTGTGGTCATAGTATCTATTCTTAAAATCTAGGGATGTCATACCCACATAGTATTTCTTGTTATTTGGTCTTTCCTTGGCAAATATCGTTACTTGGTATACAATACTTTTGGTTAGGCATTTATTTTGTAGTGGACAAAGTTTATGATTTATGCAGTTACATCTTTTCTCTTCATTGCTAACTTTTTCGTTTCTATTCGGGTGGTTATTATTAGTGTTTTGTTTATTTCTATTAGTATTGTTCATATTTTTGTTCTTCGTAGTGTTATTTTTGTTATATTTTCCACTTTCTTTATGTAAGTTGTTATTTTTTTCCTCTCTGTTGTTCTCTTTTAGTATTTTGTTATTGTGTGCCTTAATTATCATTTCTAGGTTTTCACAGCAACTGTAGGATAATTTTAGGTTATTTTTATTGAATATTTTATGTAGGGGATTGGTTACGGGGAAGTGTTTTTCAATCAGATTTAGGAATTTTTTGCCTAGTTTAGTTTTAGCATCTGGTTATAGGGCGGGGTATAGTAGATTATGTTTCTTTTTTCTTTTTTATTTTGTTGTAATTATCAGTGTCCTGTTTTTTATATTTAATTTCGGTATTATGGTAACCACTATTTTTTAGAGCTGTATTGTAAATGTTGATTGATTTTTTAAAAACGCTTTTGTTACTAGAATTATGGATAAGCCTACTTTCGATCGAATTCGGGATATGTTTTATGATTGATGGGGGTGATTAGACTTTGGGTGTACGTATATTGGGTTGGCGTTATCTTTTAGGTATGGTTCATAAGTATTTTTATTTAAGTTTAATGTGACGTCTAGAAAGTTCGTTGTTTTTATGTTAGCCAGTACTTCTACTTTTAGGCCTAGTTTTTTCATTTATATATTCATATATGTTTTCTGAATTAATTTACTGATAAATATAGCGTTGTTATAGGTCATTTTAAAGTGCGTCTTTCGCTCTATTGAATCATGTTATTCGTTTCCATTTTAATCTCTTTATTTATTGTTTTTGCAGGCTTTTCGACAGCATGGGCAAAATTAAAATCCGCTCGATATTCTTGTTCCAGTTCAAACTAGGCTGAAAAGCTGCCTAGACAGCTCGTGACACCAATGATGCGTTTGGCCCAGGAACCACTAACGAACGCACGGCACAAAGGTGGTTCAAGAAATTTCGCAATTGTGACGACAGCCTCGAAGATGAAAACGGTCAAGGCCAGCCGACTGCGGTTGATAACGAATATCTTAAAGCCTTAATTGAAGCCAATCCTTGCAAAACCACACGAGAAGTTGCTGATGAACTCGAGGTCGACCACTCAACAGTCGTTCGCCATTTGAAGCAAATAGGGAAGTCAAAAAAGCTGGATAAATGGGTGCCGCACGAATTGAACGATAATAAAAAAAATCATCGTTTTCAAGTGTCTTCTAGAAACTGCCCATTTCTCAAGCGAAGTGTGACGTGTGATGAGTAGTGGATCTTCTATGACAATCGGCGACGTTCGGCACAGTGGTTGGATGCCGGCGAAGCTTCAAAACACTCCCAGAAGCCGAAATTGCACTCCCAAAAGAGTATGATGACTGTTTGGTGGTCTGCGACCAGTCTCATCCATCACAGCTTCTTAAATACCGGCGAAACGATTACGGCGGTGATGTACTGACAACAAATTGACGAAATGCACCAGAAACTTTGTATGCACCCAAGTTTGGTCAATATGCAGGGACCAATTCTCTTTCATAACAACGTCCGCCCGCATGTTGCACAACTGACCCTGCAGAAGCTGAACGAATTGGGCTACGAGACTCTGCCTCATCCGCCATATGCACCCGACCTTCGCCCACCGATTATTTCTTTTTCAAGCATCTCGACAACTTTTTGCGTGAGAAATGCTTCAAAAGCCAAGATGATGCCGAATTTGCCTTCAATGACTTTATCGCTCCCAGAACTCCGGATTTTTATGATAATGGAATAAATAAACTGGTTTCCCGTTGAAAAAAATGTATTGATTCTAATGGTTCTTATTTTGATTAATAAAGTTTGGTATAAAAGAAGTTATGGTCTTTTGAAGTTGAACGTCAAAAAACGCCATTATTTTTGCACCAACACAATATATAAGTAGTACGGAAAAATATATCTATGGCTAGTAAGCGAATACTATAAATTAAATTGTTATTATATCATTTTATGATAATTCATACCCAAACAAAATATGTACTTGGTTTGAGTATAAATTATCAAAAAATTTAATGATTTTTAAAAATATTTATGAGGTAAACAATAAATCGTCTGCAGTTTTCAGATTTTTTTCCGACCTCACAAATGAGTAAGTAAACCCAAATAAATTGTTTGGGACTAATTTCCCAACTGTATTTCCTTTAAAATGATTTATGGTCAATTTTAAATTAGTCCAAAACAAGTTATTTTGGCTTACTTACACATTCGTTAGCTCGGAAAACTGCAGACGATTTATTGTCCGCCATTTTGGTTGGGAAATGAAAATTTACCCTTCTTTTATTATAGTAAATGTGAGCTCATCAGCGTCTATTTCTCTAAGTTTTTCTGTTGCTATTTCCATATATACTTTAATAACAAAAAATACCTGCTAAAATATATCTTAGTTCTGGGAATCTTTTCAAACATAACTGTTTGAAAAGATTCTATTTTAATTATTCTAATTAGCCGTAATTTATAATTAACTGAAAAAGCCACCTATTTCTTTTTTAACTATCGATGTATATATCTTGCCCTCTCACTTTTCCAACCACTCTCTAATATTTCTTAATGCCTCTATGGGCATTTAGAGAAATAGTCTCTCTCTCTCTCTCTCTCTCTCTCTCTCTCTCTCTCTCTCTCTCTCTCCAGCTAAGTTACATAGTGTGTGCGTACACACCGTAAACATGTATGTAAATTAGATAGCCAAATAGTAGTTCGCTGTATTATCCATAATATCCAAGTGAAGGGATTTATGATTTTTAGTTATTTACAGAATTTTCAGTTTATGAATTTTCGGGTGAACCTTTACTTTAGGGTTAAAAACTCATAACACTTTCAAAATTAAATATTTTTGGAAAAAGATTTCAGCCGAGGACTTATGGAACCATAGTGAATCATATTCCATTTAAAAAAATAAGATTTTTTTTAATATTTAGATTTTAGAGGGTGAACCACTTTCCTATATAAATCTAACGTAAATTGACCACCCACTTCTTGGCCAAGTTCAGGGTAAAAAAGCTCATAGCACTATCTAAAATTTATATTTTTGGAAAAAATTTTCAGCCGAGAACTTTTGGAACCATAGTGAATCATATTCCATAAAAAAATTAAAATTTTAAAAATTATTTTAGATTTTAGAGGGTTTTCCTATATAAATCTAACGTAAATTGATCACCCACTTCCTGGCCAAGTTCAGGGTAAAAAAAAGCGCTCATATCACTTCCTAAAATTTATATTTTTGGAAAAAATATTTACATTTCATTTAATTCAGACTACTATTCTCATCTTGATTGTTATATTCACAACGTTTCGACATGTGTAACCTTCTTCAGGTACATCTTTTATAACTTGGGGACCTGTACGGAATCTCTAACCGAACAGTGAACCCTTTATTTAATCAACGGGGCTGGATTGTTCTCATTCCGTCAATATGACCCCATGACATAACGGTTAACAGCGTCGGTTAATCAGTAGGGCTAAGTAACCGTCTTTTGAGGTGGTTTAAGGTTCAATCCTTACTACAGGCGATAATAACTAAGAATAACATAAATTAGCACTAGCACTTCTACCTGATCATGGTTGACGGAATGAGAACAATCTACCTCTATGGATTAAATAAAGGGTTCAGTTGGAAATTCTGTTTGTGTTACCAAGTTCGACAAAAAAGTCCCTAAAGAGGATCGGTAGGTACAATGGCCAAAGCGTTGTTGAAAATGTTTTTTTTATGTCGAAAAAATAAATTTAGGGAATAAACAAAAACAAATATAACATTCTTTGAGAAAAAAAAACAAAACTTTAATGTTTATTAATTATTTATTTCTTAGTTCTGGTGAGAAAAACAAAAATGACCAAAAATGGTATGGGACGAATTATCTCCCCTGGTGACGCTCTTTATTGCACATTTCCAATCCGTCGCCATCTATCGGTTACATGTCGATGTCATTCAACCAGGAAGCATCATTCAATTAATTTGACATTTTACGCTCTCTCCATTTTTCTCTGAAAAAAATATGTAAGTATAAAATTCCTTAAATGGCGAAGGTACAGAATAGTCAACAAAGGTTCATGCCCTCCGCCCTCCTCAGGTTAAGAATGGAGTTCTAAATAATAACGCTATTATTTATTAATTAGTTCGTAATTTAGGGGGCTGCTGGCTTTGTTGACTATTGTGTTCCTACAATCAGTTACATTTTTTTCAGGATGTTGTATAGAATTTCCTGTACACTTATAGGGAACGCACCATATTTTCGTGACTCCGTGTCGTCAACGTTCGGGCAAGTCTCGGAAGCGACCGGGAATTGACGAGGCGAAAACTGTCAAACGTTAAATTGAGGACTGGCAGACGATAATACCATAGCTAAAGAACTGTTATTAATTCGATGTTTATTTATTTATTTTTTGTCCAAGGAAACATTGTTAATGAAATGTTTTTAAATATATTAGATGATTTTGTTTGATATTTTAAGCAAACGTTTCTGTTTTTTTGTTTTTTTTAATGTTTTTATTTACATTTTTTTCAATGTGTTTTTTTCTTGTTAGCATAAATATCGAAACATTTATTTTTCTTAACGTACGAACTGTTTTAAAGCAAATGGTTTATTTTTTCGGGAATGTTTAACAATAGCCCTACAACGCGCGAGTCTGGTTCAAAAAAAGTTGTAGAACGTAGTCAAAAAAATGAATATGCAACAAATAAATGCGACGTACGTAGAGACTGGAGATTTTCCTAGTTTTCTATTCCATTTGTTTGTATTTTTACGTAGGATAAATCAGTTTTTATTAGAAAAAAAAAATTTCTGGCAAGTCTTCTAACTATAAACAAAATGGCGTTGTTGTTGTCACGTGTGTGTGTTTTCTTTTACCGGTGCTCATAATCAAAGCGGCGTTTTTTGGGGGTTTGCATTTTTGAAATTTAATTTTATGAAACGAACATTTTAACGATAATTTTGGTCACAGCAGGTGTGCACCATGTACACGGTGTGCGGAATAACGACGTAAATAAAAAGAAACTGCTTTTATTCCTTTTGTTTAAAATGTTGTTTTGCTTTGTTCTTTTGCTTGACTGAAATATGAAAACTTGGGGTTAGGATTAGGGCTTAGGGTAAGGAATTTTTTAAAGAAACAGGAAAAAAAAAACATTACGGTGTGACGAATGAAAATAATATGTGAATAAAAGCACACTGACATGTAAATCAAAAGAAAATTATTTTATTCCTTTTGCTTAAAATGTAGTTTTGTTTTGTTCTTTGTCTTGGCTGAAAAATGCAAAAATTGCGCTTTGACTATGAGTCCCAGTAAAACGTAGAACGAGGCTCCAGCCTCGTTCTCGTTTCGGTTTCTTCTATCGAGAAGCCGCCATTAATTTTTTTTTTTTCACTTCAAGTACGCTAAAACTATCAATTTATAAAAAATAGCACTTTTAACGGATTATAATCATTAATAACTGTCACTGTTAACTTGGAAATTCAGTTTTATCGGCTACGGTAACTTTTTTTTGTTGTATATTTGTTTTTTCAGCGTTTTCGTTGTAGGGCTATTGTTAAAGATACCCATTTTTTTCCAATCTTTTTCTATGTTTTCCCTCCTTTTATGACAGTTTCTGGGTTACGGTTAGGGTTGCAGATGGCCCAAAAGTTTTCTTGTGTACTGGTTCTGTTGCTGGCAGAAATCAATTAGTCCTTCGGGAGATTCAACGAGCTGACAGCGATGATAGAAATTCATCTTTGTTATTGAAAGCGATTAATTTCTTCCAAAAGTTATCGGCTGCTTGCTGCAGCCTGATTGTCTAATGCTCGCTGCAACCTGATTGATTAATAGTTTTGTCAACTTTCGGGCGGTTCCGAGACCTGCCCGAACGTTGACGACGCAAAATCACGGAAACGTGGTGCGTTCCCTATAAGAGTACCGAATTTCCAATATAAATAAAAAGGGGTGAACAAAACAAATAGTCAACAAATAAATGTTACCAAAGGAAAGAAAAGTTACTTTTCTACTTACCTGCATCATTTTTTTTTTTGTGTTTAAAAGTATTTTAAAGTGTTTTTATTTACATTTACATATTACAAATAAAATTAGGCAGGTAAGTAGAGAAGTATTTTTTCTTGCCTTTGGTAACAGCTATTTGTTTTTGTTTTCGATCCCCTTTTTTCTCTGTTTTAAATTATACACAATCGCCACTTACTTTTTACCATTAAAACTAAAAAGTTGAGTTACTATTTATCTACCTCCCACAAGGTAAAATGTGACACAAGGTCGGGAAAGTGGGATTAGATAAGCCAGAGCTCGAGGTGAGTGTTCTGGCCATTTAAAAATTGCCTGGGCAGCCCCGTCGGCATTCCCCGGTAGGGGCGCCTCAGACAGTAAGCAATAAACTTACTCCTCCCCAAAGAGGGGAGGCGAAGCCTGGGAGGGTGGACCTCCTAGAACTGCACAGGACCAGACAACCCCTAATAGACCGGCGTAAATCCAGACCCAAAAGCCAGGACAATACCAGTTTATTAGGTGGGTTAAAAAACCCGTAGTTGAACCGTGTCATTTTCAAATACTTTTTCGATGAGAAGACGGAATTTTTTGACGTCACAAAGGACGCCACTTTTTCAGTTAAAACAATAAAAACGGATAAAAATCTCATCTATATTGAAATCATAAACGGATGAACGTTAGTGTTGGCGATATAAATTATTTCAAAAGAAATACAGTTGTGAAATTAGTCCCAAACCATTAATTTTGGGTTTACCTACTCATTTGTGATATATTACTCCAGAACACTAGTCAATCAGTTAGGTGGTTGCCTTGATTCTGTCAGGCTGAGGTATGGTTCTGTTCAGGGCTAGGAGGTCCACCCTCCCAAGCTTTACCTTCTTTCTTTAAGAAGGGGTTAGTTTATTGCTAATCGCCTGAGGCGCCTCTACTTGGGAATGCCGACGGGGGCTGTCCAGACAATCTTTGTGGGTAGGTTTCAATGCACTTCTAGTGTGCTGGTTTTTCAAAACCTCACTTGACCTTGTGTCTAACCTGTATGACCTATTTGCGCTAAACATAATAATATAAGACATAAGCATTTTAGGTTGGCATAAATATTGGTCCTGAGTAAAGTAGCCATCTTCTTTAATCACTTGTTTAATTCCTGTGACTAAAGAAGATAACTACCTTGCTCAGAACCGATATGTACAACACCTTAAAATGCTTATATATGATATTAATTAGTTTGACACAAATAGGTCACAAATAAGTAGTTTTTGTTTTCACCCCAAACAAAGCACATTGCCACATGTAAGGAGCTACTGAGAACCAGGGGCCAGATTTATAGGGGTCATCCTAAGTGGGGAGTTGTGCAGCAAGATGTTTGTTCACATTACGTTTAAATTTCTGCATGCTGGTACAGCCAGGGAAACAGAGAGCAAGGAGGGAATTCTAAAGCCTAGCAGTTCAGTGAAAGAAGCTATTAGAATAGAAAGCTTTCTGGCATCTGGGGACCTTCACAGTAAATGGATAGGATTTAGCTGATTGTCTGGTGTATTTATGTCGAGGGTGCACCAGAGCAGCAAGTTGTCGGAGCACATTCCATTGTAGTACTTGTAAAACAAGCACCGGGATGCAACATTGCGGCGATGGGACAGGGGCTGCAGCTGTGTAGACAGTGTGGACCTATTAGATGAGAGACTCAAAAGAAAACTGTTTTTGACTAATTTCCAATTGTATTTCTTTTAAAATAATTTCCCAATTGTATTTCTTTTAAAATCATTTCCCAATTGTATTTCTTTTAAAATCATTTCCCAATTGTATTTCTTTTAAAATAATTTCCCAATTGTATTTCTTTTAAAATAATTTCCAATTGTATTTCTTTTAAAATCATTTCCCAATTGTATTTCTTTTAAAATAATTTCCCAATTGTATTTCTTTTAAAATAATTTCCCAATTGTATTTCTTTTAAAATAATTTCCAATTGTATTTCTTTTAAAATCATTTCCCAATTGTATTTCTTTGAAAATAATTTCCCAATTGTATTTCTTTGAAAATCATTTCCCAATTGTATTTCTTTTAAAATCATTTCCCAATTGTATTTCTTTTAAAATAATTTCCCTATTGTATTTCTTTTAAAATCATTTTTGTCGCCAATAATAACATCTACCCTAAAAGTAAAATTGAAAACATTAAACTTTTTCAATACAATCTTTAAAAAAAGGTAATTTTATAGAATCACTCCCGTCTCTAATAGTTTTTTTTAATGGTTTTATGTGTTTTGAGTGCCTGAAAATGATTTTGGCATTGAAAACCGTTGTAAATAAATAGTTTTGATATTACATCATAGGACTTCAGCCACTAAACCCACTAATATATGGGAAGACTTTTGGCAGCCAAACTTAATTACTTCTTTCACTGTGACCCCCCCCCCCCCCATTCATGGAACACACTAATATATTCGTTTTTAATGGCCTAAAATATGTAGGAAAACAGGTTCAGAGGCAGGATGGATTTTATAAAAATATCTTTTTTTTTCTTTCTTAATTTATTTAGGTCGATCTGAGGTGCGTTGTCTGACTTGTTATTTGCTTTTTCGCTTCCCCTCACCACTTGAAAGTGGTTTCACCCTGAGTCATCAAAGAGCAGGTGTTTTGTTTTTTGTTTTTTACTCTACCTTCATTATAAAATAGATACTTACTATAAAGGCAGTGTAAGTGTGATCCATAATTTCAGAAAAACTGTTTTCTATTTTAAAGTAATGTTAAATATCCAGGCCGGGTGTACCAAAAAGGTAATTTTACAGGAGTTGGCACACTTGACATAGACACGCACCTGGCCAGAAAAAAACAACATAGCATGATTGATTGTCAAAAATAAAATTATCATTGGTTGAAGTCAAGCCACCTCGTCAGGCAAAACAAACATGGTGGATTATCAGGAATAAAATAATTATTGATTAAAACAATCTGAAAGAGTTATTGGCAGAAGGAAATACACCGTTGCCTAATAAACGTCTTGGCAGTGTGGCTACATAGACAGAGATGTCCCACAGTGCGCGTGAAAAAAAATGTATATTTATTTTCATACACTTTGGTGAAGAATAGATGAGAGTTTTTGGGTTACTAAAAGTGGAAAGTACAGTTCACAGAGGAAGGCCAAGGAAAACATGGGATGAAGTGATAAAAATAGACAGGAGAGAAAAAGGGATAAATAAAGATCTGGTCAGAGATAGGTTAGTTTGGAAATCACTTTCTTAAAAAGCCATACAAGCATGCCAGCATGTAAAACGGACGTTAAACCCAATATGATGATGATGACTCATTTTTCGGTCGTGTCCTTATTAACTTGCCTCCAACGTAAGTCTATGATTTTATATGAATATTTTAGTAATATATCTCGATAAATAGCAGTCGTTCAACCAGGGGTTTTTACTCCGCCTAATAAACCGGTATCATCCGGGCCTTC
This sequence comes from Sepiola atlantica, assembly GCA_963556195.1. Lineage (NCBI taxonomy): Eukaryota > Metazoa > Mollusca > Cephalopoda > Sepiida > Sepiolidae > Sepiola > Sepiola atlantica. The sequence goes on along the minus strand of OY744523.1, from coordinate 21,661,206 downwards.
GGGTCTAGATTTACGCCGATCTCTCGGTTGTCGGTCCTGTGCAGTTCTAGGAGGCCCACCCTCCCAGGCTTTGCCTCCCCTCTTTGGGGAGGAGTAAGTTTATTGCTTACTGTCTGAGGCGCCCCTATCGGGGAATGCCGACGGTGCTGCCCAGGCAAGTTTTAAACAACCAGAGTGCTCAAATTCTCGAGCACTGGTTCTTTCCCACTTTCCCGACCTTGTGTTACATCTTGCCTTGTGGGAGGAAGATAAATAGAAGCACGTGCGAACACTGAAGCATAACATTTTTGTTTTTCAACTGTATGTTTTAGGACACTTGGAAGCACAAATGAATATTGTTTTTTTGTTTCTTTTTTGGTGAGTGAAATATTTCAGACGTTTATCCTTCAGTAATCACTAACAAAATACGAAAATGGCTTGAAATTTTCTCGTTTGTTCAAAATAATTACACGTGTTTCTAAATATATGGATCTCAATTTTTCTTTTGTAATGGAGTTGTATGTCCATGCAAAATTTTAAACACCATATATCGTGCAGTTTTACATCATTATCCAATCGTCAGAAGTGAAGCATGATGTCTTATTTTGGTAAATGAGACACACCATGCTTCACTGCTGATGATCGAATACTACTGTAAAACGGCAGTAAAGTATTATATTAAAGTTTTATTACTTATTGATATAACTCTATCTAATAGGATATTGAGCGCTTTGTTTGTCTCAGTTCGATTATGCCTCAAATTTAAGGTTTGTTCTTGCTCACTTTATATATATATATATATATATAATACTTATATATATATATATATATACAGGGCGTTATGGAGCCCTCCAAAAAGGAGCACGCTCCTTTTTGCTGGAGCGAAGGAGAGGAGGGCTCATTTTATATTCAGCGGGAGTGGAGCGGGAGCAACTCCATTTGGGACTAAAGAGTCGTTGTTTTATCGCTCCGCGCTCCCAAATTATTTGATTTTTTTTTTCTTTTAAACATTAGTTTTTTATTCAGCAATAAAAAGGAAAAGAAAAGAAAGTCTCAGAGTTTACTCTGAGTTATTAAAAAAAATTATATCTGGTAAATGTATATGAGAGAGGGAGAGGGAGGGAGAGACAGAGAGAAAGAAGGAGAACATTTGAAGTTCTCAGAGTTTTACATCTATGTGTTAAATTTTTGATGGGAAGACAGACAATTTGGCACCAAATGTCTTTAAATGCCAGTGAGTCTATAGATGTCTTGAGAACAGAACATTTTTACATTGACATGTTACATTTTTGATGGGACACTTTTATTAAGGCAGAAGACAATTTGGACACCAAATGTCGCCAGTGAGTCTATAGATGTCTTTGAAGTTATTTTCTCACAGATTTGAACTTTTTTGTATTTATGAAAAGGATGTTTATTGTGATTGAATAAATAAGCCAATTTTTCTTTTATTTCGTGTTTTAAAATAAAGAATTTTAGGTTCAATTATACTATAGGGGCCGTTGGATTTTCTTGCCCATTTCGCTCGGTATTCACGCAAATGTTCGATAAAATCGATTTTTGGGGTGAAATGGTACATTTTGTCTTGACAAAAAATTCTAATTTATTTTTTAGCATATATCAAATTGAACTTTTATGACACATTTTTCGGCGACATTTTTTGTTATTCTTAAATTCACGACTAGTATGTTTTAACCTTTTCATGTTTGCATTTAAATTCGTTAAATTCCGTTAAAACTTGTTTTTGTAAATAGAATGTTCAAAGTTTTTTTTTGTGTGTAATAAAATGTTAAAGCAGTAAAAATATCTTTAGTCCAAGGAAAAAATATATTTAGTCCAAGGAGAAATAACAACAAAAACCAACATGGCCGCCAGCGATTAAAACCTGGAATTAAAGTTAGATTCTCAGCACTTTAAAAAGTAAATCAGAATTTTATTTCAGGATCAAAAATACAATTAACACCAGCAATTAGTTTCATCCTAAATTTGGCCGAATACCAAGCGAAGTAAGCGAAAGAAAACAGCGGTCCCTATTCTACAATTAAACCAATGTTTAAACTTAAAATTAAAAAAAAAAAATTTGACCCAATATTTTTTCAACTCCCAAAGTCAAGGCCAGATATTTTGTATGAAATTTTAAGATATTAAATGGATCTCTGAATTGTTTATTGACATTTTTGGGGCAACTTATGAAAAATATTATTTTTTTTCAATCTTTAAAAAATAAACTTCATTGGGTTTTTTTCGTCCCAAATTGTACTATAGAAAAAAAATGGATAAATCGATTTGTTTGAAAGTACTTGCGCGTTTCTCTGTTATAAATAATAATATACATTATACAATATAGTTACGTTCGTAAAACAAACAAATAGTAAACAACAACACGACGAGTAATGTTGTCCTGGCTGTCTCTCCTCTTCCAGAGACATGCTTTCTTTAAAAAGAAAATAATCACTAATAATGTTTAAAAGTAAAACTTGATTTACTTAAAACAAATCTAAATTCCCTTCCAAAATAAATAGAAAAAATATCGGGTCAAATTTTCCTTTCCTGAAAAAATAGGTTGTTAATGTAATGAAAATTAAAATTGTTTTAAAATACTTTAGGGATTTTTCTATTTCTATTTTATACCTCAGAAAACGAAAATTTACGTATAATCCTATACTTCGTCCGACATGTTCTCCTATAACTCAAAATATTAGCGAAATTTTGTCAAATATTATCTTACAGTCTTACATTTAAAGTGACATCCCAACCCATATCGATGAGATCCTTTGACGCCCACCCCTATTTTTCGACCATTCATTGGCAGAATAGAACGTTTATGAAAGAAGGTACATTTTCATTATGGAGCACTGAAAACGAGCCGCTCCTTTTATAGGAGTTGGTGCAGGTGCAGCTCCTTTTTGAAAATGGGGAGCGTGAGAGGAGCCAGCTTCAATTTTGGGCGTTGGAGCAGGAGCGGGAGCAGCTCCAAAAGTAGTGGAGCGCCTAAAGCCCTGTATATATATATATAGTTATAAATATTAGTTATAAGCTCCTTTAAAGATGTTATAGTCTTATGGGAGCAAAGTTGACACATGGTCTTTTTTAATGTGGGAAAATCTACATCCTTAAAATGGGGTAGTTAGGATTAGGACTATAATGAAAATTGTTTCAGTCTGGGGGAGGACTTCTCCCCCCAACCAGACAAAACAGATACTACACTTCTGAAAAATTTGTTTGCAAAGACAAGATAAATTTTACAATTTAGGCACAATGCCCTCAAATTGTAGGGAGTAGGGATCGTTGCTCATCCTCTGTCTATCTTACTCTTAACAAGGTGCTTTTTTACTCATTCGGCAAAGCTCTTCTTTCATTCGTTCACCATTTGTCCATCACTTTCAATTCATCAATCACCAAAATACCACATCTACTCTATGTACTACCCTACTTAAAATATTCCCAATCGTTTAAAATTAATTTTATTTACAAAAAATATTTACAATCTCATGAAAAATGATGGAGAGTGGGGCATAACCACTCACTGTTTTCCAGTTTGTTTAGTACTTAAAACAGGAAGTTTGATTTCTAATTGGGAGTGAGAGCAAATGAAATAGGCATGGAGTTTGGAAGTGGATGGTGTCCTTCTAAGATCAGTACAATTTGGAGAGGCCAAGAACAAGATAAAAATGGAGAATGGCCATCTTGGTGGATCTCTTACCGAAAAAATGAAAATGGAACAGGACACACTCACTCAACTTACTAAGAGGTTAACTCGGGTGATTTAAAAACAAATCAGAACAGTCATCTAATTTTAATCCTAAGCTGATGCTTAAAGAATAAAATCAGATCCTTATGAGTAAAATACTACACCCATGATATCCTCTCAGATTCGTCGTCTTCACCACAATTCTAGGTGTGGTAAGAGCCGCAAGAAATACTATTCATTTTTCATTAGCCGATGACAAGTCGCCATTTTCAATCACTTGTGTAATATCCAGCAGCAACCTGTCACCTCGTTGATATACTTCAAGAACAACTGAAGTCTGTTTAAGAAGGTATCTTCAGCAGTTTCTTCAGCACTGTTGCAGCACAAGCAATCAGGCTAAACGTTTGCTAAACTTGAACTAAAAAGTAAGCATCAGGTCAAAGAATAATCAGAATTTCTAAGATATCCCGAACCCGGCGCCTAACTTTATTGCGAGGAAGGAGATCTCCTCCATTGAACATCCCAACTGCTTCCTGTGGATATGAAACCTTAACCCTAACCCTCCACTATGTAATAACTTTCTAGACAATGCAAGGTCATTGGACCGAGGAAGTTTTCTTCGTGCAGCTAAGCAGTCCATGAAGGACTACACACCACCTCTTGTTCAACGACTTCCCTTGACTGAAGAGTTGAGCATGAGGTCGAGAAAGGCACTTTCGTCTGCAGGTGCTCGTGCAGACTCCTCTATCAAAGTTCGACTCAGGAAAGCCAGTTTCTCTGCATGTCACTGACTTGCCATGTCCGGCATCATCAAGTCTCTCTTACATGAAGATTGAATATAGAATTGTCTGTTACCCACGACCTTCCTCTCATCCAAAGAAATAATGGCATTGGGTGACCAGTAAGCGGATCCCAGGACATGGAAATACAGACAGTCAGTAACTGATAAGAAAACGTACAGTGCACATATCTCAGCTCTGCCCTTTATGGAAAGATTCTTTCAAAGCCAAGTTTGAACCAATGTTTTGATCTTTTAATGTACCTCTGACAAATCCATATCAAACAGGAGATCCGGTCAGGACAACACACCAAGGATTTGAGTGGGACAATCCATCCAGAAGAAAAGAGTTGGAGACTACAAACTAGTCAACTTGCTGTGATTGATTTTTATCCCTGTAATTTTTTGTAATGTATAAGGGTTTCTGTCTCCAATGCATGACACAAAGACAACACAGAAATCACTCTAAATATGAGTATTCCATGTAGGACCAAAATTATTGCATCATCCTTTATTCTGCAAAGTCACGGCTCCAACACAAGAGCATAAAGTAGGGCAACTCTGTCGTCCTCAGAATGCAACGGAACCACAAATCAATGGAGTGAAAATGGCGACGTTGCTTTTTTTGCGCCATTCCTTTTTGTATGTCGGCCAACCCTTCCCCGACTTTGCATGCAACCGCTGAGCAAACAACTCTAATGCACCGACTCAGAGACTGCATTCCATTCACCTGCACCACTGTTATCAATTTATTTTTTTATTACTCTTTTGGGTAGATCTGAAGGAAGCTTTGGTTTTAGGACATCATTGAAAAAATAGAAATAGTTGTTTCTGTGGTCAATAGCGATAGCACATTCAGTGGTGTACCATGGCTGGCTATTTGGTCTCCGATAGAATGTTTTGGATAGTATAAAGCACCCAATACCAACGATTATCCAATCAGATGTGTTGGATGCGATACAGGACACATTCTTTTTGAAAAAGTTTTCAGAGTGATTCTAGATATGAAAGATTTATGCTGTCCCGATTTGAGTATCGGAAAACTCTGCAGTAGAAAAGGACATCAGACGAATTTGTAAGCTTCGTTTTAATCTTAATTGTGACAACTGAATAATCGAAAGATCTCAGTGGAGACAGGACAGTAGTTGTGCACTGTTCACGGCGAGTTGTCAGAAAAAGGTCAATAATGCTTGCAAAATTCCCATCAACACTGGATACGTGTGTGTGTGAGCTTGTCAACAATTTGAGTAATCTAATTTGCAAGGGAAAACTCATAGCAGAACTCCCTTTCATCATCGGTCTTGTTAGGGTGATCTAGTCATTTGTCTGCTGTAAAAGCTGTCATTTCTAAAACAGGATATAAAGACACAGTTGACCCTATCAAAGTTTCAGCCTGATCCATATTGATCAGCACATCTTCTGTATCATCTTCTACATCCTCTATGATCATATAAATCAGATGCATCATCATCATCGGTGTAACACCTGTTTTAGATGCTGGCATGTGTTGGACGGCTTTAAGAAATTTACTTACAAACTATCCTATCTCTGGACAAATATTTATATATTCCTCTTTCTCTCAAGTCCGTCTTTATCACTTCCTCCCATGTTTCCCTTAGCCTTCCTCTGTTAATTGGACATGTTACCTTAACTGTTCAACATAAATTGTTCTAAATCAATCTCCTCCTTTATATCATAGTTTTTCCTGACAATCTGCAACCGGTTCAATCTTTAACTTTGTGTTTAGCAAAGTTATTGACTGGTCATCATCTAATTTTGTTTTAAATGCTGGCATGTGTTGTACGGCTTTAAGTATTCAACTTTACAAAGTCTCCTATCTCTGAACAAATCTTTATATGTCCCTCTTTCTCTCAAGTCCATCTTTATCATTTCCTCCCATGTTTCCCTTGTTTCAATGGGATTTAGGCCAAAATCTTAAACTTGGTATTTAGCAAAGTTATGGACCTGTCATCATCTAATTCCTCTCCTTCATGCCTGTCTCATTTCTTTAGCAATGTGCTCACAACGCTGGTCACCTGACCAGAGATAGCTCCCTTATCAAGCCAATGATTGAACACATCCATCAGAAGTGGTATAAACATGTGTGACAGCCTCAAGAACAATTCATAAGGTAGACCATCAAATCCTGGCGATTTGTTATTGCCGATCTGTTTCAACACACCCAAGACCTCACAATCCCACCTTCACCACTATCTGCTCCAGCCATGTCAAGCGGGGAAGAGTTAGCTAAAGCTAAAGTTCAGTTGAACTCATCTGTTTGAAAATTCACAGCTTTTTTAGATATTTTCTTTAGCCTAGCCCTAACTACTTGGCCCTGATAATGCTTGCTAGCCTTGCATTGCAGATTCTCCTTAGTTCTATGGTAAGGGAATCCCTGTTTATCTTCTAATTGTTTCTTCATCTTTGCCTTGTCTGGTATGAGTGCTGGCCGACTTGACAGAGAAACATTTAGTTCTATTCTTTAAACTAACCCAATACTTCTGATAACCACACTCACCAGAGCCTTTCCCAGTAGTTGTGTGTCTCCAACAAGGACTAACCTTTGTTTATTGTTTCACTGCAACCATGCCATTATGAATTTTTGGTCTAATTGCCTTAACCAGTGGAACCTAGGACACTATATAAAATCTATACTGCTTTTTTCTTACTAACATCCTATCCAAATAAATATGTGAACAGGAAGACACTCTATTGGTCCATATCCACATCTCCATCCTCGGGTGATCAACAAAATCTATTGACAAGCTTGCATCTAGCCGTTAGATCAGACAGACCGCTCTCATATCTATATGAACTACTAGTCCATTTGACCATATCTATTTGGAGATTAAGGACGGCATTTTAATCCCCCATTAAAGTTACGCATTTTGGACCTCTGATGAATACCCTGAACCACCAAAAAAGGAAACCCTCTCCTGAACGGAGTTGGGTGGATGAACTGCGATAAGCCAAAACTTGGAATTTTTAAGGCAACATTGACCACGACCACCCTGTCTTCCACATCTAAGATTTACTGTCATGGACATGGCGTGTTTCACAAGCAAAGAGACACCTCTACCTCGGGGGCAGATATTACACTTTGATCTTAGTCTAAAGGCTGAATATGTGCCTTCTGTTTGGTCCAAATATTTTTTTTCGTACGAAATATTAAAAAGAAAATTATTATCATACAAATGTTTCTGTGTTAGGAATAATATTTGTACTGCTAAACTAAACTGAATTATGTTCTTTTTTCTTTATTTGTAAAAGTTAGACGCACGGTTTTTTATGTGAATAAAAAGTCTTTTGTAATAAATAAAATGATAAAATATTATTACATTAATATATTAAATTTTCTTTAATACTACTTTAATGATCTTTTATGGGAGGACAAATATTTTCTCTCTTGAATTGAAAAACATCAAATGAATGCTAAATAAAAAGCATATTATTGAAATGTGTGTAGATTTGTTGTCAACTCCATATAGAATATGGTCTGGGCTTCAAAGTCTATCATGAACTTTGAAATGTAATGTTGAGATTAGAAGCCATACAAAGAACAATGATAAAACTAATATAACATAATTCACGATCAGCCTGTTTCACATCTAACATTCATGGACATTGTGTGTTTCACAACCAAATAAACATCCCTTTGTCGGGGACAGATACTACATTTTGATCTTAGTCTGAAGACTTGGTATGTGTCTTCTGCTTGGTTCAAATATTTCTTTCGTACCAAATATAAAAAATTATTGTCATACAAATGTTTCTGTGATAATATTTACTACTAAACTAAACTGAATTGTTTTTATTTCTTAGATCTAAGATCGGTTTTTAATGTGAATAAAAAGTCTTTGTAATGATGAAATATTTTTACATTAAGAATTATTACATTTTCTTTAATACTACTTTTTTTCTTCCTTTGCAGAAATTTTAAGAGAGGACAAATATCTTTTCACTTGAATTGGAAAACATCAAATAATAAAAATAAAAAGCTTATTATAGAATACTGTACTCTTATTACCTGGGATTCAAAGTCTAGACATGAACTTTGAAATGTAATATTAAGATTGGAAGCCATAGAAAGAACAATGACAAAACTTATATAAAGGGAATTTTGATTAATATCAAACTCACACTGGAAAGTATATTCTTAAAAGTGTTTACATTATCTTTTTTTGCTATTGTGAAATTAAAAGGAAAACATGTCAAAACAAACTGAAGACAAATCATTTCCGTGTCAAGTGTGTGGAGCAGCATTTACTCGGGAGGGCAATTTGGAAATACACCTGCGAAAACATACAGGAGAGAAACCATTTTCTTGTAAAGTGTGTGGAGCAGCATTCTCCCAGAGTTCAAATATGAAAAAACACATACGAGTACACACAGGAGAGTAACCATTTTCCTGCTCAGTATGTACATTAACCTTTGCAGAAAAATCACATCTAATAAAACACATGCGAACACATACTGGAGAGAAACCCCACATTTGTAAAGTTTGTAGATCTGAATTTTCAGTCAAATCTAATTTAAATGTCCATATGCGAAGACACACGGGAGAGAGACCATTTCCTTGTGAAATGTGTGGATTAGCATTCTCTCATGATATTACTTTAAAAAACCACATGCGAATACACACAGGAGAGCAATACCTGTCGTCTCCTACGGGTTCGGCATTATCGATTGGCCACAAGGCTACATCAACAAACTAGACACAAAAACTCGGAAAATGCTTGCCTTAAATAAAGTCATTTACCGACATCAGTGTATGGACAGACTTTACTTACCGCGAAGAGAAGGTGGTCTGGGCCTCATTGAGATCAATCATGCCTACCGAGCCTCAATGGTCAGTGTGGGACAATATATAAAGAGCTCCTGTGATCAAAAAATGAGAATGGTGAATGAACATCACACCAAATACCTTCCTCAGCAGACCTCAACAACAAAACTAGCCGATAATTTCAGTGGTAACACACTGGAGAACACTAGCGAAGATGATAACAACCCAGCAACCCTGATCGCGCGCAAGAAGAGGGAGGAGTACACGAAAAAGGAGCTGAAGACCAGACTAGAAGGATGGCGAAATAATAAAAGAGCAGGAAAGTTCATTGAAGAACTCAACCAGAGCTATATCGACAAGGAGGCTTCACTACAATGGCTCAAGAGTGGCAACTTCTCGTTCGATGAGGAACGGATATTAATAGCGGCACAAGACCAAGGCCTACTTACTAATGGATTTAAGAAAATGGCGGGTCTACAAAAAACTGACCAGTGCAGGTTCTGCCACTCTGCCACCGAAAGTCCAAGCCACCTAATGTCTGGATGCAAGATCCTTTTGGCTGATGGCCATTACACTGCCCGCCACAACAAAGTATGTAAATACCTTCATTGGAAGATCTGCGGAGAGATGCAGCTAGAAAGATCACTGAACATCTGGGAACATGAACCCCCACCCATAACATCGAATGGAAAAGTGACAGTGTTCTATGATAAAGACATACAGGCGGGCAGATACATAAAAGACAAGGCCATCAAACCAGACATTGTCATCTGGAACAAACCAGATAAAACTGCTCTCATCATTGATGTAACCGTCCCAAATGACTACGGTCTCAATAGAGCCGAACGGGAAAAAATAACAAAATACCAAGATCTCAAAAATGATCTAAAAATAACATGGTCCCTCGATGAAATAAACATCATACCGGTTGTAGTGGGGGCAACTGGTCTGGTGAAAAAAAATCTAAGTAAATACTTAGAAACAATCCCCGGAAAACCAAATTGTAGGGAAGTACAGATAGCAGCCCTAAAAGGAACCACATCTATCCTTAAGAGAGCCCTCGGATATAAATTTTACTCATAGGGAAATCAAGTGTTAGCCTCAAGAGTAGGCCCCTTGATCTCTTTAGATAAACTAAATTAAAATGAAAAAAAAAAAAGAGAGAAACCTTTTTCTTGTGAAATCTGTGGGTCAGCATTTGCACAAGATTCTTCTTTAACAAAACACATGAGAACTCATAATTCCTAATTCATACTAGACTTGAGTGTCTTCGATCTCTCTGTACCCTAACCTGACATGAGAATACTTTCTTAGAAGGAAACTCTGACCAAATAATCAAATAAAAAACATGTAGAAACTGGTACAATGTCTCCCAGAATAAAAAGGTTCCTTAACATCAGTCAGTTAACATCAATAGTTTTCTTGAATCAATTCCTATAATTCTAAAATTCATGAATGTTACAACCCACTTGCCCTGATGATTTTTGCTACTGTTTCACAAGTAGGTCAGTTAACATCAATAGTTTTCTTGAATCAATTCCAATAATTCTTAAATTCATAAATGTTAAACCTACTCCCCCTGATAATTTTTGCTTCTGCTTCACAAATAGGTCAGTTAACATCAATAGTTTTCTTGAATCAATTCCTATAATTCTAAAATTCATGAATGTTACAACCCACTTGCCCTGATGATTTTGGCTACTGTTTCACAAGTAGGTACGTTAACATCAATAGTTTTCTTGAATCAAGTTCTATTATTCTAAAATTCGTTAATGTTCAACCGATTCTACCCTGATAATTTTGACTTTAGTGACACAAGGTCAGTTAACATCAATAGTTTTCTTGAATCAATTCCTATAATTCTAAAATTCATTAATGTTCAACCTACTCCCCTTGATCATTTTGGCTTCTGCTTCACAAGTAGGCTAGTTAACATTAATAGTTTCTTGAATCAATTCCTATAATTCTAAAATTCATTAATGTTTAACCTACTCCCCTTGATCAGTTTGGCTTCTGCTTCACAAGTAGGTCTGTTAACATCAATAGTTTCTTAGATCAATTCCTATAATTCTAAAATTCATTAATGTTCAACCTACTTCTCTTGATCATTTTAGCTTACGCTTCACAAGTAGATCAGTTAACATCAATAGTTTTCTTGAATCTATTCCTATAATTCTAAAATTCAGTAATGTTCAACCGATTCTACCGTGATAATTTTGGCTTCTGCTTCACAAGTAGGTCAGTTAACATCAATAGATTTCTTTAATCAATTCCTATAATTCTAAAATTTATTAATGTTCAATCTACTCCCCTTGATCCTTTTGGCTTCTTTTTCACAAGTAGGTCAGTTAACATCAATAACTTTCTTGAATCAATTGCTATAATTCAAAAATTCATTAATTTTACAACCTACTCCCCTCGATCATTTTGGCTTCTGCTTCACAAGTAGGTCAGTTAACATCAATAGATTTCTTGAAGCAATTGGTATTATTCTAAAATTCATTTATTTTACAACCTACTCCCCTGATAATTCTGGCTTCTGCTTCACAAGTAGGTCAGTTAATATCAATAAATTTCTTGAATCAATTCCTATAATACTAAAATTCATTGATTTTACAACCTACTCCCCTTGATCAGTTTGGCTTCTGCTTCACAAGTAAGTCAGTTAACAGAAATAGTTTTCTTGTATCAATTCTTATAATTCTAAAATGCATTAATGTTCAACCTACTTTACTGATAATTTTGGCTTCTGCTTCACAAGTAAGTCAGTTAACATCAATAGTTTTCTTGAATCAATTCCTATAATTAAAAAATTCATTAATGTTCAACCTATTCCACCCTGATAATTTTGGCTTCTGCATCACCAGTAAGTCAGTTAACATCAATAGTTTTCTTGAATCAATTCCTATAATTCTAAAATTCATTAATGTTCAACCTACTCCCCCTGATAATTTTTGCTTCTGCTTCACAAGTAGGTCAGTTAACATCAATAGATTTCTTGAATCAATTCCTATAATTCTAAAATTCATTAATGTTCAACCTACTCCCCTTGATCATTTTGGCTTCTGCTTCACAAGTAGGTCAGTTAACATTAATAGTTTCTTGAATCAATTCCTATAATTCTAAAATTTATTAATGTTCAACCTACTCCCCTTGATCATTTTGGCTTCTGCTTCACAAGTAGGTCAGTTAACATTAATAGTTTCTTGAATCAATTCCTATAATTCTAAAATTGATAAATGTTTAACCTACTCCCCTTGATCATTTTGGCTTCTGCTTCACAAGTAGGTCAGTTAACATTAATAGTTTCTTGAATCAATTCCTATAATTCTAAAATTTATTAATGTTTAACTTACTCCCCCTGATAATTTTGGCTTCTGGTTCACAAGTAGATCAGTTAACATCAATAGTTTTCTTGAATCTATTCCTATAATTCTAAAATTCATTAATGTTCAACCGATTCTACCCTGATAATTTTGGCTTCTGCGACACAAGTAGGTCAGTTAACATCAATAGTTTTTTTTAATCAATTCCTATAATTTTAAAAGTCATTAATGTTCAACCTACTCCCCTTGATCATTTGGCTTCTGCTTCACAAGTAGGTCAGTTAACATCAATAGTTTCTTTAATCAATTCCTATAATTCTAAAATTCATTAATGTTCAACCTACTCCTGTTGACAATTTTTGCTTCTGCTTTACAAGTAGGCACGTTTACATCAATAGTTTTATCGTATCAATTCCTATAATTCTAAAATTTATTAATGTTTAACCTACTTCCCCTGATAATTTGTGCTTCTGCTTCACAAGTAGATCAGTTAACATCAATAGTTTTCTTGAATCTATTCCTATAATTCTAAAATTTATTAATGTTCAACCTACTCCCCTTGATAATTTTGGCTTCTGCTTCACAAGTAAGTCAGTTAACATCAATAGATTTCTTGAATCAATTCCTATAATTAAAAAATTCATTAATGTTCAACCTATTCCACCCTGATAATTTTGGCTTCTGCATCACCAGTAAGTCAGTTAACATCAATAGTTTTCTTGAATCAATTCCTATAATTCTAAAATTCATTAATGTTCAACCTACTCCCCCTGATAATTTTTGCTTCTGCTTCACAAGTAGGTCAGTTAACATCAATAGATTTCTTGAATCAATTCCTATAATTCTAAAATTCATTAATGTTCAACCTACTCCCCTTGATCATTTTGGCTTCTGCTTCACAAGTAGGTCAGTTAACATTAATAGTTTCTTGAATCAATTCCTATAATTCTAAAATTTATTAATGTTCAACCTACTCCCCTTGATCATTTTGGCTTCTGCTTCACAAGTAGGTCAGTTAACATTAATAGTTTCTTGAATCAATTCCTATAATTCTAAAATTGATAAATGTTTAACCTACTCCCCTTGATCATTTTGGCTTCTGCTTCACAAGTAGGTCAGTTAACATTAATAGTTTCTTGAATCAATTCCTATAATTCTAAAATTCATTAATGTTTAACTTACTCCCCCTGATAATTTTGGCTTCTGGTTCACAAGTAGATCAGTTAACATCAATAGTTTTCTTGAATCTATTCCTATAATTCTAAAATTCATTAATGTTCAACCGATTCTACCCTGATAATTTTGGCTTCTGCGACACAAGTAGGTCAGTTAACATCAATAGTTTTCTTGAATCAATTCCTATAATTTTAAAAGTCATTAATGTTCAACCTACTCCCCTTGATCATTTGGCTTCTGCTTCACAAGTAGGTCAGTTAACATCAATAGTTTCTTTAATCAATTCCTATAATTCTAAAATTCATTAATGTTCAACCTACTCCTGTTGACAATTTTTGCTTCTGCTTTACAAGTAGGCACGTTTACATCAATAGTTTTATCGTATCAATTCCTATAATTCTAAAATTTATTAATGTTTAACCTACTTCCCCTGATAATTTGTGCTTCTGCTTCACAAGTAGATCAGTTAACATCAATAGTTTTCTTGAATCTATTCCTATAATTCTAAAATTTATTAATGTTCAACCTACTCCCCTTGATAATTTTGGCTTCTGCTTCACAAGTAAGTCAGTTAACATCAATAGTTTTCTTTAATGAATTCCTATAATTCTAAAATTCAATAATGTTCAACATACTGCCCCTGATAATTTTGGCTTCTGTTTCACAAGTAGATCAGTTAATATCAATAGATTTCTTGAATCAATTCCTATAATACTAAAATTCATTGATTTTACAACCTACCCGCCTTGATCAGTTTGGCTTCTGCTTCACTAGTAGGTCAGTTAACAGAAATAGTTTTCTTGAATCAATTCCTATAATTCTAAAATTCATTAATGTTACAACCTACTCCCCCTGATAATTTTTGCTTCTGTTACACAAGTAGGTACGTTAACATCAATAGTTTTCTTGTATCAATTCCTATAATTCTAAAATTCATTAATGTTCAACCTACTCCCCTCTATCATTTTAGTATCTGCTTCACATTATGTAAGTTAACATCAATAAATTTCTTTAATCAATTCCTATAATACTAAAATTCATTGATTTTACAACCTACTCCCATTGATCAGTTTGGCTTCTGCTTCACTAGTAGGTCAGTTAACATCAATAGTTTTCTAGTATCAATTCCTCTAATTCTAAAATTCATTAATGTTCAACCTGCTCCCCTTGATCATTTTGGCTTCTGCTTCACAAGTAGGTCAGTTAACATTAATAGTTTTCTAGTATCAATTCCTCTAATTCTAAAATTCATTAATGTTCAACCTACTCCCCTTGACAATTTTGGCTTCTGTTTCACAAGTAGGTCAGTTAACATCAATAGTTTTCTTGAATCAATTTGTATTATCCTAAAATTCATTTATTTTACAACCTACTCCCCTGAATCATTTTGGCTTCTGCTTCACAAGTAAGTCAGTTAACATCAATAGTTTTCTTTAATCAATTCTTAAAATTCATTAATGTTCAACATACTGCACCTGATAATTTTGGCTTCTTGCTTCACAAGTAGGTCAGTTAACATCAATAGTTTTCTAGTATCAATTCCTATAATTAAAAAATGCATTAATGTTCTACCTATTCCCCCTGATAATTTTGGATTCTACATGACAAGTAGGTCAGCTAACATTAATACTTTTCTCGAATCAATTCCAATAATTCTAAAATTAATTAATGTTACAACCTACTCTCCCTGATAATTTTTGCTTCTGCTTCACAAGTAGGTCAGTTAACATCAATAGATTTCTTGAATCAATTCCTATAATTCTAAAATTCATTGATTTTACAACCTACTCCCCTTGATCAGTTTGGCTTCTGCTTCACTAGTAGGTCAGTTAACAGTAATAGTTTTCTTGAATCAATTCCTATAACTCTAAAATTAATTAATGTTCAACCTACTCCCCTTGATCATTTTAGCTTACGCTTCACAAGTAGGTACGTTAACATCAATAGTTTTCTTGAATCTATTCCTATAATGCTAAAATTCATTAATGTTCAACCTACTCCCCTTGATCATTTTGGCTTCAGCTTCACAAGTAGGTCAGTTAACATCAATAGTTTTCTTGAATCAATTTCTATAAATCTAAAATTCATTAATGTTCAACTTACTCCCCTTGATCATTTTGGCTTCAGCTTCACAAGTAGGTCAGTTAACATCAATAGTTTTCTTGAATCAATTGGTATTATTCTAAAATTCATTTATTTTACAACCTACTCCCCTTGATCATTTTGGCTTCTGCTTCACAAGTAAGTCAGTTAACATCAATAGTTTTCTTGATTTAATTCCTATAATTCTAAAATTCATTAATGTTCAACCTACTCCCCTGATAATTCTGGCTTCTGCTTAACAAGTAGGTCAGTTAATATCAATAGATTTCTTGAATCAATTCCTATAATACTAAAATTCATTGATTTTACAACCTACTCCCCTTGATCAGTTTGGCTTCTGCTTCACTAGTAGGTCAGTTAACAGAAATAGTTTTCTTGTATCAATTCCTATAATTCTAAAATTCATTAATGTTCAACCTTCTCTCCTTGATCATTTTGGCTTCTGCTTCACAAGTAGGTCAGTTAACATCAATAGTTGTCTTGTATCCATTCCTATTATTCTAAAATTCATTAATGTTAGAACTTTCTCCCCCTGATAATTTTGGCTTCTGCTTCACAAGTAGGTCAGTTAACATCAATAGGTTTCTTGAATCAATTCCTATAATTCTAAAATTCATTACTGATAATTTTGGCTTCTGCTTCAAAGTAGGTTAGATTTGGTTTCTAATTTTCAAAGTAAAAAATATAGATAACGAACTCAATGTGTGAGGTTCAATAGTATCTTCATAAAAGAGAGAGCAGAATAAAAATATAGAAAATATATATAAATAACCATAGTACTCATCCAGAACATGCAATGTTGAATACGGTGATATTTTCAAATCTGTTTTTTTTTTAATAGTTAAAATACATTGATTCAGTTTCTCGAATTTTCCAATATTTCAGTGTTTTTTTTTTCATTTTTCATTTAAATCAATTCCTGGCATCGTAAAGTCCACTCAATCTTCTTCTTCTGATCATTTTGGCTTCTAATTCACACGTAGGTTAATCAAACTCGATTAACATTTTTGTTTTCTTAAATGTGTATTCATTTTTACAATTTTTCATGTTTTTCTTTTTAGTTCACCGTTAACATATAATATAAATATCTGAGTATAAATGTGTCTTATTTCGCATTTAATAACGCCGCCAGTAATAATGTTATTCTCTACTTTTCAGGCTTGATAATAAATAGAATAATGTTTCAAAATCATCGAATTAGTGGTTACTCGTTAGTAAAAAAAAAACAAACAAAAAAAAAACAACAATAACAAAAATTATCATCCAATCACGTGTTTATTTTTCTTTATGGGATCAACTAATTCTAAGTTCAATGGCTGTCGTTCAAACCAAAAAAAAAACTTCAAACCTATTCAGAGTAATGCAATATCATTTTTAAAAAATATTAACATATCGCCTTCTGTCGTTATTTTTGCATCATCATTTATGCAATCTTGATAAAACTCATTAGGGTGTGTGTTATTGGTCTAATGGTTACCATGAGACTATGGAAACATGTCATGTTATGTTTTCTCAAGAAAATTATTATTCAACTGAAGATCACAAGCACCAGATGAAGTCTTTCATAGGCCACTTCTCTCTCTGTACTGCAGCATGTACGTCGCACTCTCGAAACCTGGCATACTCCGACTGTTATGGTTTGAGAACGATGTTGGAGAGATGGTCAATAAAGAGCATTATATTGTGTTGCTTAATACATTCTAGGGGACACTTCATGCTTGTTGCAACATGTGGTGAGACAGACACTGGTAAGAGAAGCAATAGTTTCAACAACACAAATCCGACTTATTCAAACCATCCTTGGACTTGCTGTAGAAACAAAGACATTATGAGTCGTCTCTGCTAACATCGCAATGTTCAAATCCCCTTGATACGAAACATACGTTATTTTATGAGGCTGTTCATCCCCATGTTCATTACAGTACCTGATTTGCCACATCCAGCTACACATATTTCACATCCTAAGTGGGGAGTTGTGCAGCGAGATGTTTGTTCACATCACGTTTAAATTTCTGCATGCTGGTACAGCCAGGGAAACAGGGAGCAAGGAGGGAATTCTAAAACCTAGCAGTTCAGTGAAAGAAGCTATTAGAGTAGAAAGCTTTCTGGCACCTGGGGACCTTCACAGTAAATGGATAGGATTTAACTGATTGTTTGGTGTATTTCACCCCAAACAAGGCAGGTCGCCACTGTAGACGTAAAGGGCTACTGAGAATTAGGTAGTAGGTTTTTGGTGTCATCCCAAGTTAAGAGCTGTGCAGCGAGATGCCTGTTTACATTAGTTTTAAACCTCTGCATGTCGGCACAGTCGGGGAAACAGGGAGCAAGGTGGGAGTTTCCGGGGTCGGCAGCACGAGGAAAGAAGCTGCTGGAGTAGAAGGCTTTCCGGCATCTGGAGACCTCCACAGTGAATGGATAGGACCTAGCTGATTGTCGGGTTGTTCTAGGGTATTTGCGTCGAGGGAGCACTGTCAAGTGATTTAAGCAAACCGAGAAAATAAGGTCAATAAAAGTCATCCCTTGATAAACAATTGTACCTAAAGAATTATCTTTATACTTAATTTCAAAAGTATAGATATTACTGGCATCGAATATGCAACAATAGTTTTCTAATCTAAGGTTTAAACCACCTAAATTCTGCCTATCTGTATCTCCAGAAGATAAACGTTGTGGAAAGTGAACACTCAGAATTCTTCATCAGTTCTTGTGTGCATACCATGTTTATCTGGCAAAGTTTTTGGTACGTCTGCATTGTGACTTGGAAAGATAAACCTGGGGAGATCAGAAAAGCAGGATATTGTTTTTATTTTGCAGTATACCAATTGAGAAATGTATTTTTGTGTTAAGTATTTTGTTAGAATAGGAGTTGAAAAGAATTAAACTCTTGAAAATATTTGCATATGTGTATGTTTATGACTGTTATACTGTTAGAAGACAAATAAGGACAGAATAGTATTGGCCATAAATATAAATGAAGTGTTGCATAAAACATTTCGTCCTGCATGCATACTGACACCAAGTCTGTCAGTTCTGCACCTGGTTACGTCAATTAAGTGCATCATCTCCCATCGAACACACTTGAAGTTACTCTTGTCCTGGAAACAATTAGTGGCCATAGCAAAATAGTGGCAAATTAATGACCAAGAAAAAAGAAATAAAAATGAAATAAATGTATAAAAAAATATGATAAAATTATCAAAAGAGGATAATAAAAGACGACTCGGTGTTTTTATTTTCCTGACCCTGAAAGTGTAACATTACTCCTGAATAGTGGTGCGGACATTAGCATCATAGATGAAGATATCTGTAGAAGGATCGGTCGACCTGAACTAAGAGAAACCAGCAAGATGGCGAAGAGTGTGTGCGGCAAAAGGTTGGAATTCAAAGGAGAACTGAGGTGCAATGTGTCATTTGGTGGTCAAACACACAAGTCCAAAGTGTACGTAGTACCAGGAAGGAACACAAGTCTATTTGGAGTGGATTGGATTGTCCTGTTCAACTTATGGGAACGACCGGTTAATTCTTTTTGTAATAGGTTGACCACAGAGAAATCAAACCAAATAGAAGGCTTCATGGACGATTTAAATGCAGAATTCCCAAAAGTTTTTGCCGAAAAACTTGGATACTGTGTGAAAACAGAAGCAAAATTTGAGGTGAAGAAAAATGCCACCCCAGTGTTCAAACCTAAAAGAAATGTATCTTTTTGATCGATGGACGCAATAGAGAAGGAGTTGGAGAGACTTCAACAATTAGACGTCATTGAAAAGGTTGACCACACGGATTGCACTAAAAAGAATATCGATATTCTACATGCACTAAATTTTCAGCTATATATTGTGTTCGATTTTTAATCTATGCTGTAACAGCTTTCGATTGTGACAAGAGTGAACAGTCTGAAGTCTTCAGCAGTTCTTGTTCTTTGTTTACGATTATACTAACAATGTAATATATACATGCATATACATATATACATACACATGCGTACTAGTTTCCCATTGCGTAACTGCCCAAGGAAAAGTGTCGGCAAGAAAGAACACATGTAAAATGGCTTTAGAAAATACTAGCAGGGTTACTCCGCATCGCCCGTAAATTACAGAAAAAAAAGTAAAAAGAAAACAATCTGCTTAATATTGCAATTTTAAATGTCAAAGTTCATTTTGAGACAAAATCAGAATAAAATAATTATTCACCGGGTGGTGTTTGAACTCACAATGTCTGTCTCTAAGTATGGCTTACTAACCGATTGACCCATGGGAGCTAGAATAAAATTATTATGCTATTAAATACATAAACCAAACTGTTTTCTTTTCTCTCAGTTTATAGGTTTCGGATGTAGGTAAGCCACTTATCAAAATGTTATCTGGCAAAGTTTTGGACATGTCTGCATTGTGACTTGACGAGATTAACCTGGGGTGATCAGAAAAGCAGGATAGTGAATAAAAATGATAACCTAGAGGGTAACGTGATCTAGGTCACGTTTGGAATGCGACTATGATTGTTTTGATTGTTGCAAAGTTTGAGACAAATTTAATTTGTAAAACTTGGATTGTTTTTATTTTGAGGTATGCAAATTTATAAATGTATTAAAAACAATTGCAGAATTATGTCATTTATCGAAAGAGGATAGAGAAAAACATTAGAACAGACTTGACAATCGAAGTGTGCAGACGTTCCGCATTTGTCTCACCCAGCTTGGGGTTGGGGAATTGATAGTAACCATAAGCGGAATGCGCTAAAATAATATCGATATTCGACATGTAATAAGCTGTAATCTATATATTGTCTTCAATTTCTTAGTTTCTGTTGCAGCAGCTTTCGATTCTGACATGCGGACTTCGCCAGATGAGACTATAAGATCACTCAATAGTACAGGATAGTTAACAAAAGGTAGTAGGATATCTGAACACCAAAGGTTATCTGTATCCTCATCCTACAACTAGCTAATGCAGTATTTTTGTGGAATGTAGTTTCCTACTAATAGTGAACAGTAAAAAAAAAAAAAAGCAAGAACAAGTCAGGAAAAAGACATCATCATTATCAACATAATCATCATCAACATCATCATCGGTTTAACATCCGTTTTGCATGGCTTTTAGAAATTGACTTTTAAACTAACCTATCTCTGGCTAGCTCTTTATTCATCCCTCTTTCTCTTAAATTCATCCTTATGACTTCCTCCTATGTTTTCCTTGGCCTATCCCTACTACCTCAACTGTTCTACATCTACTGAACCCCAAAACTCTAATCCTTTCTTTCAACATGACCATACCAAAAGAAGTCTCCTGTTCTGCACACACAGCTCTATACTGTCCAGATTTTATTTTACTTTTGTTCACTTCAAACAAGAGATATTGCCACTGAATCGTAAGGGGCTACTGTTATATGGGCCAGGTTTATAGGGGGCAACTTGAGTGGGGAGTTCGGCAGCAAGATCTTCGTTTACATTACATTTCAATTCTTGTATGTTGATATGGTCAGATAACAGGGAGGGAATTCCAAAAGCCAGCGTCCAAGGAAAGAAACTATTAGAGTAAAAAATCTTCCGGCATTTAGGAACCTCTAGAGTGAAGGGGTGTGATTTTGATGCTAGTTGAATGAGTAATTTTCTTTTGATCTTATATCATTCTCTTATCATTTATCTCCATGCAACGCATGTCCTCAACCCTCACTGGCTAGCTGTCACTTCCATACGTCATCACACTGCATACATGCCTGATAGACTGGATAAAGATGATCTAATGAAACAAATGTAATGTACTGATGCTGCCATCAGCAAAAGCTGTCAAGGTTGCCGAAGAGAGGACAAACGATTCAGCCTTTTTATTTAGCAGGTAAACTATTTCTTATCTATATACATAACAAATGTGTTTATTTGTCGGTATGTTCCAGGAGCAGGTGCTAGTGTGATTGCAAGAGTTAGGAGCGCATGGAGTAAGTTCAGGGAACTTCTGCCATTACTAACCAGCAGAGTGTTTCCACTGTCGACACAAAGGAAGAGTCTATCAGGCATGTGTACATAGTGTGATGATATATGGAAGTGAAATCTGGCCATTGAGGGTTGAGGATATGTGTTGCATGGACAAAAATTAAATAAGAATGATGATGGATGTGTAATGTGAGTTTTAAAGACAGGCTTACTTCTGATGAGTGCAGAGGAATATAAAATTTGGACAGTGTTGTGGCCTTGCAGGCCGATAATAATGAAGATAAACACAGTGGCATAATTTTAAAAAAGTGTGTTAACAGAAGTTACAAAGGGCCATAACTGTCACATTTCGCTGCCACTGACGCTTAGATGTTACTGTATTTATTGTGTCTGGGTAAGTCCATTTATTTCTGAAAAAGGTAGATTAGCTTACCTTGCATGGAGAAAAATGAAATAAGAATGAT
Source organism: Sepiola atlantica (assembly GCA_963556195.1). Classification (NCBI taxonomy): domain Eukaryota; kingdom Metazoa; phylum Mollusca; class Cephalopoda; order Sepiida; family Sepiolidae; genus Sepiola; species Sepiola atlantica. Next base: position 21,638,980 of record OY744523.1, on the reverse strand, counting down.
GCGATGAATGTGTAATGTGAGTGTTAAAGACAGGCTTAGTTGTGATGAGCTCAGGAAGATTAAATCTGAATGGCATAGGTATGCAGTGTGATGATGTATAAAAGTGAAACCTGGCCAATGAGATTTGAGGATATGTGTTGCATGGAAAATAATGATATGAGAATGACACAATGAATGTGTAATGTGAGTCTTAAAGACAGACTTAGATCTGATGTCTTCAGAGGAAAATTAAATCTGGATACTATAGGAAGATATGTGCAGAAAAGGAGACTTCGATGGTAATGCTATGTTGAACGAATGGATGAGACTTCTTGGGTTAGTAGATGTAGAACAGTTAAGGTAACAGGTCCAGTTCATATGGGAAAAGTCAAGGAAAACATGGGATGAATTTATAAAAATGGGCTTGAGAGAAAGAGGAATAAATAAAGACCTGACCAGACATAAGTTAGTTTGGAAGTCAATTTATTAAAGTCGTTCAACGTATGTAAAATGGACGTTAAACCGAATATGATGATGATGAAGGAAGACTTCCTTTTAAATGAACAAAAAATTGTTGATTAATAACTGTGTAACTAAGGAAACAAAACTGCACATAGAAACAAAAGGAGATGCAGATATCATCATCATCATCATCATCATCATCATCATCATCTTCGGTTTAACGTTCGTTTTACATGCTGGCTTTTAAGAATTGACCTCCAAATTAACCTATCTCTGGCCAGGTCTCTATTTATCCCTCTTTTTTCAAATCTATCACATGTTTCTCTTCTGAACAACCTCAATAGCTTCCATTGTCATCCAGATCGACAAATCCACCACCCTCTTGTTGATATTTCTTTTGTATGATGAGTGCGATGCGAAGGCTCCCTTTTCATTTGCTACTTCATAGAGATGTAGGGGAGAGCGCGACTCCTGTCAAAATGAATGTTTTTGAGTAATCTGATTGGATGTCTGGGTGGGGATAGGGCTGGGTTTATTGACTTTTTCCAATTTCTTTTAAAGCTACTATTTACTTGCCTCCTCACGAGGGCAACATTAGACATGAGGTCGGTTTTCATGTGGGGAAAATCCAAGTCTCAAAATGGGTCACTCTGGACCAAAAAAGAACTAATGCCTCAGTCTAGATTCTAGACTTGGACAATGTTTATTTTTGTACTAAAAGGATTTCTCCTCCTCTGATCGAGATTTGAACACGTATAGGAGCCTATCTTAGCATGGACTGTAAGTGTTGCATTACCCGTTCTTCCAGGGTACCCGGTAAGATCCAACAAGAATGACAAAAAACAGAACGTATATGGAACAACTTTGGTTTTCTTTATTTGCCATTACCGGACGGTTTACGCCGGCTACACACACATATTAAACAATCTTTTGACATACTTTTGTCTCATGAAAGTCTTTTTCTTGCTGAGGTCACCGACTTGGTTACCGCTAGAAACTCGTTCGTATATACATCTGATTGGAAAGCAGTTTGCTCTGCATTGTCTATCCGAGCGTAAAATGAAGCAATTGTTCTACAAGCACTTCCAATTGTCTGTTTGATGAAATACAAGTCAGGGTATTCCATCACAATACCAACTTGGTTATCAGCTGCATTTTTAGTCAGCGGACACAAAAGCCTAACAGCAATACGGGCTTGGGTACCATAGCCAATAAAGCTTCATCGGTGCCATAAACATCTGTAAACTCCCATTCTTCCGGTACTTCGATACTCCGATCACCAGGCGTTTCAGCTCTTCGCGTTTTTGAAATCGCCGTCTTTCGAGTCTCTTCACACTGCGGAACCTTCTCTTTTTAACAGTTATCGCCTTTTTTTTCTTTCTCGACATCCCACCCACAATGGACTCGTCCACAATTCATTTTTGCCACTCTTCATTATTTTACATAAGACCAACTCCTATAATATTTTGCAATCAAATGAAAGGAAAACAAAGTCCTTTTGCAAACAACAAGGATATGTATTTATTTAAGTGACCTACATTGTTGGGTATAGGTTGCCGAAAGTTAAGACAGTGTCAGGGTGAAGAAAAGAATTAAGTAAGTCTACAGAAAGTTTAGTGAATATAGCCAATGCTTGACGGAGAGGCAGGAGAGAAGACATTTCTTCAACGGTGACGGTGGTTAAGTGGATAACGACACGGACTGAAGACCTGGGTGTTCCAAGTTCGAATCCAGTCGGTTCCACAGTATCACTTTCACTTAGGGATATTGGCAACCTTCTCGTGGTCCTTCCCGTAAGTACCCAATGTCTTTCCAGAAATATTTCTAACTAGAAAAACATCGGGGAAACTAATGCCAACACCAGAATCATCTGATTCACACGAAAGACGAAGAAGGTGCCAAGAAACTCTAGAGCTACTGTCCAAATACCACATGGTCTGGAAGTAGTCCTTCAAGGTTTGATTGAAATTAATATTCACTGTAGGCTATTTGCTCATCATGTGAGCAAATACCTTGCAGGGCTGCCCTCCGTGAGGAAAAGTAAATGCTAATGTTTATGACTGCTACATAGATACTACACTTTGATGGCGTGATCATGTCGCTATTTACCTGCCCCCACAAGAGGGCAAATTTAGACATGTCGGTTTTTTACTATGGGGAAATCCAAATCCTTCAAAACGGACACTCTGAGGTAGGCTAAAAAATTACCTAAGTCTAGAAGGTTTTTTCCATGTCTAAGCGAAGCCAGAAATAGATACTACACTTTGATCTTCGCCCAAAGGTTTCATCAAGTCCCTTTTTACTTGCTTACCCCTGATGGGAAGGTTTGGTTTTCTAATGTAAGTAAAACACATCTCCAATAGAACAGATACTACATTTTGATCCTAGTTCAAAGGCCAGACCAAGTTCCTATTTACTTTTAAAACCAACTCCAAAATTGGGAGTGGGATTTGTTATATTTTTATTCATTTATTTTTTTTTTCAACCGACATTAGATCTCTGATGGTTGGGAGTTAGAATTGGATTTCTTTCTTTTTTCGGTTAACCCCCTTCCCCACACACACACAATGCTGTACAGATTCCCGAGTTCGACAGAAAGATTCCTAATTTCGACAAGTTGCACCTGAAGAAGGTTACATCAGCCGAAACGTTGTGAGAATAGTATCCAAGCTGAGAACAGTAGTCCGAATAATGCTGATAATACAAATTAGCAATCCTCATCTAAAAAATTTCCAAAAGCAAATATTTCGTACCATATTTTGTTTGCAAAAATGTAGTTGTTCTTAGTGATTAATTAGATATAAATGCACTTCAGCTGCGCACATTCAAGCTAAGATGAGTATTGCGTGTGTATACCTTTCTGTGAATTTTTCAAGTAGACAAAAAATACATTGAAAAGAAAATCTTGTAGGATGTAAAAAAACAAATAAAAACAAATAAAAACAAAAAATACATTGAAAAGAAAATCTTGTAGGATGTAAAAAAAAACAAATAAAAACAAATAAAAACTAAAAATACATTGAAAAGAAAATCTTGTAGGATGTAGAAAAAACAAATAAAAACAAATAAAATGGAAAATAAACTTCAAACACTCCATCAAGAATTTAAATAATAAGTTTCAAGTGTTACTTTCTACCTACATGCATACATTTTTGACTTTGCTTCGCATGAACACATACAAGCTGTGTAAATATATTTTTTTCATTTAAACTTTAAGCCAGGAATTACTTTCTATCTGTCAGTTTAAAGGTTTCAAATTTGAAAATAATCTTGGAGCATTTAAAATGCAGAATAAAAAGTAATTTCTGAGTGGAATTAAAATTTATAGTTTTTTAATGTTGCAAAACAAAAACTACAGTAATTTTCCTATTTGAGTATATTAGAAAGCTTTTCTTTTGTTGTGAATATGAATTTGGTATTTGAATCTCACTGTCAGTGCGACAAATGACCCAACTCCATAGATGTACAGATTACATCTATTTCTGTTTCACGTAACAATTTAACTTTTTAATTAGGTTTAATAATCTGAACTGATATTACATAAATCTTATCAGAAATTAATTTTAAGAAAACAGGTCTTATGTTTCTGAATTTTTTAGATGAAGATTGATAATGTGATTATTTGGATTATTCGGACTACTGTTCTCATCTTGAGTGTGTATTCTCATATTATTATAAATAATAGAAATGGTTATAATATCCATATATATATATATAGCACTAGATAAAGTGAAAGAATAAAATAAGGTGCGAATCAAATTTTATTAGAATTCAAAGTTCAAGCAAAGTACTTTAAAGTCCTTAACTTTGAATTCTAATAAAATTTGATTTGCACCTTATTTTATTCTTTCACTTTATCTAGTGCTATTAATGCTCTATCCAGTATATTGAGCTTCATTTTTATCCGGATGTTCACTAATTAAAGGTATTAGTTGCCTCTTATATATTTTATTGTATTAACCTTATATATATAATACATAGATAATAAACAATAACAAATATATATATATATATATATATGTAAAGGAGTAAGGCTACCAACATTTGTAGAATGTTTTTTTCAACATTTATTTATTATTTTGTTGTTTTTTTCAACATTTATTTATTATTTTGTTGTTTTTTTCAACATTTATTTATTATTTTAAATCGTCTTCAAATAACATTTGCTCAAATCGAAAGACATTTCTTCAAATGGATTTTCATATCTGATGAAAGTGGACCACCGCTTGAAACGCGTTATATAAAATTATAAAATGGTAAAACAACAAAATAATAAATAAATGTTGAAAAAAACAACAAAATAATAAATGTTGAAAAAAACATTCTACAAATGTTGGTAGCCTTACTCCTTTACATATATACTTTTCTCTCGTTGGAACTGCACTAATACTGCACTACCCTCTTTTCTATATATATATATATATATATATATATATATATATATATATATAGCAGGGCTTTACGGAGCCCTCCAAAAAGGAGCGCGCTCCAGGAGCATGCTCCTTTTTGCTGGAGCGAAGGAGAGGAGGGCTCATTTTATATTCAGCAGGAGTTGAGCGGGAGAAACTCTATTTGGGACTAAAGAGCGGTGGTTTTATCGCTCCGCGCTCCACGCTCTAAAATTATTATTATTTTTTTTTAAACATTAGTTTTTTATTCAACAATATAAAGGAAAAGTAAAGAAAGTCTCAGAGTTTACTCTGAATTATTTTAAAAAATTATATCTCTGGTAGAGAGAGGGAGGGGGCTCAGGCGGAAGACGATTTAATTGTAATGTTTTTAACAATTTTTTTTATTGTTTTATTCGTACCCCCCCCCCCCCAACCCCGTCGACTTACTATCAAGCGATGAGACAGATCAAAGGCGTTATTAAAGTTTTTATTGCAGTCAGTTACTTGAGCGGAAATATTAACGTTCTTTGGAAAGATTAAAGAAAGTTGAAATACATTTGAGTTAGGGGTACGAACGATTTTGACACCATCTGAGTGCAGGTCGGGAGGGGGGCAAGAGAGAGAATTCAAAATGTTTACTAGCTGACCTGAGATAATTACTAAGGCCCTTTTAAAAAGTACACTGCTATCTTTCTGTTGAATAAAAACTTCGAAAATCAGCACTCTAGATAGGGGAGGTAAGTTGCCTAATCAAGGTTTCAGAGTACAGTCTACCCTACTATTTAATTCTATATAACTTTGGGGAGGATATATGTGGATTCATACCGTTCCTAACTGTATTAGTGAAAGTTATGTTGTTTTTCTTCTATTAGACTAGATAGTCTGCTTGACTGGATAGAAGTATGTATGTATAACGCAGAATTTAGGAAAACTCGGCAACGGAAAACTCGGCAACGGAAAATTCGGCAATTTTGGCCAAGTACGAAAATTTGGCAATTATCGAACAAATATCGATTGAAAATAGATTTTGTTTGCTTTACGAACGTGACTATATAGTATAATGTATATTATTATTTACCACAGAGAAACGCGCAAGTACTTTCAAACAAATCGATTTATCCATTTAAAAAAATGGCGAAAAAAACCCAATGAAGTTTATTTTTTAAAAATTGAATAAAAAAATATTTTTTATGAGTTGCCCCCCCCCCCCCCCAAAAAAAAATCAATATATTGTCAATAAACAATTCAGAGATCCATTTCATACTAAATATCTGGCCTATACCTTGGAAGTTAAAAATGAATTTAGGAAAACTCGTCAAAGGAAAACTCGGAAACGGAAAATTCGTCAACGGAAAATTCAGCAATGGAAAACTCGGCAATTTTGGCCAAGTAGGAAAATTCGGAATTATCGAATAAATATCGATTGAAAATAGATTTTAGAACCCTTTTTACAGGAGATATACTTGAAAATACGGGGCTACCCCCTCCCCAGTGAAGAATATTTTTTATATTAGTTTTTTGGTACTTGTGCAGTTTACCAACCAGGCTATTTTTAGATAAGATTTTCAAGTTAAATTAAATTTTTACGATATCTTCTGTTTATTAAATTGTTACGTGAAAGTACAGAATAGTTAACACCCCCCCCATTCTCCCCATGTAAAAAATCGATGTCTAAATAATGTTATTATTTCAAGCCAGTTCGTAATTAAGTTACGAGATTAAATCCATCATAATTCATTTAGATTTCTTCGTAAACACGTCAGCCATTTTAATTGACAAAACATCAATTACTTCGTGTGTGTGCAAAACTTGAAAGGAATTTATAAACTATAGAGTAGAAAGTCATTTAAACTGGCTTTAAATTCTTAGAAAATTTCCATGTATTTAAAAAAGCAAAATTGTTTTCTTGTTCTCGAAAAGAAAATGGATAAATCGATTTGTTTGCGCGTTTCTCTGTTGTAAATAATAATATACATTATACAATATAGTTACGTTCGTAAAACAAACAAATATTAAACAACAGTACGACGATTAATGTTGCCCTGGCTGTCTCTCCTCTCCCAGAGAAATGTTTTCTTTAAAAAGAAAATAATCACTAATAATGTTTAAAAGTAAAACTTTATTTACTTAAAACAAATCTAAATATATCGGGTCAAATTTTCCTTTCCTGAAAAAATAGGTTGTTAATGTAATGAATATTAAAATTGTTTTAAAATACTTCAAGGATTTTTCTATTTCTATTTTATACCTCAGGAAACGAAAATTTACGTATAATACTATACTTCGTCCGACATGTTTTCCTATAACTCTCAAAATATTAGCGAGATTTTGTTAATTATCTTACGGTCTTACACTTAAAGTGACATTTCAACCCATATTGACGAGATCCTTTGACGCCCACCCCTATCCTTCGACCACTCATTGGCAGAATAGAACGTTTATGAAAGAAGGTATATTTTTATTATGGAGCGCTGAAAAAGAGCCGCTCCTTTTTTATAGGAGTTGGAGCAGGAGCGGCTCCTTTTTGAAAATGAGGAGCGTGAGAGGAGCCAGCTCCAATTTTGGGCGTTGGAGCGGAAGCAGCTCCAAAAGTAGTGGAGCGCGTAAAGCCCTGTATATATGTGTATATATATATATATATTATATAATAAATATTTGTTATTGTTTATTATCTGTACGTATACGTTCCGTCCTTAATAATCGGGACTCATCAACATACATATATATATATATATTAAACATAAAGAAAGAGGCAAAATGCCTTCAACGAACCATGTGTTAGATGCAGATATTTTTTTATCAAGATAAAAAATGAAAACATTTTTTTTCTTTATCATCTTGACTTTTTTATTTAATATTTTGCTTGATATAACAAGCCCCGACAGAGCTTCAGACAAATAACAGGTATTAACCTTCTTTTTGTCATAATAATCCTTCCTGGTCTTCTAGAAGTGACGTCCGATGTTATGTGGACTAACGGTGCAAAAGTCTCTTAAATTGAACATATATTGTTACAAATGTAGGATGATCAGTCTGAATTAGAGAAGTAGAATAATGTATTTTTAAACATTTTATTAAAGCAGCAGAGTCCATTTTTGTTCACATTTGAGAGCAGCCATGGGGCTAATCCATACGACCGAAGGAAGTATACTTGAGATGTTAGAACCAACACCTCTACCGACACCTCACTCATACACACACCAAAGGGGAATTTAGCGTCTAATCAGCAATACCCTGCCCCTCCCCGCACTTGGATGAACCCAGATGACCCTACATAGAAGGGTCATGTGTCATGGCCTGAGAAGACAAAAATAGCTGTTGGTCCTGACTCATCGTCATCAACCCGGAAGGGTCTGATGTGCACACACACACATACCCATACACCCTACTCGGGGCGCAGCAACAGAGATGGGGAAAAGACAGTCAGCGACCAACTGTCAGTGACTCCTACTATAGAAAAGTCTGCCGATGTAGAAACATCGAACTGGGAACAGGCCTTCCCGAGAGATTCTCTAAGCTACACAGATATGCCGAGATGAAAACGAGAAACAAGGTGCGCCATGAACATTTTGGAAAAGAACTACAACCCCCTCCCATGAGAAGATTTGGTAGTGTCAGGATAGGATTCCATAACCGCTTACGGATACGCGGTCCTCGACGCTTGCACTTGAATACTGCCAACGAAATGATCAGTATGGAGCTCAGATGTACGTGACTATCGAACTTTTCAGCTTCCGTGAGTTGCTTCGGACTCATTTTGTTTATGGACTTTACTCGTTAGTAGCTATGATAAGTGTGATGAAAAGAACGCTTTACTTCTTCTATGCTCCGGAAGTGAATTACTTCCCTTTGTTACTTCCCTTTCCTTGATGATAAGTAATAACCCTCTCCCTTAAAAATGGAATTTTGTTTTCTTGTTATTTTGTTTTATATATACATTTGTCCCTTTTTGTTTTCTTGTAAATAAACCTTTGCGTGTTTGCGTCGTCTCTAGAATCAAAGGAAAGGATTGAACCTTAGCATTTGGTTGTATGTTGTTCATAAAAATGATCTCAGTTAGTTATTAATGTTTTCTAAACTATTCATAGAGAGGGTGGGGGGGAAAGGATTCTCGCGCTTGTCTTCCCTGAAAGGAAATATTCCTTATCTTTACATTGTGAATCCCACATCCTCTCAGTTCGCTTTCCGAATCAGACTGACTAAAAACTCGCTTCTCACGAGAACGAGTGACGTCACAGATCCCTTTGTTTCCCACGCAAGGCCCGCGAAGTCACAGAGCCTCGCGCAGGTGTAGACTGACCCTTGATCTGGGGTTTCGTCACACATAACCTTGTCACGTCTGCCAGCTCTGACTGTGAGAACAAGCCCTGTTCTGCACTCGACTGCCCCGCGTTAATTCGCGCAAGTCAAATCAACAATTCCCAACAAGAGTAGCTGGTCAAGTCAATGGGTGAAGCAACAACGCTAGTCATTAGCTGGATCAAATAGCCAGAACATCAGCAAGTCAAGATTGAGTCAATAGCAGTGCTTAACAGCCGTACATGTGAGATAATGTAGTTAACTAAACTGTTACAAATTTCTTGTTTTCAGACAGAAAAATAATTGGGCCGATAGTTTAATACGATCCTAAGATGAGATCAGATATGAGCCAATATCTGAAATGCGATCGACGCAGTTCTTTAGAGCAAAAACAGATGCAAGAAGAGATACTACACTTTGATCAGTACCAAGAGAGATATTTACCCACTGGAGCAATCTTAAACATGAAGTCAGTTTAATATGGGGAGGGGAAATCCAGCTCCCCTGAAGAGGTACTATAATAGGTTATAAAAATAGCAGTGACCAGACCTGTCAGCGTTCCCTGGTAGGGCACCTCAGGCGATCGACAATAAAGGAGGAGGTAATGCTTGGGAGGGTGGCCTCCTAAGACCGAATCATACTTCATTCAGACGGAAAGACCACGTCCCAACGAAAGCTAGACATCAGTGTCAGACTGTGTCAAGGTTTACCCCTGTGCCAATACCAACTAGCTGGCCCGAAGACAATTTTCTGTTTGCTTGCTGCCAAAACAAACTGAATACAAACCTGGGTCAAGCAGAATGGAAAGATGAATGTCACGTCAATTAACAGTAACCAGTTGGTTACCAAATAAGTGGTCATTTGTAAAACAGCCCATTACGTGTTCAAAACAACTTGCTTTTTTAATGAATTCCTCATTTATGCATTTATTGTTACATTCTTAGCTCAGAATATTCAGGAGTTATTTCCTTTGAAACATATTCAAGTTATCTCCTCTGAATTATACTAGTTAACGATAGAATTCACTCTTTATTTCCAGAAACCAAAAAATATAATTCCATCTGGTCAGTGATAGGTTAGTTTGGGAGTCAATTTCTAAAAGTTGTTCAACAGATGTAAAACTTGTGTAAAACGGAATATGGTCAGTGATTTAGAAACATGATTCAGCCACTATCTTCATTGGCTTTCAAGCCGGTCGGACATTGTCCGACATTGTCTTCATGTTTACATTGCTTTTACAACTCTGACATGTGTTCCTATTTTGGTCACATATTCCTTTATTTTGGTCACAGTCAGACGAGACTCCCAGATCAACTCATTTTCTTCGTATGACCCTATGTTACTGGTCGCAACTATATGTTCCCAGAGTAAGTCATATTTACTTCAAACAAAAGGGCCATTCTACAATATCCATGCATATCTCTCTTTACCCTGGCAATAAATATCTTTAATTAAAAATATCTATGCATATTATGTTTCTGAATTTTTAAAATGTGGATTGTTAATTTGTATCATTTGTATTATTCAGACTACTGTTCTCATCTTACGTGTTATTCTCACAACATTTTGCGTCCTTCTGTGGCGTAACGGATAAAGTACTACGTAAAATTCAGTTCTAAGTGACACTCTTCTAGAGGTTGAAGGTTCAATCCTCAGTGCGGGCGATACTAAGAATATAGTTGCGAATTACTTTATACTTCTATCTGGCAAAACAAGAGCATCGACTAAATAAAGAGCATTTCCATTTGAAATTTCGTACAGATTATCGAGTTCGACAAGATACGCTGAAGAAGGTCGGGGGTTACATCAGCCGAAACGCTGTGAAAATAACACTCAAGATGAGTACAGTAGTCCGAATAATCCAAATAATCTAAGCATATTTCTCTTTACCCTGGCAATACATGTCTTTAATTAAAAATAATTCACGTGATTCTCCTAATCGATAAGTTAACCAAAAAAAGAAGAAACTCTTAATATATAGTAATTATTTTTTTTCTTTCTGCATCACATTATTTTGTAAAACTAAGGCCTATACTAAGGTCTTTCAGCTGTTCGCTCTAAAACCTCCCACAAACTGACTTACCTCTCTTATTCACTCTCTTTGAGCCATGTGACTTCACGTTTGCTTTCAGCCACAACAGGTTTAGGTGACATTTGAGCGCACACTTTTTAACTTGATGACCCCGGTTGCTATGTATGTTTCAATACTAGCAAGCGTACCCATTACTATGTAACACAAGGTCGCACGAAATGGTTAAACATTTGTGATTCCACTATTGAAGGCCGACCACCTGTGGACCTGAGAGCTCAGCCAAGTCCTTCTTGATGGTTCTTGCTTATTATTTAGGGAGATATTATTTAGGCTTTAGAAAAATGTTCCTTTTTTATCTTAATAGTAGTAAGAAGTAATTTATAGCTACACTGCTTAAAACAGTCGACTGATGCTCATATATATATATATATATATATATATATATATATATATATAAGGAGAGGTAGTTTGCTTGAAGCATTGTGTGTAATACGTATATAGAGGAGTATTAGAAGGCTATCACAATGCAAGAAATTGAAATATGTCGGTGTTGAGAAGTAAGACAAAAATAAGTGATTTTAATTTATATATTTTTTCTAAGACTTTTTTAATAATTTTTTTTCTATATAGCAACAGTGGAATCACAAATTTTTAACCATTACTTGCATTGTGAAAGCCTTCTAATACTCCTCTCTCTCTCTCTCTCTATATATATATATATATATATATATATAGTCTTGGAAGTTCTTTTAACCTTCAAAACTGAAAAAAAAAAAATTTTTCGTTGAAAGAGATATATATATATATATATATATATATATATAGGCTTTCCTCGTTCCTGTGCAAGTATGTGGTAAACATGTTTTACCGTGACGATATCCGTTGCGGTTCTATTCCATGTTATTCATTATGTAAGAATCTAAAACCAGTCGAGATGTCTGAGAAGATGGAACAATGAGACATGTCACCTGATTGCCAGCCTTCTGCACATGCTCTTCAAACAGAACAATTGAACAATTGAAAGATGCATTTTCTTTTATCAGGACATTTACATAGAATGGCTTTTAGTAATTACGTTGATGTTATATAAAGCATATGGTAGCAATGGAAACAGACACAGGAATTTAGATTAAACAACGTCTATTGAGGATAAAAGATATAAGAATGTGTGGGTCTTTATCTGTGACGTCGGTGCGTCAGAATAGATGTGCCTCACCATTGACATGATGCCGTTGTTGGCCCTGGATTGCTTGTTTGTCTGGTATCAAGTGTGGCTGAAGTATGATCAATGGGTATTGACGGTAAACCAACAAGGATTGTACGAGTTATTCACAATTTAAAATAGTAGTTGATCTCTCGACCATGTTGTTGAAAAGATCTGTTGTCAGGGAAGTGAGGATAGGTCGTCTTAATGTAATTGAATTGGGTTTACACAAAGTGACTTCCCGCTGACCGGCTTCTGATGAGCGACACTGAGTTCAACTGTCTCCAGTGAAGGGGTACTGGTTCAGCAGCGTGCGGACATGTTGTGTATATCTGACTCCAAAGAGATAGGGACAAAAAATGGCCGTTTGATTCAGAAAACTGAGTTTCTTTTTTTTAGTGCAGCACACAAGTATTCAATGTTGTGGTGATGTACATGAGTATGTTCATAACCTCTGATGTAAACATGGTGATTAGAGAATAAAAAACAGTTTTGTACTCAATTCTACTTTTAAGCAGTTTGGAATCACATTTTTTGTTTCTTCTTTTCTCTTTCACACCTTTACTTCCACCTCCTACTCTCTCTCTGTGCCACTGTAATCTCTTTCTCTCTTCCTCTGTATATATATATATATTATATATATAGTCTCGGAAGTTTCTCAACCATTAAAACTTTAAAAAAACAAAAAAACCCTTAAGTCCCAAGTCGTTCAGGGGAAAATCACTCATTTAAGGGATCATCAGTTGTTTACCATGAAAAACTGTTTCGGGAATTTAAAAACAAGACAGTATTTAATTTCATGGCTTCCCAGCAGAGTTGATCAGACCCCACTTATATATATATATATATATATATATATATATATTAAGCGATGTCGAGCCTGGCCAGTATTAAATGGGTGACCATTTGGGACTACCAGGTGCTGTATGGTCTCTCTGCTTATCTCGGCATTGTTTTCAGCCGTCTTGAATTGCTTGCCATTGGAATCAAGCAGTGCCGACTCAGGAGAGGTGTTGTTAGAGATTGCGACACCCTTGCATCATAATTACACGCGCAGCCAGCCCCTTACAGGGAGAGGTCATATTGGGCAACACCGAACAAAATGAGGTCGGAAAATCTTAACATTTATGATTTTTACCTCCCCCCCCCCGTCATGTATCATGTTGTTTTCTTGAGTTTGTCTATAGCAGTACAACAGTAATAATAGCAGCAGCAGCGGCCGCCATTAACGATCTATGCTTAACGCTGATTGGAGCAAATGTTTAATTTCTATTGAAATGTAACCAATCAGAAACAATCTCGTATGCAAAAAGAGAATTGATCTCTGAAGGTTATTTAAGAGAGTGTATCAGCACTATTCGACATCTTTAGCTACGAGAAGTTCCTGGCTGTGTATTCAACGCATGTCATTCAGTTCAACCACCAAACTCTTCTCTTAACATGCAAACCAACCGCGACTATCAGCGTCGACACAAAGGCTTCACATCCATACAAATGTCTGCAATCGAAATAAATGGAAGGGACATAACTCTTCTCAAAATATCGAGGCAAGCTTGACAAGGGCAAGAGTTACTTTCCTTTAAAATACAAATATGTTTCCATATTTTCGGATGAAATCTGTTTTCAACTAACAATTTTGGGATGCATTGTATTTATTTAAAACTTATCAATGATCGTTTCGAATTAAAAATGTTAAAAATAAAAACGAAATTTAAACAAGAATAGGTTAAATCCTATTTTAGTCACTCAAATTATTAGTGATATTGGCTCTATTTCCAGTTCAAACTATGTTTTAGTAATAAAAAAATCGATTAAAAAAAATGTTTACTTTTAGCAACATCGATGTGTTTTACTTATTCTGACTTAATACGTAGCAAATTACGTAACATTCTAATTTTGTTTTTTTTTGTCTTAAAATTACAA